>CM060103.1:5341653-5534153 GCA_030522485.1 Stenchaetothrips biformis | reverse complement strand
TCTCTCTCTCTCTCTCTCTCTCTCTCTCTCTCTCTCTCTCTCTCTCTCTCTCTCTCTCTCTCACACACACACACCTGCACACGCCGCCTTTGATATGAATTATTAATGCTGGAGAGGTGTGAAAATACGGTACGCCACACCGCTGCAGTCGAGGTCGTCACGGCGGCTGCCGGCATGCCTCGTCGTTGTCGTCGTCGTCGTGCTCGTCACCAGTCACAACGGGGAGTTCGATGCGGTCCATAATGTTGTTTGTTGTTGTGACCCCGCCGGTCGCTGGTTCGAATCCCGACAAGGAGGACAATGAATGGCCAGCCGCCTGATTCCGAAGGATTTTCCCGTCTGCTCTGTCTCTCTCGCATCCCAACATTGTATTTATGACAACATTCGCTGTCTCAAAAATTTTGTTGACACTTTATGTCAAAAAAATCGTGAATGACATTTTGATCACTTTGAAAAATGATGACAATTTCATGACATTTTCTTCACAGGTCCCATTCTTTTTGTACAGGCATCACAACAATGTCATCAACCAGTTTGATGACGTTCTCGATGACATTCTGGCAAGGAAAATTCGCTTTGAAATAGTCATCGAGTGACAACCGAAAAATGAGTGCGAGAGAGACAGTGCGACGAAAGAGGACTGATTGGCATACGGGCGGCACGATGTCACAGCGGAATATGGCACCGGCGGTTGGAAAACACAAGTGGAGCGGCGGCGTTTGAACCCGGGACCCTGACCTCTGACGTGCAGTTTATTTACAACACGCTCGGAGGCCGGGGACTCCTTTGCTGCGGGGAGGAGGGACTGGACTCTTCACATAGCGCACCATGGTGCACTTCTTCATTTATTCTTCAGTTTTTCCTGTACGTGTTTTGTGTGTGAGTGTGAGTGTGTGTGTGTGTGTGTGTGTGTGTGTGTGTGTGTGTGTGTGTGTGAAGAAAAAGAAACAGATAAGAGAGTCAAGGTGCAATACGCAGGCGCCAGTACGGTACCTTAAAAGAAACCGACCCGGACAGCTCCGCACCACACTAACACATACAAACTCACACACACCTATGCACCAACACAACACACACACACACACACTCACACACACAGAGTCCGGCTTCCCACGGGACCCTCCCGTGCCGCGGCTTCACAAACAGAAGGATGCGCAGGACGAGATAGAAATGTGCAGCGCGGTGCAACGAGAGCAAAGAGATGCAAGGAGACGCGCTGCGGAAAGCGTGCCTCCACTTTAAAACGAGAGAGAGAGAGAGAGAGAGAGAGAGAGAGAGAGAGAGAGAGAGAGAGAGAGAGAGAGAGAGAGAGAGAGAGACAGACAGACAGACAGACAGACAGACAGACAGACAGAAAAAAAGGGGAGCAGAGAGCAGCGAGGATGCAGGTACCGCTGCGGTGCACATGTGACGAATGCGTCTCACTCGCGTCACGAACAATGGTGTGATTTGTCTTGATATTCCCCCGTATCCGCCCCGCAACACCCACGCCCACCTTCACACAGGAAAAAAAATGGGTTCTTGATTTTTACTTTAAATGAATTTTGTTGGTTTTTTCGGTTTTAAGAAATTCCAGATTTTAGAACTGTTTTGCATACAAAAAAAAAAGTTTGAATCAGAAAAACTTTGTCTTAAATTCATCAAGTTATTTTTTTAAAATCCAAAACTTTTTTTGGGTGTCTCTTGATGACAACTCCAAGGCTATACTTTTCCTGACAAGCTGATCGTCAAACAAGTTGATGACTTTGTTGTTACACGCCCATGAAATTGGTATGAGAGCTTAGGTGATGTCATCCATTTGCGATGGCACTGTCATCATTTTAAGGTGGTGAGAATGCCGACCAGTAACAACAAATTTTGCCATAAAGTGACAACAAATTTTGTCATGAAGTGGCAACAGATTTTGGCATGAAGTGACGACATATTTTGTCATAAAGTGTGAGCAAAATTTTGTCATTAAGTGGCGACAAATTTTATCATAAAGTGACGTCACATTTTGTCATAAAAAGACAACAAGTTTTGTCATAACGTGACGGCAAATTTTTTCCAGTGCCATAGAGGACCCTGCACCCACGCGCTATCACCAAGGCCTTGTTGCTCGCCGCGCACGTAATGCCTGCATTGGCGTTTGAGGACGACCACCATTGTCTCCGTGTGGGGCCCAGTGGGCCCGGTGAGGCCTGGTGGGCCCTGGCGAGCCCGGGGCCGGCCGGACCGGCGACAGCACCGTGTACTATACGCGTGTATGCGGCACACGCAGTGTAGTCAAGCACCTGTCGCAGGGACCGTCTGCGTTCAACAGTTACGTAACAGCGCGAGGGCGGAAATCCTTATGTTGACGTTCTACGAGGGCCACACAGGTAAAGGACGTTGACGTTACAGTCAGTCTTGCACAAAGGAATGCGTAAACATATCCGGAATTATTTTCTTTTTAAAGTTCAAGGTGGCATTTAAAGCTACACCAGTCGCTGCCACGGTCGCTCGTATTCAAATGCTGGCGCCCCTGGCACCCGTCTCGAACTGACACGAGCACATTCCAGCGTTGCAAAGGTGTTCCAAACGGTTCACTCGTCCTTGCTCGGTGTGTAGTGTAGTGAATTGGTGCACCGCCGCCGGGCCACCTTGGGGTTATTTGGATTGATGGGTCCGGACCAGCGCGGACTGATTCCGAAGAGTTGTTGTTTCATCGCTCCGTCTCTCTCACACTGTTGGGGCGTCCCGTATGGGTGCGAGAGAGACAGACGAAATAACGATCTTTCGGAATCAGTCGGCAGGGCCCCGCCCGCTCGGCTCACTTCCTCACCTTATCAACGGATATTACTCACCGCCCACGCCACGCCGAGGCCCCCCCTCCCCCCTTCTCTCTCTCTCTCTCTCTCTCTCTCTCTCTCTCTCTCTCTCTCTCTCTCTCTCTGTAAAAAGACCTTGCTAAATGATGTTAAAATAAAATTTTAAAACAAATTGTAAACACGGCATTCCACCACCAGACAAACAAAACATCTACTCTTCCCCTGGCCCTGATTGTACAAAAACAAAAACCCCCAATAAATCATTGTAAAAACTAAAACTAAAACTCTCTCTCTCACTCACTCAGTCTCTCTCTCTCTCTGACAAGTAGCCGCCAATGACGGCGGCACGCACTCAAACAAGCCAGACACGCGGTCTGGCCATATACATGCGACACGCTGTCGGAGCGCTTGTCCGAGGCGCCCGACGGGTGACAAAGCATTGCCGGCTGGTCCGCCCGTCTCCGAGTGTGTGCGTCTCTCTCGCTCTCATAGAGTGTCCTGAGAGAGAGAGAGAGAGAGAGAGAGAGAGAGAGAGAGAGAGAGAGAGAGAGAGAGAGAGAGAGAGAGAGAGAGAGAGAGAGAGAGAGAGAGAGAGAGGCCCACTGTTCCGCTTCAGACCGGTGGCGGCTGGCAGCCACTTAGGCGCCGGGTGACGCGTCTAAACTCACAAGCGCGAGTCAAATTCTCGAGCCGAACACGATTTGTGCGACTCCCACCGACGGCCACGCCGAGGTCCGCGTCACACAGTGGGCCAGAGGACCGGCGCAGGTGGCCGAAACTCTAAAACGCGTTGAGAGCTCCAGAGTCGCTAAATGGAACTCAAACCGAACGAGTGACCCAAGCAATGATATCTTCGATCGGACAGCAATCCATTGGTGGCGTCACACGTTCGGCTCGAGTCCTCGAGTCCCACTTAGCGACCCATTCGAAATTTTGACCGCCCCACCGGTCCTCTGGCCGAAAGAGTTACCAATCATGGGCTGCTTTTTCTTGACAAGTTGCCTAGTGGGTAGGAACCCTTTCGACACTGATGCATCGTGGGCAGTTTTCGGCCGCTCAGTAGTGGCAGCACTGCGTACTGCGAAGTCGTCTGGCCCACTGCGTCCGCGGCGTCCAGCACGCCGTGTCGACATCCTGACCGCCTATCTGGATCGAGCGTGTGATCTACCCGGCCGCCGCGCATAGGCCACGCCCTTCCCGTCGATAAGTCTCCCGCCCGACACGCGACAGGAAATTAAGCCCATATAAGCATAGCCACTTGCAGCGAGCGCGCCGTCGCTCTCCACAGTGGGTCAGAAAGCTGGTGGGGCGGCCAAAACTTTAGACGCGTTTTGAGCTCCAGAGTCGCGAAATGGGACTCGAACCGAACGTGTGACCCCACCAATGGATTCATCGTTCGGAGAGCAGGCCATCGGTGGGGTCACCACGTTCGGTTAGAGTCCCATTCAGCGACTCTGGAGCTCCCGTCCGGGATTTTAACCTCCTCCACTGGTTGGCCCACTGTGCGCCGTCGCTGTCTCCCTCGCACTCATTGAGCCCCGAAATGTCGCACGAACAATTGTAGTCTAGCCTCTCAAGTTCAATACGTTGCCTAGTTGCACGGGCAAAGTGAGACATTTGCCTACCTGCCAGGCTATTGCTGGCTTGGCCGCCTTCAGAGGCGAGGGGCGTCGCCCCCTGGATCCGCACCTGCCGCCAAGTGTTAAAGTGTGCCACGCGGCCGCGGCGACCTAGGGACCCCTTGGAACCCGCATGGGAAAACGTACGGCACTGCCTATCACTACTTCCAGCAGCACAGTGGGCCGGAAGACCGGTGGAGGCGGTCAAAATCTCGGACGCGTTTTCAGCTCCAGAGTCGCTAAATGGGACTCGAACCGAGCGTGTGACCCCACCAATGGATTCCCCGTTCGGAGAGCAGTCCATTGGTAGGGTCACACGCTCGGTTCCAGTCCCGTGGAGCTAAAGACGCGTTTTGGCCGCGCTCCACCGGTCTTCTGGCCCACTGTGCCTCGTGGCGCCAGGCGGCCCAGCACCAGGCATAGTCGCTCTGTCTCGCTCGTCCTGTCAGGGCCCCACGAGTGCGAGAGAGACAGGGCGACGAACTTGCTAGACGCCATGACCATGAGGCCGGCTGACGCCGGGCTGACGCACAGTGGGTCAGAAGACCGTTGAGGCGGCCAAAATTCTAGACGCGTTGTGAGCTGCAGAGTCGCTAAATGGGACTCGAATCGAACGTGTGACCCCACCAATGGATTGCTCTCCAAACGAGGAATCCATTGGTGGGGTCGCACGTTCGATGTGAGTCCCATTTAGCGACTCAGGAGCTCACAACGCGTCTAGAGTTTCGGCCGCCTGCGCCGGTCTTCTGACCCACTGTGTGACGTGTGCCGGCATGGCATGGACGCTGTGTGCGTCCCACTGCGAGCGGCGTGCGGTCATCCCCACTGGGATCAAGTTGCAGGGCGTCCGTCACGCAGCTGCGCTGTCTTCCCAGAAGCAGCCGCGCTCTGTCTCTCTCGCACTCATGGCGAATCCCGTGAGGGAGCGAGAGAGACAGAGCGACGAGTATGCGTGGTTCGGAAATCGCTCCCGCAGTACCCGCTGGACCGTGGGTCAGAAGACCGCTGAGGCGGCCAAAATTATAGACGCGTTTCAAGCTCAAGAGTCGCGAACTGGGACTTGAATCAACCGTGTGGGGTGGGCCGACCCATGGATTTCTCGTTTGGAGAGCAATCGATTGGTGGGGTCACACGGTTGATTTGAGTCCCATTTAGCGACTCTGGAGCTCAAAACGCGTCTGGAGTTTTGGCCGCCTGCGCGGGTCTTCTAGCCCTCTGTGTGCTGCAGGCCGAGCCAAGGGTTCCTCCGAATCGGTAGTGGGGAACGCAGCGAGTTGTCGTACCACCGCGGTGACCGCATTGCACGCCTTGTGGCCGCGCAACGCAACACCAGTGCCGTCGCTGTCTCTCTCGCACCCCTACATGACGCCCCATGAGTGCGAGAGAGACAGAGCGGCATTCATGGGGCGTCCCGTGAGGGTGCGAGAGAGACAGAGCGACGACACGCTTGTCCTGCATCAACCTGTGGGGGACAACCCACCGA
This sequence comes from Stenchaetothrips biformis, assembly GCA_030522485.1. Lineage (NCBI taxonomy): Eukaryota > Metazoa > Arthropoda > Insecta > Thysanoptera > Thripidae > Stenchaetothrips > Stenchaetothrips biformis. Next base: position 5,528,262 of record CM060103.1, on the reverse strand, counting down.
CCAAACTTTGGGCCTCTCGTTTCTAGTAAACGGTGGGTGTTGCGCGCACGCGCCTCGGGTACAGGATGACGATTATCGGAAATGAAATTGCGTCTACCTCATTACGTACCTTCTGAGCAAACCACTTCATAGGTTTAGGTTTTACCAAGCGGTTCCTAGTTAATCTAGACATAGGCAATTGCCAGGCAGTCCCTGGGGGGGAACAAGGAACCGTTTCTGTCTCGAGTGTAAGCTACACAGACTGCCCCCTCACCACAGGCACGGCACCAATTTGACTGCAGTCCGCCGAGATCACATTGAAAACGCCAAACGCCACGCACGCGTCATAAACAGTTGCCGTAACGAGCTACCCCTTCTCTTGACCTCCTCGACGGCCCGGCTGAAATCAACGCCGGGGTGCCGCACAGTGGGCTAGAAGACCGGTGGAGGCGGTCTAAATCCCGGACGAGGTTTGAGCTCCAGGATCGCTGAATGGGACTCAAACCGAACGTGTGACCCCATCAATAGATTGCTCTCCGAACGGGGAATCCATTGGTGGGGTCACACGTTCGGTTCGCGTCCCATTCAGCGACTCTGGAGCTTAAAACGCGTTTAGACTATCCGGCCGCACGCGCCGGTCGTCTGGCCCACTGTGATGGCCACTCACCGCAAGCAGGGGCGGTGCGGTGCGGCGTCCTTGCTGTGCGGTGCTGCACTGTGCTGCGGTCCGCGGCCGGCGGCGGCAAGCTGAGCTAAGCTAGCCGGTCATCCCGCGGCTAGTCCTGCAGGCCGGGCTGTCAATAATCCACACCGCACTCGGTTCGACAACCCGTGGCGTCTCTCTCTCTCTCTCTCTATCTCTCTCTCACTCACACACACACACGTGCGCGACCGCAGTGTGAAGTCACCGGCACGCACTGAGGCGTGTCCGAGCGTCCCGCAGTACGACAGTGAGGAGCGGCGCGGCGTTGCGTTGCGTTCGTCCGTCCCACTCGCGTCGCGGTCGCCGTCACACTGACAGCCGGCCGCCAGCAGCCAGCGAGTAGCGAGCGAGTGCACCACGCCTGGCGACCGCGGGGCCCAACGCCGCCCCCACCACCGGCCCCTCTCTCTCTCTCTCTCTCTCTCTCTCTCTCTCTCTCTCTCTCTCTCTCTCTCTCTCTCTCTCTCTCTCTCTCTCTCTGTGAGTATGTGTGTCTCGCAACCACATGGGACGCCGCAAGGGTGCAAGAAAGAACGGCCGGCCACCGCGCACTGTGGGCCAGAAAACCGGCGCGGGCGACCAGAGCTCTAGACGCGTTTTGAGCTCCGGAGTCGCTGAATGGGACTCGAATCGAACGCGTGACCCCACCAAATGGATTCCTCGTGCGGAGAGCAATCCATTGATGGGGTCACACGCTTGGTTCGAGTCCCATTCAGCGACTCTGGAGCTCAAAACGCGTCTAGAGTTTCGACCGGCTGCACCGGTCTTCTGGCCCACTGTGCCGCGCCACGCGTGACGTGTCTGCCGATGCACTTTTCAGCGGAATCAGCAGCGGCGGCCGCGTCGCAGTGAGGCGCTGCCAGAAACGTGGCGGACTCGAAAACCGGAAGAAAAAAAAATGGACTCGACGGGCCGATCGATGGGAACCGGCGGGGATTGATCCATAAGCTGAGCCTCGGCCTATCATCGCACTGCCAATGCCATCCGGCTCGCCACCGGTCGGTCGGTACAGTATCGCGTCCCGACAACGGCACCGCCTCGCCTCGCCTCCCCCGGGCCGCGAACCCGCGAGGGATTCCCACAAAGCTGGTCGGTCGTCGCTCTGTCTCTCTCGCAACCGCTCGCACCCCAGAGAGACAGAGAGACAGAGAGAGAGAGAGAGAGAGAGAGAGAGAGAGAGAGAGAGAGAGAGAGAGAGAGAGAGAGAGAGAGAGAGAGAGAGAGAGAGAGACAGACAGAGAGAGAGAAAAAAAATCGGGCGGACACGCGCACTGTACGCGACAACACAAGTCCCCATGATGCAATTTGGCGAAAAAGATTAAAACGCCCATACGTAGTTAGCTAGGCCGGCAGGCCGTTTAAAACGGAAGGTGCTTGTAAGAGGGACGGAGCAGCAGCCGCATGAGTAAGTGCGAACCGCGGCGCGGCCGTGTTTTAGGACTAATTAGTCCAGTGAATGCAGAGCCCCGGTCCCGTTGCAGTGGCGACTTTGTCATGTAAATACATACGCGCTGGCCGGTCGGCCGGCCGGACATGCCCGTGCGAGGAATACTAACCAGACCTCAAAAAACACAAAACGAAACAAAAAAGAAACCAAACTGAAACAAAATAACAATAAAACACCCCAGCGTGTTAACGCGCCGCGGCGTTCCCACATGCCGCACTAATTTCGGGATAGTTTTTTTCGTCTTGAATTTTCATCAGTTCAACACCCCGATTTCGCTCGCTGGCTCAACGCGTCCGAAAGGCCGCTTCTCCCACAGAGGGCGGAACAGTGGAGCCGCTGGACCCGGCCGCAGCCGCACAGTGGGCTAGAAGACCGGTACTATCAGTCTCTAAAGTTTTGTCTGGGCGATACCCCATGCACGAGAGATTCTCAACGGTCTCCTTATGAGCAGTCTCTCGCGCATAGGGTATCGCCCAGACAAAACTTTAGAGACTGATAGTACTCAAAGACGTGAAGGAAGCAGCCGGTGTGAACAATTTGTCGGCACGTGTTTAATCAGGAACCCTTTGGAACTTTTTATCGAGCTGATGAGAATCGATATATCGTTTGGGCGAGGCGCCGCGCGGCCGGAGATGATGGCGTTAATTAACGGCGGCATTGTATCATCCATTGATGATCCCACGGGAGAAGCTCATTCAGGCACACAGCCAGTCAGCCAGCCAGCCAGTCAGCCAGTAGGCCAGCCAACCAGCCAGTAGCCAATCAGGAAGCCAGTCCATCAGCCAGTCGGTCAGACAGGCATTCAGGCAGCCCCACAGTAGGCCAAACGAGCCGCCAAAACTCTAGACGCGTTTTAAGCTCGAGTCGCTAAATGGGAAAAAAGCGTGACCTCACCAATGGATTCCTCGTTCGGAGAGCAATCCATTGGTGGGGTCACACGTTCGGTTCGAGTCCCATTTAGCGACTCTGGAGTTCAAAACCCGTCCGGAATTTAGACCGCCTCCGTGAGTCAGCCTGCGGCGCCGCTCGGCCGCCGCGCCTGCCCGTTGGGTGGCCTACCATCACGGCGCCCGCCCGTTGGGAGGCCTACCCTCACGGCGCCCGCCCGTTGGGAGGCCTACCCTCACGGCGCCCGCCCGATGGGAGGCCTACCCTCACGGCGCCCGCCACGCTACACTGCCTCGGTCGCCATGGCAACCGACGGGCGCCATGCCGGCGAGCCAGCAGACTGATTCCGAGTCCGAGCACTCGTCGAGCTGTCTCTCTCGCGCCCCTCCGGACCGTCATGCCAGTGCGAGAGAGACAGAGCGACGAGAATGAGTCTACTGGGCGCAACGGGCCGCCGAGGGGCCAACCCGCGGGCTAACGCTGCTGTCTCTCTCGCACCGGCACACGGTGGGCCAGATGACCAGGCGGCCAAAATTCAAGAAGCGTTTTGAGCTCCAGAGTCGCTAAATGGGACTGGAACCGAGCGTCTGACCCTACCCATGGATTCCTTGTTCGAAAAGCATTGGTGGAGTCACGAGCTCGAGTGTCACTAGGACTCGAATCGAACGTGTGAGCCCACCAATGAATTCCTCGTTCGGAGCGCAATCCATTGGTGGGGTTACACGTTCGGTTCGAGTCCCATTTAGCGACTCTGGAGCTCAAAACGCGTACAGAGTTTCGGTCGCCCGGCCCACTGGGCGGTGGGACGTCCCGTGGTGGCGCGAGAGAGAGACGGAGCGACGGTCACGCTCCACGACGCGGAGGCGCGAAGGCCGCAGGGCGCGTGGCAACGCGTGCCTGCCCGGCCACTGCACGGTAAGGGCCGCTCAGGTCCGCCGCCGCCGGACGATAGGCTCCACGTAATCACGACCGGAAACGGCCCACTTCCGGAACCAAAGGAGTGTCGCATCCAGGAGGCGAGGCCCTCACCAACCCGTCCCAGACGGCCCGCAGTCGCTCGGTGGGCCAGAGGACCGGCCACCGGTCAAAATCCTGGACGCGTTTTGAGCTCTAGAGTCCGCTAAATGGGACTCGAACCGAACGAGTGACCCCACCAATGGATCCCTTATTGCGAGTGGAATCCATTGGTGGGGTCAGACGTTCGGTTCCAGTCACATTTAGCGACTCCGGAGCTCAAAACGCGTCCACAGTTTGGGCCGCCTGCGCTGGTCTTCTGGCCGCGCCACTGTGCGTCCTTACCCACCGGTTCCAGACACGTCCCGCAGTCGCCGTGTTCACTATCACTACGGACGCCACGCCAGCCAGCTCACCTGCAACACCAAAAAAGCGAAAGGGGTTAATTTCTCCGGCAGACACTTCGGGAGGAGGACCACCGTGAAGCGGGGATCGGTGGCATAACCGCCGACGGCACGCCGTGGTCGCTGCTGCAGCCATACAGGAAAGTTGACGAACGAACAGTAGCGCTCAAGGCAAAACACGTGAAAATTTCAAATTGATATCGCGTAATTTTCTCAAATTTTTTGTTGTTGCTTTTCGACATTTTTTTCTCGAAATTTGTTGCTATGGTTGCTGATTGTACAGAACAAAGTAAAAATTATTTTTAAAAAAATCTAACAGAAAGTTGCTTACTGCAGGTTCCTAATTGTGACTTGCCAACAGCAACTTGCTAACTGCTTCTTCAATTACGACTCGCTAACTGCGACTGGGTAACTACAATAACTTATTGCTTCAAAGTTTTGCTTTGCTTGCTTCAGATGTTTCCTTAAGTTTATCTTAACCTGTTTCGGACATACGCCCACGATTAGAGCACAAACTGATTGTCCTTCACGTCACTTCTGTTCATAAATATAAAGCAGTATGTAGCAGCATCGAGGGGTCCCTCACTCTGAATTTGCCTGTACACAAATTGTTTGATTGTGTCGAATTGCTTAGGATTCTGTATGATTTTGTCGCGCTCTTTGCCTACCTACAGGCTTTTTTGAGGCAAGATGGTGGGATTGTCTCCTCCAAGCGTACACAGATTGTTTGATTGGGGTACCCCTTGAGCAGCATTCGGAACCAGATCTTTTCCCCGCGGGGCGCCGCTATACGAACCGCGCGTCGCCCGCTGCAAAAGAAACCCCGACCGTGACCTTCCTCAACGATTGACGCAAGGCGGGGAGGGGAGGGGGGAGAGGAGAGGGAAGGAGGAATGGGGGCAGAGAGGAGAGATTGACAACAAAGAATGGCCCATGCGTAATCCTCGCTGATGAGTCCAGCCCATCACAGACGGCCGCCCACACCAATGCACCTGCCTTGCGTTTCACGAGTGGCGGACGAACAGACTGACAGACAGACGGACGGACAGACAGCCAGGAGCACAGGCGGCAGGTGAATCACGCTGGCAGACAAAAGGAGGGAATAAGGCCCCCGGTAGTAATTCTATTCATCTCCAGGCGGCCCTCGTCTTGCGACGCGGCGCTCTGTGTTCCGCGGGGGAGTCGCGCTGTCCGCGTCCGCGGCGCGCGGAGAGAAGACATCCGGGGGCGCCAACGCCGTGCCTGACAACGCACCCAAATCATATGGAAGGCGCCTCCGCCATTTTTAGGGGTACACTGTCAAAAAAGTGGCAACAAATCATATAGGAAGCGCCGCGTCAGTCATTTTCCGAGGTACTGTCAAAAGTGTCGTACCAAACCATCCGCGTCAGACATTTTTCGGAGAACACTGTCAAAAAGTCGGACCCAGTCACATGGGAGGCGCCCACCTCAGACATTTTTCGGGAAAAAACACAGTGAAAAGAGTCGCACCAGAAACATATGACAGGCGCCGCCTCCGATATTTTCCAGGGTATAAACTATCAAAAAAGAGTAGGACGAAATCATGGAAGGCGCCACCACCGACATTTTTTCGGAGTACACTGTGAAAAAAGTCGGACAGAGTCGACTTGCCCAAGAGACAAGTAACCCTTGTTTGGCCGTACGAATGAGACCACAATGTAGCAGTGAAGGGAGACCAACTCACCCGTCAGCACGCAGTGCATGCATACCTCACTGAAGCGGCGAACTCACGCTCCCCAGCGGAAGCAGCTGGAGGCGACTTCAACACTCACTGCAGTGCGGCCGTAAGAGGGGAGAAAACGCGGGGGGCGGTCCCTAAGCCGCGCCACCGAGTTAACCAAATCAAAAGGTGAAAATGTGTGCAGATGCATTCGGGTGAAAGTGAAGCCAACTACGCAGAATAAACGAGCGCGGTGGTAAACACAGAGCCTCGACTTTTATCTCACGATTCGACACTTTTGATGCAAGCCCCCTGCTACTAGTGAAAAGAATACGTAAATAATGATGGATACGGTTTAGGGACGCCCCCCCGGGTGGAGGCTCAAGCCCTGTTGCCTTGTGTCGCCGGAGTTTCCCACGCCACGTCGCGGCGTCGGTCAGACGGCGACGGCATTCGGAAGTCGAGAAGCCTTGACCATACCGAGCCGCGCTTCCAAGGACTTCTCACATCTTTTTCATTCTCGCGGCACATTTCTCTCCGCCGTGCACTGGTTTCAAGGTGAGAGATCGTCCCGGGGTGGGACGAAAATGACAAAAATAATAAGAATTCCTTTTCAGGCTGCAAAAATGGGGTCCAGATTTTAGACTGTCAAGTAACGGTTTGTTTTGCCTGCTGTTCAGGCTGGTTGAATTAAAATTGGCACTCATGGGGGGCTCTTGGCAAAGCTCCACCCTGTCAGATAAGTTGCATCAAATCGACTAAAATTAAATTGATATTTCTTCAGATAATGAGTAGTTTTGAGTAAAAAAGTACCTCACAGTCAACATCATTAAAAGTGGTTTTTACGCAAATAATTTTTTACAGAGCATTATTGATGTCACTTTGACATCATTCACTTTCGCGTCCCACCGGGTGTGAACTACAATCCTAAAAATAATAAATTGTTGGGCGCGGAGAGGGTAGATGGTGCTGGCAGAAAAAATATATAAAAATCTGCAGAGGCCTGAAATTTTCAGCCAAACTGAGTCCCTGTTTGTTTGTGTGGGTTTCCTAGAGCGTGGAGCGATTTCTACCGCACCTTGCTGCCAAATCGCAGCCAAAAGGCGGGCGAGCTGCGTCGGACCGCGAGAGACATTCCAAGGACGGCTGTGCATGTGCATGAATGGCAATTACCTCTTTCCGCTCGCGCTCTCCCGCAACTCGTGGCTGACTCTCCACTGGCTCTCCACTGGCTCTCCCCGACGCAGTTCCGCCGCGCCGGACCAGCCGATATGTCGGGTATCTAGACCAACCGCGCGGCCGCTGCGTTTGTTTTTGAGGCGTGTGTACGTAGGTGTGTGCGTGAGTGTGCGCGTTGCGCTGTGGGCCAGAAGACCGACGCTGAAGGCGGGCGAACATCTAGACGCGTGTTGAGCTCCAGAGTCGCTAAATGAAACTCGAACGGAACGTGTGACCCCACCAATGAATTGCTCTCCGAACGAGGAATCCATTGGTGGGGTCACACGTTCCGTTCGAGTTTCATTTAGCGACTCTGGAGCTCAAAACGCGTCTAGATGTTCGGCCGCCTGCGGCGTCGGTCTTCTGGCCCACTGGGCGTTGGGGCCGAAACCCAAAAGGCCTAAGCGTGATGCGCCCCTTACTTTCCCCGCTCCTCGACTCCACGTGCCGCGGCGGGCCGCTTCCGAACAGAGTGCTTTCGTGTCTGTCCGTCTCTCTCGCACCCCTACGGCACGCCACATGGGTGCGAGAGAGACAGAATGCTTGTGTTTTGGGCTCGGCCCGGCCTGCGCCGTCGAATCACTCCCATGTCAGCAGGCAACGCGGCCGAATCAGAAACTCTATCAGTTAACGACACGAAACGAAAATAAAAGATACTTTCGTCCGGATTCCTGGCGGCGCGGCTCCCTGGAATGCGAGGAGTCCGTGTCACCCACAGACACACATGTAACGATGGGAGAGAAGAAATAAAAATTAATAGACATCCGTGTCTTGTGTCATCGCATTGCTGGGCATCCACTGTGATCCACATAACTTGCCAAAAAGACAAAGTTTACACTGAAAAGAAATTTGTCAGTAAGATCGCCTTCGGTTTGGATGACTCTTTCTAGTGCGTAACATCATTTTCACATAAAGAATAAATTCCTTACAAAAAAAAAACTAAAACAATGTCCAGGTCGTCGACAGAACTGCAACTTAAGTATCAAAGTGGGTCTAAGTCCATTTGACATAACTTTTTTGCTGCAGCAAAGAGTCTCGTTATTCACCGTAGACTGCGTCCTAGAAAACGAATGAGTCTTTTCTTTTTGCTCCACGAGTTCCTTCTTGATTTCGTCCTCGCTGCCTTAATTCCGAAAGGGGGCAGGCGAGGGCGACATAGCCAGGATGCACCTGCAGCACGAGTACGCCGAAGTACAGAGCGAATGCATTATGAGGGGAGGGGGCTTTCTATTTTCACTTTACACGTACCCAGGACGTACTCTGTCAAAAGTTTCATTCGAAATTTGAAATATTGTTAACGCTGTGAAAGCTTTATCCAGCTCTGCAAGGTTATTTTCTTTGCGTTGAGAGAGCCCCAACGTCAAAACCGGTCAAAACCACATTTTTAACATGTTTAACGTAAAGAGCGAACATAATCCTGATTTTTTCCATTTTTTTTGGGGGGGGGGGGAATTTTATAAATCTGATGTATACGCCTCGACAAAGGCGACAAATACTAAACAATGCTAAAACTGATTTCTGCTCTACAAAATTTTTGCGACGCAGTAAAAGGCTCGGACAAACCCGCGCGCAGTCGATGAACTCTACTCCCAGACTATCGCCTTACACCTGACCAACACCAACCCGCCCCGCCCCAACCCGCCCTCAATAATCTCCCGGGAAACAGGAGTCGCGTGTCCACCCTCGCGTGCGTTCCCGCGCCGCCACACAGGCCGACCAGCCTGTTACCGTGTTACTCGTTACTCCTCGTTGGTGTACTTACAGGAGTGCGTTGTTCATTCATTCATACATACACTCGGAACTTGTGATGACTGTAAATGAGGCAATTTTACGGAATAGAGGGGACAGAAGGAAGCTGACACCCGTGAGAGCAAGGCGCAACATAGCTCTTCAAATAGGGCGAACGGAGTGTACTTCGACATAGAAGAACACTTTCATCCCACCCACTTGAACGGACACTCCAAGCGCCGTGTGCAGAGCATATTTCCACTAATATTTTCAATTCCTGACGTGCATGTTTTTTTTTTCCGAAGGCTTCTTCCGTAGACGCAACACGTGCAATAACGCGTGGCTCCGCGCTGCCAGCCGCAACACTATTTGAGCGCAACTAGTTCGCTTGTTAGCGGCGGGGCGCATGATTCTCATTTTCCACATCGGATGCGATGGGTCTGCTGGCGGCGGTGCTGGCGCTCGGCCTGCTTGATATGCTTGCACCTGCTGCAACGCCGCGCCGTGCCGTGCCGCGCCTCCACGGCGCAACCGTCGTTCTGTGGCGGCATGTAAAAGGCTTAGCGGTCATCGAGTGCTACAGTGTGGCGCACAGTAGGCCAGAAGACCGGTGCCCGGACGCGTTTTGAGCTCCAGAGTCGCTAAATGGGACTCGAACCGAACGTGTGACCCCACCATTGGATTCCTCGTTCGGAGAGCAATCCATTGGTGGGGTCACACGTTTGGTTCGAGTCCCTTTAGCGACTCTGGAGCTGAAAACGCGTCGGAAGTCTCGGCCGCCTGCGCCGGTCTTCTGGCCCGCTGTGCGGCGGCCAGTGACAGTGGCGTAGCGATGACGTTGTTGTGGCTGAGGCTGTCACTGCCGCTGTCACTGCCGCTGTCACTGCCGTCACTGCATACCCACGCTTTCGAGTAACAAGACTTTCACGTCCCGAACGGGTCGTGTGTATCGAAACACGGGGCCTCCGGCCCGCGGGTTGGGTACGAACAGAGTCGCTCTGTCTCTCTCGCTCCCTTGCGGTGCGGCCCGTGAGAGAGAGAGAGAGAGAGAGAGAGAGAGAGAGAGAGAGAGAGAGAGAGAGAGAGAGAGAGAGAGAGAGAGAGAGAGAGAGAGAGAGAGAGAGAAGCAGTGTCGGATCGGCGCCACGCGGGCTGCGGCACGACGCGACCCACGCGACCGCAGACCCGCCCAGAGCGATTCCCAGGTGGTCGGGGGAGGCTCGCCGATTACAATCTTCGCTCGGAAATTTGATTTATTTCGTAGATAGTTGTTTCTTTTTGGTGAAACCAAACGTATTCGATAGAAGCTGTCTTTAAAGTGCTCGCTGGGGCAAGATACAATCTGAAAACCAACCGCATTCCATATTTTCATTCATGGCGTTTATAGTGGGTCATGATTTACGCTGCGAGATCAAAATTCACACTTTGACTCCCGACTTGGACGGTCGTATGAGGGTTCACAAACGTGGAGCACGAACGAACGACCCCGCTTGGCGACGGCTGGATTTGAACCTCTGACCTTGCTCTCCGGACGCCACACCCTTGCACACACGCATACCAGGCGGCCTCACGGGGCTGCCCGTCACGACCGTGCAGCAAGTTTGTTTCCGAACAGTGTCTTCTCACCGCTCTGTCTCTCTCGCGCCGCCAGGGGGCGCCCCGTGAGTGCGACAGAGACAGAGCGACGCAAGCAGCTGCCTGGCCGCGGCGCCTCGCGACGGCGCTTCCTTCCAGGACATGTCGTCCTGGAGACGATACCCAAACAGAGCCGTGTAGCGGGCCGGGCGTGGCGCACCAACCGGAAGGAGAAGAAGCTCCCGCGACAGACAGACAGACAGACAGACAGACAGACCGACCGATAGACAGACAAACGGCCCGCGGCGACACCGGCCCCACTGGGGCGTCACCTCCAGGCGCCATGTACGGAGGGCCAACACGCCGTTTCCGAACAGAGGTCGTGCTGTCTCTCTTGCACTCATGGCGCGTTCCGTTAGGAGTGCAAGAGAGACAAAGAAAGCACCGTTGGGCATCGCCCGGAAGTATTTGCCACAAAAGTTGCGAACGTCATGGCCGTAAGCTTGCCTACTATAGGCAATATCTGGGATTCGCTCTGAAGAAGTTGCCCAGTGGTCAACCCTTTCTGCACTGCGGTGCATCGAAGGAGTTTTTGCCGACTGGAGTCGCCGGCAACACTGCCTGCAGTAATGGATGCGCGACACATCTTCCGCAGTTCGCTGCTTCTTTTCCGCTGCAGACGAGGAAGTTATTTCGACCAGCCGGAAGTTACTGCTCATCGGAAGGAACACGCGGACGGCAGAGTGCTGCTCGAGAAAGAGAGAGAGATAGAGAGAGAGAACTAGCGCCCTGTTTTCAGCGGCCTCTCAAATAAAAGCGCTTCACGTGTCTGCACGCTCTGCATCCGGTAGGGGTGTACACTGCAAAAAGTCCGCCGCGAGACAAAGTGGTCCAGGAGACCAGTGGAGGCGGCGAAAACTCAACACACGTTTCGAGCTCCAGAGTCGCTAAATGGGACTCGAACCGTACATGTGGCGTCACCTATGGATTGCTCTCGGAACGGGGAAGCAATTGGTGGGGGTCACATGTTCGGTTCGTGTCCCATTCAACGACTCTGGTCCAGAGCTCCACACGCGTCTGGAGTTTTAGCTGATATGCGCCGCAGTCTTCCGGCCCACTGTGCGAGGGCCAATTTTTTTACCTCCAGAGTGAGAAGGGCGCGACACTGACTCTTTTCGTCGTCCTTCCAAACGTGGCAACAATGCAAGACAGCCGAGGGTGTCGCGTCGCTAAGCGTCGCTGCGTCCATTCATCAAACGTGACTGCTTTTTATTCACATTCACTTGTTCATTCCGACAGTGTACTGTACGCCCGTTGCAGCGAGCCGATTTCGAACGCCTGCTTCGTCGTCTCTCTCTCTCTCTCTCTCTCTCTCTCTCTCTCTCTCTCTCTCTCTCTCTCTCTCTCTGCAGGTGTGGCCGGCCGCTTATGGGGCTCATTACGCACGTCTGTCATGGCTGCAGTCCGACGCCCTAGCCGCGTCCCCACATTGATTCCCATTGACACACTGCTGCGCTGCACCAAGCCCAGCCAGTCACGCCCAAACATTTTCAGAAAAACGCGTCATAAAAAATGACAAGGTGAATATTTTTCGCAGCACAAAACTCAAAATGTTGGTTGAAATACTTCTCATTTTGAGAAAATCGCGTACATTTTCCCATGTCAAGGACTTGCCTGAATCACTCATTTCGGGAAGATTGCCTCACTTTCTACGATTTTGAAAATTCAGTTGATTGCAAAAGAGAGAACGAACCCTCAGAGATTTCCGACCGATCCAAACAGCACCCCCACTCCATGCTTCAAAAGAGGGGCCGGGAAAGAGGGGGACAAACCCTCATGGCCATGCAGAGCCGAGTCGCGTCTTATCTCGATCTGCCGGCCTCGATAGAAAGAAGAGGAAGCCGGTGCCATAATTACGTCGCTTTGCCTCCCCGTTGCCTCCCACAGTGGGCCAGAAGACCGGTGCAGGCGGCCAAAACTCTAAACAACGCGTTTTGAGCTCCAGAGTCGCTAAATGGGACGTATGACCCCACCAATGGATTCCTCGTTACGAGAGCTGTCGATTGGTGGGGTCACACGTTCGGTTCGAGTCCCATTTAGCGACTCTGGAGCTCATAACCCGTCCGGGATTTTGACCGCCTGCACCGGTCTTTTGGCCCACTGCGCCTTCCCCCTCGACAACAAGACCACCGCGACAATCTCCCCGCCATCGGTAGCACTACCTCCGGTCGAACGCGCAGCACAGAGTGCCGCACACACTGGTAAAACTAAAGCGTAACTGTAAGCTTGAGTCAAGCATAGAGTTACGCTTGAAGACGTTACGCTTGAAATGAAGCATACTCTGGAAATTCCCCTATGCATTTAGATAGGGGGAATCTTGGCGGATGAGCCTGTTACGCTTGATTTCAAGCGTAAACTGATTACGCTTGAAAACAGAGGGTAATACTACGCTTTAGTTTTACCTGTGCACGGGGGGGCAGCGATGACGGGTCCCCGCTGCCACCGAAGTCACCCTCAATCAATGGCCATCACAAAAAAACGAAAACGACAATCACAATGAAAGCATAGCAGCAGCAGCGCCTTACGTTTTTCTCGTTTCCACTCCTTCTTCACTCTCCCTCCGAGTGCGCAACGCCCCGCTGAACGCGAGTAAGTACATACTCATGCGGGTCTGAGGAAGGGAAAGGGGGAGGGGGAGGTCCATCCTGGTACGGACGGCGCTGCTTGCTCTAATTGCTGGACTTCCGCCGCGCCAGACTCGCCACTTGGGAAACGCCTCGCCTTCGGAGCCGCTTCGGGCCACTTCGGCGGGCGGACCGCCGCCCCGCCAGGCAGCCAGCCACGGCGGCCAGCCAGGCAGCCAGCCAGCCTGCAGGCCGTAACTACCAGATTTGCTAACTAACTGGCCATTAGCGGGCCGGTCAGGTCAAGGAACGCCCAGGAACGCCCGGAACACCCCGGCGGGAACGCCCAGGGGACTGCAGGAACACCCAGCGGTTGCAAGAACGACCAGGGGGTGAAGGAAGACCTGGGGGATCCAAGTGGCGCAGGCACACCCTGGAACACCCTGGAACACCCTGCAACACCCAAGGTCACTCAGGAGGCGCAGCATCGACCAAGAGGGAGATGCAGGAGCATCCAGAAGAAACAGGAACAACTAATAATGGTTCATAGTCTGAGGAGAAACATAACTTTTAAGACATAGGGTCCCGGGAAGACCCAGCCCTGGCGTCGAAGGGATTTTCATGAGCACCCAAGCCAAAGGCACACAGCACACCCTACGCAGCCACCTCACAAGCACTGTTATCTGAGTTGCGATACTTTCAACACAAAAACGTGCGATGATATCCAAAATGCGATTCCCACGAATCATTGCTCCCCAAATGAGATGACTTTTGTATCAAAATATTTTGAAATGATCATCGCACATTTCTGCAATGAAAATAGGAATGCGATGATGGCAACACAATATTAGCAATCCTAACAGTTTTTTCTATGATCATTGCAAAATTCTGCGATACAGCAGCTCATCACACCTTTTCGCAATGACCATCACAGAGAAGAGCGATGAAATTTGTATTGCGCTGGAAAGTGCGGTCTGCATCGCAAGTGGAATAACAGTGAGCGGACGGCGTGCCCACAAAGCCTTTGGCCAAAAGGCAGGGGTTCATGACCCGGCCCCGCCTCATGGGGCACAGCGTGGCGGCGAGGCGGACATCCATGACAAGCCCAAGAATGTCCCGGGGAGCGTCAGCCCCGTCAGGCCCCGGCCTGCGTGCCTCGCGGGTGTGACTCATACGCGGGCCAGCGTGCAGCGGCTGCGGCGGCTTAGAGAGGCGCTGCTCTAAACAGGGCTTCCTCTGAGATCCTTTTGGAGAGGCCCGGAGCGCCGCACAGTGGGCTAGAAGACCGGTGGGGGCGTTCAAAATCCCGGAAGCGTTTTGAGCTCCAGAGTCGCTAAATGGGACTCGAACCGAACGTGTGACCCCACCAATGGATTGCACTCCGAACGAGGTATCCATAGGGGGTTCACACGATCGGTTCGAATCACGTTTAGCGACTCTGGGAGCTCAAAACGCGTCTAGAGTTTTGACCGCCTGCGGATGATGATGCTGATGATGCCGGTCTTCTGGCCCACTGTGGAGCGCCGCGCGCGGTCAAGAAGTCAGTCCGCCGGGGATCGACACTCATTTGTCAATTTATTGTGATCCGGCGGGACGAGCACACTGCCGTGGGCATTCCAGCAGAGAAGTCCGTAGAGAGAAAGAGAGACACTGTCTGTTTATGCGGCCCAGCACAATGCGCAGCACTCCCTCACGACGCCCTGCAGTGTCTGCGCCCGTGTGTGTGTGTGTGTGTGAGAGAGAGAGAGATAGATAGAGAGAGAGAGAGAGAGAGAGAGAGAGAGAGAGAGAGAGAGAGAGAGAGAGAAAGAGAGAGACTGATGGAATGACGCGCGCTCTTGCTGCTCAATGGACGGGTTATAATCCCCGCCTCCCGTGGCGCGGCGCGTCCAAACACCCCCACCACCCCCACCGCCGCCGTCGCGTTGCACACAACAACGGGACAGACACACACACAGACACACACACACGTCTGTCTGGAAATGCACGTGAAACAGATTAATTAATGTGTCTTCATTATAAAACTAAACACCACACCGCCGCCACAACGCACGCGACGTACGTATTGCAGTTCACACGCGCATCTCGCGCGCGCGCGCACACACACACACACACACACACACACACACACACACACACACACACTCACGATCGTTGTGATTTTCATCGGAAATTGCATTCATTATACCATTTCAACAGACGTTTAAAAAAATTCGAGCAGAGAGAGGGCACACTGGACAGAAACCCAACTGGCCTTGTGCCTTTGAGACACGAAAGCACACGCAACGTTGTCAATTTGATGTCGTTGTGACAATTTAAATGTCAAAAGTAGTCATTTAGACATCCACTTTTACGTCACGGGTATGAATCATTTGACTATTTTAAGACTTCACGTTGTGCTTTGCTGGAACTAGCAGTCAGTTGCAAAAGTTATCATATTGCCACTGGGGACGGGATTTACAGAATGCCTATTTATCTTTTCGACGGTGTAGTTCCTACGGGGAAGGCCACGTCCAAATAGCCGTTCGCGCCAACGCCCACGCGTCTATCTCCTCTATCCTCTCTCTCTCTCTCTCTCTCTCTCTCTCTCTCTCTCTCTCTCTCTCTCTCTCTCTCTCTCTCTCTCGTTCTCTCTATCCTTGCTATATTTTCTCTATCCCTGATATCCTCTCTATCCTTATAATTTTTATCTCTGATATCCTCTCAATCCTTGCTATCCTGTCTATCATCTAGCCCTCCTGGCCGCGCCGCGCGGAGACTTCAACGGGCGGTGCGACGAGAGCGCGAGCGATTCCAAAGGATTGTCTCGCCGCTCCGTCTCTGTCGCACTCATGAGGCGTCCCGCAGGCGAGCGAGAGAGACAGAGCGACGAGACGATCCTTTGAAATTGCTATCGGCGGCGTCGGTGGGCCGGTCGGCTCGACGACGAGGAAACGCGGCGACAAATTAAAAACCATCGACCAGGCGGCAGCCAATCGTCGCTCACCAGCCCACTGTGATTCCGAGCCGCGCCTTCGTCGCTCTGTCTCTCTCGCACTCATGGGGCGTCCCGTGTGGGTGCGAGAGAGACAGAGCGACGCCCGCAGCGGGACAGATTAGCCGCAGCCGATCGAGCTGATGATGACTAAGAATAGCGTGCCGTGATGCCGAGCGCGTGCTAGGCCGCTGCTTCGCCTCACTCAACCCGAGCGCTCCCCGAACACATTCCGAACGCACCACGGAGGAACCATTTCCTTTTCGGGGTGTGGGAGCCTGGATCCGCATTTTTGCGTACCCTGAACATAGGTATTCCAAAGTGTTTTTCAATTCCTGTTTTCAACATAATTTTTTTTGTATTCTTTGTACCACAGTATAGTTTTACAGTAACACAAAACAAAGAACACAGAGAAAATTTCTGCATGAAACAAGTTGAAAAACATCTAGGAATGCTTATGTTCGGGGTACGGAAAACTGCGGATTTAGGCTCCCACACCCCAAAAAGGAAACGGTTCCTCCGTGGTGCTTCAATTTTTTGCAATGTTTTCATTTTATTAGATTTAAGAGAAATTTGTTAGAAATTTTCCCAGCGCTTGCCACGCCTAGGCACTAAAGTTCCCTCCGACGTTTCTTAGTCGTGTATCAACCTATGACCCTGACCTCGCCTTTTTATTGTCGTAGGGGTTGGGCCCTCGTGTCTACAAAACAGCCCGACACATTTTTTTCCAGACACTCACTCACTCACTCATTCACCCACTCACTCACTCACTCACTCACTCACTCACTCACTCACTCACTCACTCACTCACTCACTCTCTCACACACACACTCACCGTTGGCACTCTTGACGGCACTGCCTTCCGCGAGCACTTCAAGAAGTGCTCTCCCATTATTATTTGCACGTCCAGTGGGATCACCCTGGAGACCGTTGCAGCAGCAGAATAATTGTAATAATTCCGTCCGGCTGGGCGCGTTGCAGTGTAGTACGCGGCGTGGCACGGCGCAGTGCTGCACGCAAGTGTGACTAGGCCGCCACGCCCGAAGGCAAAGAGTCATCGTCGCGCACCGAAAAAAAAAAAAAACAACTTAATAATAATAATAATGGTGATTTGAACGCTGGTCACGTGAAAAGAGTCATCGTCACACAAAAAAAAATTAAAACTATTACTTTAGAAAAAGGTAAATGGTTGGTGATTTGAACGCTGGTCACCGCTAGGGTTGTAAACCATGCGCTAACACGCCTTGTGTGAAGCATCGCATGGGATTCAAACGGCGGTGCGTCTGGCCACGGCAGCTATGCATATTTGATTCAATGGAGCTGCTGAATAGAATGTAGCATCGTGCGCAACTATTGAAATTGTAAACAGTAATCATTTTCCCCTCCCTTTCTTCGGCCGGTGTCTTTTGTCGACACTGTTGAAAAAATCATGGAGATTCCCGGCGAACTTTTTGGGAAAGGACAAAGATATTTCCTTCGATCTTAGGGAAATTCCGAAACCTTCAATGTTTCTATTTTGAATGTTTTCGGAAGGAAGAGAACAAAAGAAATTTAAAAAAAAAAAACACCCTCCAGGAATTCTTGACAGATTCGAGACACACTTTCTTGATTTTCACCTTATTTTTAACAGCGTGCACATTTGGCTAGTGTCTCTGCAGTACCCTCACGCCCAGCCGGCTGACTCGCAGCCCCGAATAGTACTGGACTTGTGAATCCGGATCCGCAGACACAAACTACGCAGCTGCCACCCCGACCCACCCCATTGCAAGGGCAACCCTTCCTAGCAGAGTAACAAGATAGCGCGCGCCTACTTCAGCAGCGGGCTTGCGTCGCTCGCTCTCTCTCTCTCTCTCTCTCTCTCTCTCTCTCTCTCTCTCTCTCTCTCTCTCTCTTCTCTCGTGGGGGGGTGGGAGAGAGACAGCGACGAAATACTGTAGCAGCACACGGCAGCGCGCGTTTGACCGTTTGAAATAAATCATTCAATCTAGCAGACCGCACGAGCCACGAGGGGGACGGGGGAGGGGTGCGGCCACTCCCACCCTCACCTTGCAGGCTACCCTAAACACCCTCCCGTGGCACACGCTTCCCCCCTCCCCTTTATCAACCCCTCGTCGCGCACCGCAGTGGGCCAGAAGACCGGTGGAGGCGGTGGAATTTCCGGAAGCGTTTTGAGCTCCAGAGTAGCTGAAATGGACTCGAACCGAACGTGTGACCCCACCAATGGGTTGCTTGACGAACAAGCAATCCATTGGTGGGGTCACACGTTCGGTTCGAGTCCTTTACAGTTCAAAACGTGTATACAGTTTGGGCCGCCAGCGCCAGTCTTCTAGCCCACTGTGCGCGCCGTTGGGGGGAGGGATAGGTACACGAGAGTTCAGGGAGTGCTGCGCTGTGGAGCGAGAAAAGCAGCGAAAGCATCGCGCTGGCCGAAGGGGGATGAAGAGAGATGGAGAGAGGGGTCATCAGAGCGGGTCGGACAATGTAAGAGCACTTCGGACAGCAATGAAGCGAGATTGAACCCGGTCGTGAAACGGCAACGCTTTTAACGGGAAGTTTAGACGGCGATTCCGCAGACCGAATGCGCATAATACGCACACAGTAAAGGCCGTCGTTCGTATAGCGCATAGTCATCGTCGGCGACCCGCGCTAGCCGTACGGGGGGAACGCGACACAGTAGGCCAGAAGACCGGTAAACGCGTTTTGAGCTCCAGAGTCTCTAAGTAGGACTCAAACTGAAGGTGTGGTCCTACCAATGGATTGCTCTCCGAAAGGGAAATCCATGGGGGGTCACAGGCTTGGCTCGAGTCCTATTTAGCGACTCTGGAGCTCAAAACGCGTCTACAGTTTTGACCGCCGGCGCCGGTCCTCTGGCCTACCGTGCACGAGCGTCATCCAATAGACACAAAGGGACTCGTTTCGCAGTCACGGAGGCCGTCGCCGTATGGCTGTGGACACACACATACACACACACACACACACACACCACAGACACAGCCGCGACGCGCGCGACCGCATGCATACGTATGGCAATTCAATCAGATGTTATCGACTTTTCATTCATTACACAAACGCAGCAGCATCTGTTTCGCACACAACAGGCGAGACGGCAGCGGTAGCGCGTGTGTGCGTAAGTGTGTGCGGGGGGTCGGATTGACCATTTGCGACCTACTTTTGCGAGTCGCTCGCGCGCGGTACACTTGGGTGATGGTGGTGGTGCCACTGCCCCCCATCGTCACGTCCCAGTAAACGGCTTTCCGTTTTCACGGTTGCTTTCCTTCTGCCGTCACACATGGAAGTGTCTTTGGATGTGTGTGTGTGTGTGTGTGTCTATCTTTGTGTCAGTGAGCATGTGTGTCCGACGGACGCCACGCGACACCTTTATGCCACAAATGGCACGCAGCCGGCCGATAATAATTACAGTTTGCCGTTATTATCCGCGATTCTCTCCTTCCTGCGATAATGAGCGTCTTTTCCGCACTATTTGCAGAAAAATTTCAATAGTTTTTGGCTTCTAAATTGTCACGACTGGACAGCGGGACTTTAATGAACATTACAGCTGCTACCTCCACTTCGTTACGGATCGTATGTCAATATGGAAATGGTCATAGGTTCAAGAAGCAAAATGCAAAGTCTGAGAGTCTGACTGATAGCGTTTATTTATCTTCCGCAAACTTTGTTTCTTTTGCTGGTAACTGGAGACTTACCCATCGCCGTAGCGTGCGCTTCCTTTTAGTTCACCAGAGTGTCGAAAACTCACCTGCAAAAAGGAAATGGCAAGATTTAGCGATTGGGGGCATAAAACAGCATGCACTTTGCAAAGTGCTGCGATACACGGCGAAGCTTTGCGAGGCTGGCAAAGTGAGGCTCGCATAAAGTGCGCCGCGTAGGCGAGCGCAGCGCCGTCTCGCGGCCCTGAGGCGAGGCGGTGGTGACGCTCCCTGGACGCCGCTCCAGGTGTTTCGGTCTCCGCAGCCTGTGAAGCCTCTGAAGTGAACTACCACACCGTTTCCGCGCAATTTAGCACAACATTGTAACATGTTGGGTTTCCTTCGTGATCTAAAATGAGACACCTGTGCGTTTCTTGAAATGAGAACCCTTCCAGTTCTTGAACAAAGAACACTATCGTTGCGGCGCGGAGAGGACTCAGCGGGAAATAAGGAAAATGGAAAAACGCTATGGGCGCGGCCGGCGCGGCACCCATTCGGAAAGAAGAGGACCCATCGGGAGCTCAATTCCCAAGGACGGCCCCATGCGGGTCTATGATCTCATACGAGTCCCTTAGTGTCCTTGCCAGCGGCCACCCGCCGCCACAGGCCGCCGCCCAGCATGCGGGCACCGCCGCTTCATTTTCGGCCTGCACTCACTCTCTCTCTCTCTCTCTCTCTCTCTCTCTCTCTCTCTCTCTCTCTCTCTCTCTCTCTCTCTCTCTCAGTGCAACGTACAATTTCTCCCACTCACGTCGGCGGCGGCGGCGCAGGAGATAGTATTGGATGAGAGCACTAGAACACAGAGACACTTCCGGCTGCATCGCGCCCACTGTGCGGCGCCCCCTGCCGGGCCCTACCAGGGCGCGGACCCCCAACGGGGCCGCCCAAAGGAGGCGCCCGTTGCGTCACACGCACCGACTTTCGCGGTGCCGCCACACAGTGGGCCAGAAGACCGGTGAAGGTGGCCAAAGCGCTTTGAGCTCCGGAGCCGCTACGTTTGGGACTCGAACTGAACGTGCGTCCCTCCACCAAGTGATTCCTCGTTCGGAGCGGAGAGCAATCCATTGGTGTGGTCACACGTTCAGTTAGAGTCCTGTTTAGCGACTCTGGAGCTCAAAACGCGTCTAGAGTTTAGGCCGCCTGCGCCAGCCTTCTGGCCCACTGTGCGCCGCCACCTTGTCAGTGACGTGTACGTCACCTTGTCAGTGACGTGTCCGTCATCTTGTCAGTGACGTATCCGTCACCTTCTCAGTGACGTGTCCGTCACCTTGTCCGCATCAGCGCAGTGACGACTCCTAGTGCAGTGACGTTTGCGACTGACGCGGACAATCGAACAGCTGCGCGCGTCGGTTTGACGCATCAGATTCAGATATCGACAAAAATGCTTCCGCCTCCGATGTACAGCACGCCAGCGCCCGGACAGGTGGGTTCAACGATCACCTGTTCAGCACTGCAAGGGCAGGCACTATCTTTCAAGGACCGGCCAGAGGGACCCGTGCTATCTTGCACTTTTGTGCGGACCGAAGCCTGCAGGCGTGATCTCATGAGGTCGACTAATGTGCCTTTTCCTTTGTTACAAACGGATTACAATTGGGGAAAAAAATGAGGAAAAATCATAAAATACTTGCCTGGTGAATGTAACTTATTCCACGGTGTATGCGTCCAGTGCACGCATTGCATGACATTATTGCATATCGCATGCTTCGGCACGCCGGCCCCTCTGACACAACCGGACGCTTTGTCCACTCCAACGCGAGCAACTGGATCCGGCGGGAAATTCAAAAGAAACCAGGCGCCGATTTGACGGACCACAGTGGGCCAGAGGACCCGCGCAGGTGGTCAAAACTTAAGACGCGTTTTGAGCTCCAGAGTCGCTAAAGAGGACTCGAACCAGTCTTCTGGTCCACTGTGCGCATCTGTTTATCAATCACGAAAGAGCATCACGATTCAATGGGGTGAAAAGGATGAGAGAGAAGAAGTATAAGGACGCCTCGTTCATGTCGACGGATGCTATCTCGGCAGAGCCTCGCATATTTTCGTCATGATTCGCCGGGAAATGTGAAGGCCGAGCTGCACGGTGCAAATCACTGTTAAAAAAAAAAGTTTCATCGAATTGAATAAATTAATTTACATTCCTACGTACAGTACATCTATCTTTCCTAAGTAACGTCATAGAGACTGAAGAATGTATCCTACTGTCAACGTGTCTAAAATAATGAGTGTCTGTCGTTTTGATTCAAACCTCTTTAAAAATTAGTTTTAGCCGCATGCGCCGGTCTTCTGCCCACTGTGCGTCGAAGGCACAAGTACTTCTCCGAAAAAGCGGCCGAAATTTACGATCCGTGAGGCAAGCAAAGGTAAATAACGCGCACATGATCGAAGACGCGCGACAGACTGCGCCTCTCTGCCCTCAAAAGGGGTGCTTCGCGACGTAAACGCACAGTGGTTCAGAAGACCATTGAGGCAGCCAAAATTCTAGACGCGTTTTGAGCTCCTGAGTCACTTAATGGGACTCGAATCTAAAGTGTGACCCCACCATTGGATTCCTCGTTTGGAGAGCAATCCATTGGTGGGGTCACGCGTTCGATCCGAGCCCTATTTAGTGACAACAGCTCAAAACCGCGTCCGGGATTTTGACCGCCTCAACGGTCTCCAGGCCCACTGTGAAACGCCGAGATAAATCAAGGCCCGGGCTAAGCCGTGGATCGTTCATTGTCCGCTTTGAATGCCTGAGCCCCTCAGCAGGGAGCTTCGGAGCGGCACTCTCCGTCTCTCTCGCACTTACAGGGCGCTTTCCGCAAAGGGTGCGACGTGCGACAGAGACAGAGTAATGAACCGCGGTTTGGAGCACAGTGGGCCAGAAGACCATCATCATTATCATTATCAGCGCGTTTAGGTCTCAACAGAGGACGCAGGCGGCCAAAACTATCTAGACGCGTTTTAGGCTTCAGAGTCGCTTGAAGGGACTCGAATGGAACGTGGGGGCCCCACCAATGGATCCCTCGTTCGGAGAGCAATCCATTCGAGTGGTCACACGTTCGGTTTGAGTGCCATTTCGCGTCCTATTTTGCGAGTTTTTGCCGCCTGCGCTCACGCCTGCGTCGGTCCTATGGCCCACTGTGCGGAGAAAAATCGGCTGCAGGGGTCGCACTGTAGGCCCGGAGCTTCAGTAAGGAAGGCGAATCTATAGACGCATCCTCAAATCTGTGTTCATCTGACATAACAACGTATGTCATATGGGAAATTCATAGTAGATACGCTGTTATGTCAGATGACTACAGAAATATGACTAGAGTTTCATACATGTGGAGCCTACCGATGGATTCCTCACCCACAAAGCAGCATGTTGGTACCACCAGGCTTTTAATTCGAGTCCCGATTGACGACTGTAGAGCTCACAACGATTCCAGAGTTATGTCCGGGCGGTCCAAGGACTCGTCCACAAAGCTGCATTAGTCAAACGTGACAGATCCTTAGCACCCCGACTTTATTAAGGGCATTCATCAAGCAAAAAATTTTTTTTTTGAAAATTTGGCTGTTGGTTGGGAACATGCTTCTGAAACATGTCCCAAAATATTATTGCTCTACGACCAATACTTTGGGCGTAACGACGCTCCAAAGTTCGATTTTTAGATCCTACGAGTAGGCCAAACTAAAAGAGATATCGAAACGAAACTTGGAGGGCACGTTGTCGGTCACTATACGGAGGGCAACATATAATTTTATTTTCGATCCGATTTCAAAAAATGGCCTTTTTACGCCTTTAAAAAAACGCAAATTTTGAAATGTCCGACAATTGACTTTAAAAATATATGTTGCCCTCCGGAAGGCTTTTCTGAGTCTGATGGAGCTTCTCCCAGCGTTCTAGCTGCAATGGTTCTCGAAAACGGTAAGATTTAGTTTGAAATCTCGTCAGCAGTAGAAAGAGAAAAGACTACTCCGGCCAATTCGCTCTCTGTCGCACGCGGTCTGGCCGTCAGGTAGTCAGCAGACAGACTGGCGGACGGCGACGGGACGACGGAAGAACAATGACAGCATGTGCCGCCGCGTCTGGTTGCAGCCAGGCCGGAGGGTGGTGGCCGAGACCGGGCTAATTTCGCCAAGATTTCGGTCGCCACTCCGGTCAAAATTGTCGTAGAAAAAGAAATCAACCACCACTAGAATCGTTGTTTTGTGAGGAAACGATTGCTGCATGGTGGGAACTCGAAAAGTGGCTCGTTTGAAAATTTCCAATTTGGGTCCAGGGCAATAAATCAGCCTGTCGTCACGCTCGCCTCGGTGCAGCCGGCAGTGAATGAGGCCTCTCAACACAAAAGGAAGGTAAAACCTAGTCGCTCCTAGAATGCAAAATTTTGAATGCATCGTTCGACACGTTTGCAATATTCACCAATGTACTCAGGGGAAAATTTCAAATCTACCCATGTAAAAATATTTTTTCTGCTGTTATTTTGACACTACAAGAAAAAGTGCAATAGACACCTATACCAAAATAATCAGCTCATCTTGACACACATTTCTGTTGTGGTGTCAAAAATAGTCATTTTTACCTGCAAATGAACTTAGTAAAAACTTCACCAGACCAGACTAGCCGGTCGGCAGCGCGGCCGAGACCCCGGCCCGGAGCCGATCCTCCGAGGTGTCATCTGGTCCGTCATGCCTCCCTCCCCCCGCACTCCGGCTGGGGGCCATAAACAATTCGGCTGCGATACCTGGGCTCCGGGACTAGCCAGCGTTGTCGCGTACGCCACCCAAACACCACTTCGGAGCGGCCTTTTCGCGGACTTGGGACCTTGATGAATGCCCTTAATACGTCCTCGCTGTTTACGACGGTCCAGGGAAGGGCCCGGCCGCCCGATTTGGAAGGATCGTGTCGTCACCGTGTCTCTTACGCACCCCGACGCAACGCCCCAGGACACTGTAAATCAAATGGTGATACATCTCACCATCTGACGGGTGAGACAGAACTGTCTCACCGAAAAAGGGTGATACTAAAGTGTATCACCGTAAAAAGGTCGTACACGAATGTATCACCGAAAAAAGGTCGTACTCAAATGTATCACCGAAAAAGAGTGATACTTACTCAGGAAAACAAGGGTCCATCTCACTGATGTCTGACCATTTTTCGGTGATACATTTGTGTACGACCTTTTTTTCGGTGATACATTCGTGTACGACTTTTTTCGGTGAGACTTTTTGTATCACCGGAAATGGGTGAGACGTCTCACCCTTTGAATTGCAGTGGAGTGAGACAAAGACAGAGCAACGAAGCGGTCCTTCGGAATCAAACGGCAGAGCAGCGCCTCGATTTCAGAGTGGATGGATCGCACAGTGGGCCAGAAAACCGGTACAGGCGGTAAAAACACTAGACGCCTTTTGAGCTCTAGAGTCGCTAAATGGGACTCGAACCGATTGTGTGACCCCACTAATGGATTCCTCGTTCGGAGACCAATCCTTTGGTGCGGTCACACGTTCGGTTCGAGTCCCATTTAGAGACGCTGGAGCTCTAAACTCGTCTAGAGGTCTGACCGCCTGCGCCGGTCTTCTGGCCCACTGTGGGTCGCTTCGCACGTCCGGCCGTCTGCTCGGCCTGACCCCGATTCGTTTATTGCTGTATATGGGCGCCTAATTAAGCACTTGTCTTTGTCGGCACCGCTGTCAACGAAGGGGACTCACAGATCATCGAGTGAACAAAACGCCTGGGCCCGCAACTGCGTTTTATCGTGTAGGCGATCGCCACGAGAAAACCGACTCCAAGACGACGGGATCAGTTTTATTTTGGGTATAATGTAATCTTGATAAAATCAAAAGCTGCGTTTGGTACACACCAAGGTACACACTGAATTCCTTTGTACAATTTTTGTACGAGGTCTCGCACAATTTTTGCGCATACGTGCTTTTCGTACAAATTTGTACACGATTTCGCACGAATTTGTGTGATTCCACGATCAAAATAGTACGAAAAAGTTCGCATGTTAAAAATTGTGTGAGACCACGTACAAAACTGTACCAATACATTTAGTGTGTATAACGAGTACTTACCTTGTTGCGATGCAAAATATCAACAAGGACTCAAGTTGTTTTTTGCAGGTGCAGTAGTGTGATGAGTGCTCGTGTTTAGCAAAGTGGTGCCCGAGTATCATTAGAGCAAAACATTAAGACTAGCAACCCTGAGTGTCAAAACCGCCTGCTCAATCGTTCTTCAAGACGACCCCGTGCCGGCTCCGCCCCGCGTGCTGCTGACACACATGCAAAGGCTCGTGTCGAAAGTGAGCGCGCTGCGGTCGGAGTATGCATATTCAATATGTAGTGGTGAAGGGAGGGATCCAACGTGCAATCAGGACACTATGAGCGCCTCAAAAGTCAAGGGTTGAAAAAATCACGTCGTTTAGAAGATGGTACGCACACTGTCAAAAAGAAATCGGTATGAAGGGAAATTTGGCATCTGTCAGTTCGTCACTATCGAGAAGTTCTTCTGAACTGTCTTAATTCGGTCGAAAAGCGGATCCTCCCCACCACTTCCCCACCGTTCCCCGCTTGTTGGCCCCCAGGCGAGGGGTTTGTTGGCCCCCAGACGAGGGGGGATATGCGGGGAACAGTGGGGAAGTGGTGGGGGAAACCCGCTTTCCGACCCAATTCGAAATTGTCATATGTTCGATTATCGAAGACATAGAGGGTAACCTGTGAGCGCCGAGGGATTCAGCAGAGATGCAAACGTGATTGCCTCCGAAGGGAAATGATTGTGAATTTTGGTGTACAAATTAAATGAATTTCAGATGAACTTAGATGAATGTCGGGCAAAATCTATTGAATTTATAGAAGAATTTCGATAGATTCTGATGAATTTCATTAAACTTTGGTGAACAAATTTGGCGGGAGTGATTTCCCCTTGATTGCCTATCAATCAGGCGCCTTGGTCCATTACTCGGAACTGGAGGCTGGACCACAATTGATCGTCTGCCACGGAGCCTCCACTCTATTTACATTCATTTCGAGGAAGGGTAAGTGTCTTTAACGGTGCAGAAGCTCATCAACACGCGGCACGAAACATGTACTTCGTTCTTCCCTTGTTTCAATGGCGCACTCGGACTCGACTCCACCGGACCTCGCGTCTCGAGAACCCATTTCAGCAATCCAGGGTGAGAATGCACCAAATAACGCGTTAGCGAACAAGGGGCCTAACTGCGTGCAAGCAAACAAACAGCGTGGGAGGCTCGGACAAAACGGGCCTCGTAATCCGTTCGTAACAAAGGAAACGGCACATCAGTCGACCACATGAGATCACGCCTGCAGGCAGGCTCGCCGCCCCACAGTGGGCCAGAAGACCGAAGCAGGCGGCCAAAACTCTATACGCGTTTTGAGCTCCAGAGTCGCTAAATGGGATTCAAACCGGACAAGTGACACCACCAATAGATTGCTCTTCGAACGGTGGATCCATTGGTGGGGTCACACAATCGGTTCGAGTCCCATTTAGCGACTCTGGAGCTAAAAATACGTCTAGAGTTTTGGCCGCCTGCCGGTCTTCTGGCCCACTGTGCGTCCGGCTGTCCAGCTCGGCTCGGTCCGGCTCGGCTCGGTCCGGCTCGGCTCGGCCGGATACAGCACGGCCCTGCAGCGCATCGCAATTAAGACCCTGATTTGCGTGCGGTTTGCATGGCAAGAGGGGAGGTGGAGAGAGAGAGAGAGAGAGAGAGAGAGAGAGAGAGAGAGAGAGAGAGAGGGGGGGGGGGGGGGGTTTGTCCGACGCCTTGTGCAACGACCGGTCAATACAGGGAGCTGATCAGGGCCTGTTCGCTTACCTCGTCGCGTGCTACCAACAAAACAAGCAACAACAACAACAACAAACTCACAAAAAAAATTCCCTCGGTCCACAGAAACTCAGTCCAAATCAGCCAGCGCCATAGTCAGCGATCGCGCGGTGCAATAACAAAGCCACCGGGGGGAAAAAAACCGTTTCGCACTCAGCACCGTTCCGGTTTTTCTTTGCGTCTCTCACTTTGCCGAGAGGAAGCGATAAACATGGCGCTCATACATAGACTAGCAGGGGGGAGAGAAAAAAAAGAACGGGTGAAAACTGCACCCGCTACTCACTGCGCAGTGAGAGTCCGTCCGAAAGTTTCACTTTGATTCTTAGCAACAAGACCATGACGAGGATTCAATGAAAATATTCCCGCGTGCGTGACCAGGCGAGCTTGCATAGCGTGCATGGGAAGGTTCAAGGGTACGCAGTGGAAAGTCGGACCATTCAATCTTTCGTACACATCTCTTAATTCTACACAGGAAACTTTCAATGAACAAACACCTTGAAACTGGAGGTGTCTTTATTTCTATAGCAAAAAAATATTTTTTTCAGGTCCATGGATCGCGTATTGGGTGGATATTAGCAGCAACAAAACTAAAGCATTGCATGGGTAAGTACACGGTGTAAACTTAGCGTAGCGTTTACTTTAATTGCGATTGAAAAACATTGCACGGTAGAGGGGCGAATAGAAATCAGAGTTATGACACATCGTCATCGCCTACCCTTATCTTCGAACTGGACCTATTTTTGCCCTTATTTTCGGCTGTTCACACTCCCAATTTCCTACTGAGAAATGCCGTGCTGTCATAATACTAAGCTAATTCTCAGTACTCTACGACACAAATCTATCATAATACAAAGGAATTTGTTCGTAATACTAAGAAACTGGTCATAAGTTACGGAGAACCCCTCACCATAGGTTACTACCTTCGCTGTGCTGTCATAATACTAAGCTTTTTGTTCGTATTACGAAGAAAAAGCTCAGTAGGATCTTGGGAGTGCATGTCATGCATGCTCTATTTGATAGCAAAATTTTTTTCTGTCCTTGAGTCTGTTGGCAGTATCATCCCCTAGGGGCCGTGGTGCGTGAACGGCCGACGGGCTTTCCGAACGAATTCATCATCGTCCTGCTCGGCTGGCAGCGCAGCTCGGCGCGGCTCCAGGCATGCCGTGTGACCCTGAGCCGCGAGGCCCAGCTGCAGATGCAACCATCTGCAGAATCCCCCCTCCCCCTCCCTCTCCCGTCTTTGCACGGCACCTGCCTGGCCCCGTTCACGAACAGAATCGAAAGTGAATATCTGGGCACGGGCGCGGCGCCCGGCCCTCAGCCGCCACGTCTAGAGAGAAGGCCGTTCGGGGAAGCGTCCCGCAACGCACTGCAACGCACTGCAACGTGTTGCGTTCAAACAGAAACCACAACGCCCCCCGCCGTGCCCCGGCACGCACAGTGGGCCAGGAGACCGGTGGAGGCGGTCGAAATCACGGACGCGTTTTGAGCTCCAGCGTCGCTGAACGGGACTCGAATCGAACGTGTGACCCCACCAATGGATTGCTCTCCAAACAAGGAATCCATCGGTGGGGTCACACGTTCGATCCGACTGCCATTTAGCGACTCTGGGGCTCAAAACGCGTCTAGAATTTTGGCCGCCTGCGCCGGTCTTCTGGCCCACTGTGGCACGCCCCAGCGGCGATGCCCCGGTCTGTTGCACTTGGCTGCCCTTCCCCCTTGGGCCTCGCATGGCTCCCTCCCTGACTTACACTCACTGTAATTCCAGGCCGGCCACGGTTCGGCCACGGTTCGGCCACGGCTCGGTTGCGTTCGGGAAAATACAATCGGGGGGCGGTAGATCCTCACCAACATTTGACCCTCGATGTACACTGTCAAATAAAATCTGTTGCTAGATAGTAGCTTACGTAGTTCTGCAAGGTGCGCACCACAGTGGGTCAGGTCGACGAAATCCCGGAGGCGTTTGGAGCTCCAGAGTTGCTAAATGCGACTCGAACCAAACGTGTGACCCCACCAATGGATTGCTCTCCGAACGAGGAAGCCATCGATGGGGTCATTAAGCGGCTGTAAAGCTCAAAACGCGTGTAGAGTTTTGGAAGCCTGCGCCCGTCTTCTGGCCCACTGTGTGCACGCGCCAAAACGAAGACGCGAACCTGAAGACCTGTCCAGATGGTAAAATTTCTGGACACGGATAGAGCAGAGACTCAAAGACTCAAAGGCATAGGACGGCATCAGTGCAGAGCCCTCGTGGAATCCATTGGTTTCATCGTAATGAGTAGAATTCGAGCCCAGCGCGAGGTCGCTAGACCTCAAGTAGCGTCTAGAGTTTTACGTCCGCTTGATAGATCTGTGACCGGTGGCCGGCCACAATGCTCTGCCGGTACGCCTCCTCCCCAGTAACCCGGCGGTAACCACGCCTTTGCCTTCCTAGAGACGCCATTCGGCTCGCCTTACCTAACCTAACCTTAGCGGATTATATGGCACCCGTAATAACAAGCGCAATCCCGACCGGTTCTCGGATTTACTTTGTTCTCTCGCGTCGGAGGTGGAGTGGCGGAGGCATCACGAACTGACCACGCCACCGCAGCCTGCCGCACAGTGGGCCAGACGACCGGCGGAGACGCGGTCCCGGACGCGTTTTAAGCACCAGAGTCGCTAAATGGGACTCGAATCGATCTTGTGACCCCACCCATGGATTCCACGTTCGGAGAGCATTCCATTGGTGGGGTCACACGTTCGGTTCGAGTCCCATGTAGCGACACTGAAGCTCAAAACGTGTCTACAGTTTTGGCCGCCTGCGTCGGTCGGTCTTCTGGCCCACTGTGCTCTTGGGCTAGGCACTCCGACAGCACTAAACCCGAGGAGGCTCAACAACAACCTGCGTACAGTGCGGCGCCGTTTTCGGCTGCCACCCTTTCGGCAGCCACTGCTTAACAGGGTACCGTGTGTGTGGTTAGAGAAAATTCGGCCCGTGTTACGATTAAGTTTTTCCAGTGTAGACGCCGCGACGCTCCGCCGCCGCATGACTTGTCGAGATCCCCGACATCCCTTCGCCCTGACGCGGGACCCACAGGACCTCGGGGGCCAGCAACGCCGGCAACCAGGAATGTACACCGTTGGAAATGCTGGGAGCTGGGAGCCAATGACACACACACACACACACACACACACACACACACACACACACACACACACACACACCTATTCACACACATATACTTACAGAGAGAGAGAGAGAGAGAGAGAGAGAGAGAGAGAGAGAGAGAGAGAGAGAGAGAGAGAGAGAGAGAGAGAGAGAGCTGGTTCACGGTCCTTCACGATTCATCGTAAATATAATCCGGATCGCCAAGGGGAAGTGACTGACTGCTACCGTTTGTCCCGCTGGTGAGAAGAGATGATGTCGCACAGTGAGCCAGAAGTCCGGCGCACGCGGCCAAAATTATAGACGCGTTATGACTTTCAGAGTCGCGCTAAATGCGACTCGAACCAAATGTGCAACCCCACCAATGGTTAGCTCTCCGAGCGAAAATTCCAATTTTTGGCCGCCCACGCCGGTTTTGGCCCACTGTGCGTCGGTCCCTGGCTCATGGGCGCAACAACCACGCAAACGAGGTGCTGAGGTTAAATTCCTTGGGGCAAAGAAGATGGCTCCCTGACCTCCCATACAGCTCCCCACTCCCCGGGGTTGTCCTCGCTGCGGTCGGTGTAATCGACACGGTGATTAGGGCCTCCCCTGCTTGGCCGCCGTGCTCCGCTCTGCCCCCGTCCGAAACAAAACGAGACACGGACCACACAGGGGGCGAAGCTCGTCGCGTTGGCTCCACACGATTTATGTCCACTCTCAGCGGGTCCTTCTTTACGGACAGACCTAAGGGACCTCTTCGAAAACTAAGCAATTTTCGGTCCACGCGGGATGGAGACATCGACGTGAACCTCCCCCGCAGAGCAACGGGCGTTAACGGCGACGAGCGCGACTATTCCGCTGCTTAACGGCATCGAGGTGGCGCCGCGCTAGTCGTTACGACGCACAGTGGGCCGGAAGACCGGCGGGGGCGGTCAGAACTCTAGACGCGTTTTGAGCTCCAGAGTCGCTAAATGGGACCCTATCCGAACGTGTGAGCGCACTCATGGATTGGACACCTCTTCGAAATCACTGCGAGGAAGAGGAAACCCGTCTACACCCACAAAAATGGTTTCATGAGTCACGTAAAATATTTTTCTTCATCAAAAATACTTGGTTCAAGCTTAACTGAGTGTCAGATCAATACTAATAGGCTTTCCATCTATACAACTCTAACCAAATCAAGAACATTTCTTCTACACTCAAAGCAGAATTTTACTTAGGCACATTGATGCAAAAAATTACTTGCTTCGCGTAAATTTTACTTGATTTTAAAAAAAATCATTTTTCTGGGTGCAGGGAAATGGTGAGCTCGAGCAAAAAGAATGCAGACAGCAGACTCTGCACAGGCTCCGCATGTCGGCCTGCCGCTCCGCGCTTCGCCTCGGGGCGCCTCGAGGTAACCACGTTAACGGTGCCTTCGTCACCTCCCCGGATCGGCTCGCTCTGCGGCATCACACGCGTCACTTTGTCGTAATGACGCCGTGGATAATGAGCCGTACTTTCCGCACGCGCGAAATAAAACAGCGACAACAAAAACAAAAGGATCGATGTACCAGTTTTATTTTTGTCCACGATGTCAGACTGAACAAACTTGTTCCAGTTGAACTTTATTTTTTCTCATGAATATTTGTTTATGTTCAAGTGACGTTTCAGTTATTGCGATGAATTTGTCTATGTTCAAGCTAAATTTTATTTTTGCCATAAAAAAATCTGCGTATATTCAAGTTCAAATGTCAGACTGAACAAACTTGTTCCAGTTGAATTTCATTTTTTCCCATGAATATTTGTATATGTTCAAGTGAAATTTTGGTTTTGCAATGAATGTTTGTCTATGTTCAACTTAAATTTAAGTTTTGCAATGAATAACTGCGCATGTTCAGGTAGAAATGTAGTTTGGCAATGAATATTTGTTTATGCATTCGAAATGACTTGCTGTTCGGGACTTCAGAAAAGCCATCAGAAGATAAGGAAAAACAATAACGACGGGGAAAGAAACCACGATTATCTACCTTTCTTTTTTTGCTGTGATAAAGCAGTGGTGATCAGAGCCCCTTCCTCACCTAACCGTACAGTAGTGGTACAGGGTCAGCTAGTCGGGGCTCGACGGTCCATCCCACCAGCCCCATGATTTATACCCGTTAAAGAAAACGTTAAGGATAAACAGGCGCGCGACAATGCTGACCATCAAGGCTCCTGCCCACAGTAGGCTAGAAGACCGCCGCAGGAGGCCTAGACTCTAGACGCGTTTTGAGCTCCAGAGTCGCTGAATGGGACTTGAACCGAACGTGTGATCCCACCAAAGGATTGCTCTCCGAACGAGGAATCCATTGGTGGGGTCATACGTTCGTTTCGAGTCACTTTTAGCGACACTGGAGCTCAAAACGCGTCCAGCGCTTTGGCCGCCTGAGCCGGTCCTCTGGCCCACAGTGCAGCCGTCGATGATGCTACACGCAGAGGTCAGCACGTCGTCATAACCTGCCAGCATCGCACCTCACGAGCAGACGACTCTCGCACCGACCTCGACCAACTCAGCGAGATAGGGGAAACAAAGTTTTTATGATGCAGATGTGTGTTCGCTTTCTGTCGGCGCTTTCGCTCTCTCTCTCTCTCTCTCTCTCTCTCTCTCTCTCTCTCTCTCTCTCTCTCTCTCTCTCTCTCTCTCTCTCTCTCTCTCTCTCTCTCTCTCTCTCCCTCTCTCTCTCTCCCACCGGGAAATTAATTAAAGCGGCAGGTAACAGTCGTCTTAAAGTCGCTCCATGACTCAGAGGGCGATCCAAACTGGTGCCAATGTAAAAATAAGAAAAAAGAAAATTTAATTATTGTCGTTGTAGAAAAAGAAAAAAAACTTACCGTGCTTCCTTCTTTAGTGATGTCAGTTCCATGATTTAAAGCTCGCCAATTGCTAAGATAATCATCAGGTTTTGTCAACGAAACCAGGATAAAAATTTGTTTCAAGGTTATGCGCCGCCGGACAAACCAAATTCACAGCAATGGCGCGATTGCGCTGGAATAGTGCATGACATCACACGACGGCACGTGCACACAGTTCAAGAAAATTTTGAAAATTCCCGGAGAACTTACCGCAAAAAAGAAATTCCCCCCAATTTATAGAATATTCTAAAACCTCTTTAGGTTAATATTTTAAATGAGTTTCCTGCAGGTGTAGTAAAATAAAAATTATTGAAACACAAAGCCTTTGAAAATTCCCGAAGAAGCTTCTCAACATTTTCTAGTTCATTTTTAACAGGGCATGCTGAAGGCACCCGACACCCCCCCCCCCTCTTTTCCACTGTCCATAAACCACTTGATGACGCCAAATTTCAGCGTGCTGCATGACTCCTCGCATCCCCGCTGACATTAAAATCGGCGCGCGTTGGGTTCGTCGGCCTGCCCCGACCTTCTTCAAACAGGACCGCCAACAGGGCAGTGCGCTCAGCGGGGCCATACGCCCACACCCGTCGTAAAAACAATATTATTATTGTGATTGGTGGACGATGCGTCGACGGTACGTCCTGTTACGCGCGTACAGTAAAACGCTTTTACGGCGCGAACGCCCGAACAGTGGGCCAGAAGACCGGCGCAGGCGGCCAAAACTCTACGTTTTCAGCTCCGGAGTCGCTAGATGCGACTCGAACTGAAGGTGTGGCCCCACCAATAGATTGCTCTCCGAACGAGGTATCCATTGTTGGGGACTCACGTTCGGTTCGAGTCCTATTCAGCGACTCTGGTGCTCAAAACGCGTCTGGAGTTTTGGCCACCTGCGCCGGTCTTCTGACCCCGTCTGGTCCACTGTGGTCCGCCGCACCTCAACACTGGACGGGTTGGGTCCTTCCTCGTAGGAAAAGTGAGCCTACGCTCTGGACTTATTACGTGCATATTGTCACTTTCAGGAAAAATGAGAAAATTCGGATTTTTCTTCAGAGGTCATAGACTCAGTTTAAACGTCAATAGCTTCGCACGCTTAAAATTTCAATTAACGAACACGCTGTCACCTTGGAAGAGAGAGAGAGAGAGAGAGAGAGAGAGAGAGAGAGAGAGAGAGAGAGAGAGAGAGAGAGAGAGAGAGAGAGAGAGAGAGAGAGAGAGTTCACAGATTCGAGAAAAAATAAGCCACAGTTCAGGCCGAATTTCAGCATTGGCTCATATTATTTGGTTCATTATTTTGTTCCTTCCGATTATTTCAGTTTATGAAATAACGGAATGTTTTTTATTATTATTATTTTTGCGTCTGCAGTGACGACGGCTGCACCGGTCGCCGACGTGACCGCGCCAAATAATGGCCGATTCCGCTGAAATGTGCGGCGCCCGCTTCGCGACGGAATTTGCAGCAGCAGGTGTCGGGCCTGCTTGCTCAAGGCGACTCATTACGGTTGTTAATGACACGACGCACGCCACAGTCACACAGTGGGGCCAGAAGAACGGTGCAGGCGGCCAAAACTCTGGACGCGTTTTGAGCTCCAGAGTCGCTGAATGGGTCTCAAATCGAAGGTGTGACCCCACCAATGGATTCCTAGTTCAGAGAGCAATCCATTGGTGGAGTCACACGTTCGATTCGAGTCCCATTTAGCGACTCTAAAGCTCAAAAAGCGTCTTGAATTTTGGCCGCCTCGACGGTCTTCTGACCCACTGTAGGTCGGCTCGGCGTAGCGGCACTCCAGAATGCGCTTACGCCGGAGCGACTGTCGTTTCACTCTGTGTGTGTGTGTGTGTGTGTGTGTGTGTGTGTGTGTGTGTCTGTGTCTGTCTGTCTGTGTCTGTCGCCAAGGCTGCCAAGACTTGAGCGGCCCAATTTGTAGGCAAGTTGTCTCTGAATTTGTGCCCGTCTCGTCCCACGTGTGTGCTACTCGCGTCGCGGCGCCTAGTGTGTGTTCTCCATCACGCTACCAAGTTTCGTCACTTATCACTGTACAGACAAACGATTTTCCAGAATTCAACTAATTTTTGTACAGAAGCAGACGAGTATCGGCAGCACACTTTAGCCTCATATTGACCTATACTTATGTGGTTTGATCAATGTGTTTATTCAGAGTTTTGGTGAAGACATACTATGAGCACTGGTAAAACTAAAGCGTCTCTCTACGCTTGAGTCAAGCATAGAGTTACGCTTGAAGAAGTTACGCTTGAAATGAAGCATAGAGTAGGAACACCCCATGCATTCGGATAGGGTAAATCTGGACGGATGAGCCTGTCACGCTTGATTTTAAGCTAAACGGAATACGCTTGAAAATAGAGGGTTATACTACACTTTAGTTTTACCAGTGAGGAACCTCTCTCCTAAGAAGGGACGTGTAAAAATCGACAGTTCCTACAACATTCCAATACACTTGCAACCATTTCTTGCAGATAAATTGATAACAAATCTGCTTCTAAGAAGAGAGCGCCATGGCGACGACCATTCAAATCCCAGCTGTTTGCTGATAAGACGCGTTTTGCCAGAGCAGCAAGCAGCTTCGGCCCAATACTCACTATCTGCCTGTCATGGCATTTTATTTTTCTCGGCTGCCTGTGCAGAAAGCTTTGTCCGCGGTTCTCTCTCTCTCTCTCTCTCTCTCTCTCTCTCTCTCTCTCTCTCTCTCTCTTTCTCTTTCTCTTTCTCTTTCTCTCTCTCTCTCTCTCTCTCTCTCTCACTCTCTTTCTCTCTCTCTCTCTCTCTCTCTCTCTCTCTCTCTCTCTCTCTCTCTCTCTCTCTCTCTCTCTCTAAAGGTCAGCCAGGTTCAAGGCGAGGCGCGGGCGTGGCGTGGAGCACCGCCGCCGGCCCTTCCGAGCGAAAGGGACTTTATCGTCTGTCGCAGAGCTGAGCGAACCACGCGGTGAGTCGAGGCCACAAGGTCACGCTGATAGCGTCCCGGACCAGAAAAAAATGTCTTCTTCAAGCAGGTGTAAGCAGCAGCTCGCTTTCAATCCAGCTAACAAAGCCACTGCTCTATATAAGCCAAGATAAAAACGGTACAGTATCGTCGACTTGGTCCAAGTCCAAGTAATCTGCAGTTTACATCTTGAGGCTTTGTTTTAACTGATAAGTGATGGAAGCCTACATCTCCAGTCCGTGTGAATGCTGTGGATGTGACCTTGATGACTAATGTTTCGGTACAGCATCGTGTTACGTGATACAACGGCTAAGATAGCAAACGTTGAATTCGCACCGTCACAGACTCACAGTAAGTCGGCCATCCACTCACCGATTACCTAACACCCACGACTTTATTCTAGAAGCAATCTCCCGTCCCGCCTTTATCTGCTGAAGTCACATGTCCTCTTAAAGCCGCACGGAACAGGTGCAAAGTTTATGACGCTGATTTAATCCTTTCCAGGAGTTATACTCATGGGCATGCAAAGCAATTGTGTCCATTTCAACTGGATGCCAAATTCAGTCATTCATCCATCCATCCATCCATCCATCCATCCATCCATCCATCCATCCATCCATCCATCCATTCATTAATTCACGTTTACTCATGCATTCACTCATTGGCACTTCTATTTCCTTCACGTTTCTTCCTACTTGTGCTTCCTCACCTTTTCCCCTCCTTTCTTCTTCTTATTCTTGGCCTCACGAGCTGCTGGCCGAAGCATTGGCTGGGCCCTGCCGGATGCGACTGCCCAAATATGATGGTTGATCGCGAGGCAGCATAGGGTCCTGGCCGGGGTGACTCACAATGGCCACTTGAGATGCGCAGGCGCCAGCCACCCCGATCTGCATATTACGACGCGATAGCGGGATTATGACGTGAGAGCGCGTCCGTGCAGCGATGCCGCGATGCACACAGTGGAAAAGCGACCCACGAAGAATAAAGCTTCGGTGGCGTGCCGCTCGCACTTGATCCTTAAACCACTCGGGGAGTTATTTATCTCGGATCCCGAAGCGAGGCTGACGACCTTCTCTGTCCCACTGTAAGGTGCCGTCCAAACTGTGCCGCGGCGTTTCAATGGAACGATTCCCGGCCGAAAGTCATCGGTCCACACAATGACGCGGTCTTCTTTCGCAGCTCGCCGCGGCCGAACGCTTCGCTGCTGCTGCGACATTTGTCGGCAAAGATAGCGATAGGCCCGATGCACAGTGGGCCAGAAGACCGGCGCAGGCGGCTCAAACTCTTGACGCGTTTTGGGCTCCAGAGTCGCTAAATGGGACTCGAACCTAACGCGTGACCCGCCAATGGATTGCTCTAAGAACGATAAGACCATTGGTGGGGTCACACGTTCGATTCGAGTCCCACTTAGCGACTCTGGAGCTCAAAACGCGTCTAGAGTTTTGGCCGCCTGCGCCGGTCTTCTGGCGCACTGTGCGATGCCATTCACGGATTACGCTGTGACCGAAAACAGAGGAGAGAGAGAGAGAGAGAGAGAGAGAGAGAGAGAGAGAGAGAGAGAGAGAGAGAGAGAGAAGAGAGAGAGAGAGAGAGAGGAGAGAGAGAGAGAGAACGTAGCATGAAGAAAGAGCAAGGAAGGAGAACCGAGGACGGTGCTGGAGGCAGTGAGTGAGGATGGGGGCCCCCTGATACGCCCTCGGGCGGGCGCTCACACACAGTAGCCGGGTAATTACACATGACTGAATCTCATTGCCACTTCTTATATTCATCCGCTGCGGTGTTATACAGTGTTACGCCCTTCACGGCTTTCAAATCGAAACCCATTTGGCGGGCTTGACCGCGCCGCGTAATTGTTTAACACTTCCGGGGGGCGTCACCACGGCCCAAGGCCTTCGCTTGATTGGCTGACGGGATAAAAAGCGGCCTAGCAGAGGATCGAACGCGCGATCCTGACGTCCGCTGTCCGGTGCGATAACGACTACTCCACCGGCGCGGATGGGCAACCCACTCAGATAAGGGGACCTCGCCCTTTATAAAAAAAAACCTGCAGCCTGCATCGACATGACGTCGACACTGCAACTATGATAACGGTGACTCAGGCGTCACTTAGTCTCAGACGGAGAGGTTTCCCGGGCAGCAAGCATTGACATCATAACACCAATCACCTGCGAAAAAACCTTGATTCAAGACTATTTACTTCCTATACTAAGAATGTAAATGTGTACGACAGTAGTACATAGTATGTCCTACTCGGAACACACAGTTTTCAGTGTAACGCCAAATTACTTTGAAACCACCTGATATCAAAGAGATGATCCTGCCCACCTTCTGATCTGTAAACTCCGTGCACTGTAAGATAATAAACCGGCTCATTCATCGCGAAGAACTTCTTCAGAAAATTTTGAAGTCTCGCACTTTTCAGTCGCCGTTCAGGGTGAGTTTCCAGGAAGGATGAATTTGACCTTCACATTCAGGTTAGGTTAGGTTTGGAAAAAGAGGCTCCTCTGAAAATACCAGGAGGAAGAGCTTCGGAAGGGAACGCCCTTTTCCAACGGCGACCTCGAGGATTTTTCAACGTCTTTCCAACAGAGTGCTGCCGGCTGAGGCTCCAGCTGAGGCTCCAGCGGTGCCTTCTGGACGGTGAGGCGCGTTTTGCGTAGCGCCCGCAGCACTGCGCGATGCACCGCGATGCGTATCGGCGCCGTCATGTGTGAAATGAAGGGCCGACACGACGCTGGAAGGAAAGTCTGATCGGACGAGGGCCGCGCCCCGATAGCCTTCCGTCGCCCTCGCAGCCGGCACAGCCACACAAAGGGACAGACGACTGGCGGCGCAGGTGGCCAAAAACTCTAGAAGACGCGTTTTGAGATCCAAAGTCGCTAAATGGGACTCGAACCGAACGTGTGACCCCACCGATGGATTCCTCGTTCGGAGAGCAATCCGTTGGAGGGGTCACACGTTCGGTTCGAGTCCCATTTAGAGAATCCCGTCCGGGATTTTGACCGCATCCACCGGTCTTCTGGCCCACTGTGCGCCGGCGCTCCACGACCACAATTTGGTGCGAGCAAATCGTCCCTCCCTAAATGAGGTGCGTCTTCGCCGCGACCTTGCCCTGTCTCGCCTTATTCGTCCCAAACGGCCCCGCATATCATCACACCAGCGGCGTGAGAGAGAGAGAGAGAGAGAGAGAGAGAGAGAGAGAGAGAGAGGTGAGAGAGGAGAGAGAGAGAGAGAGAGAGAGGAGAGAGAGAGAGAGAGGAGAGAGAGAGAGAGAGAGAGGAAGAGAGAGAGAGAGGAGAGAGAGAGAGAGAGAGAGAGAGAGAGAGAGAGAGAGAGAGAGAGAGAGAGAGAGAGAGAGAGAGAGAGAGAGAGAGAGAGAGAGAGAGAAGGTCACGACGCGTCTTCGGCGGCGGCGCCTCGATGGCTCCCACGTTCACACCTAGCGGACCATTCTCCATCCATCCGGTGGCACCGTTGCCAACCTCATGACAAAAAAAAAATCAGCACGGCTCTAGGTTCGAATCCGAACACTTGTCACCAGCAATTACGCCTTCTCGATGTTTGAATCCAACCTGCGCCCATCCAGGAGAATGCGTCCAGTCAGATCAGTGTTACCACAAAGCATGTGGTCAACCTCACTGCGCAAAAGTGTTAGGCTCCTGCTTGATGGAGCCCT
Source organism: Stenchaetothrips biformis (assembly GCA_030522485.1). NCBI lineage: Eukaryota > Metazoa > Arthropoda > Insecta > Thysanoptera > Thripidae > Stenchaetothrips > Stenchaetothrips biformis. Next base: position 5,487,968 of record CM060103.1, on the reverse strand, counting down.
TTTTGAAAGTCCAACCTTGAACCCTGAACACTGGTAAAACTAAAGCGTAACTCTATGCTTGAGTCAAGCATAGAGTTACGCTTGAAGACGTTACGCTTGAAATGAAGCATACTCTGGAAATTCCCCCATGCATTTAGGTAGGGGAAATCTTGACGGATGAGTCTGTTACGCTTGATTTCAAGCGTAAACTGATTACGCTTGAAAACAGAGGGTAATACTACGCTTTAGTTTTACCAGTGAACCAGTATCGCAAGGGTTGTCAACCTCAGCCTCCCTGCGACCAAGCATCTTCTCAAGAGCCAAGTCCTGTAGACGCAAGCTGAGGCTGGGGAACTCTTCCTTCGACTCAGGAGCATAGGAAACTTTCGCCGTATTGTCCTTGGCACCAACGAAACCCGGACCTCTGCTCGCAGTTCTGTGTTGTGCAAGGTATGGGCCGGGGGATGAGTGAAGGTGCGAGATTCCGCACACTGAAGGTGCGACTGTGTTGTCTTGGCCACACCGCCTTACCCGATTGCCTTACCCCATTGACCCTCATCGCGGCCCGCCCTGTTACCCAGCGTTACCCAGCACAGGTAGCACCGTAATTACCTGGAGGGACCGACTAGCCGGCTCGGACCGACGGGAGGTCTTAATCAAGGCACCTGTACCCCGCCGCACTCTCAGGTAGGAACCCCCAGGTAGCGCTCCGCCCCTCCCTCTCCCTCTCCCTCTCCCTCTCTCTCTCTCTCTCTCTCTCCCCCCCCTCGCCCACACACCGCCGTGTTGGTCAAAGGAACGGGCGCCGACGCTTCTTATAGGGGAAAAGGAAAACAGGGAAGGCCACCTCTCGCACGGTCACACCAATCTTTGTTTCTTTCATTCGCCTCCCGAAATGGAACTGAGTGCTCATACATATTTTATTCACTTTTTACCGGAGCTTCAAAACATTCACTCGCTCACAGATTCCTCGATAATAGAGTTTCCCCTCGATTTCGTATTAAGCTCGTTACTGTTAGTTTTGGTTATTCAATGGAAAAATGTGCAGTCAAATCGACTATAATTTGGTTGATCATCTTGGTAATTAAATCATGTTGGCTAAGAACGAGTGTCCTATGACTTCTTTGCTAAAATTTAGTCAAAGGAACTAAATAAATCACTCTCTTTGATGATTAGTCAAATTGACATTACTAATAAAATCAACTGAGCTATAATCGATTTGACTTACCTTTTTCCACAGTGGTATTTTACGATTTTCAACTTTCTCATCACTTGCCACGTTGTGGCTAGCACGCTGCCGCCGCAAGCTTTCGAAAACTGCTGTTTGCCCAGCATGAATAAACCTTGCCCTTCCTGCGGCTGCCTCTCACGACCTTGGAACACACACACACACACACACACACACACACACACACACACACACACACACAGCGTTCCGGCCTGCAGCGGGCCGCAGCTGCAGGCGGCGCCTGGCTGCTCTGGGGGTCCTCCAGGCTGCCTGCCTGCCTGCCTGGCTGGCTGGCTGCCTGTCCGGGTGCCACCGGTACCGGTTCCCTAGACCGGCCGCGTAGTGGTACCCAGGCCGGCCCGCTGACCCCCAGACCTATTTGGAACATCGTGGATCGGAGACTGTAAACGTTCACTTCTGGTTCCCCACCCCGAATATATACCCGGTTCCCGACCCGGCTGGTGGCAGCGCGCGCCTCGCCAAACGCGAAGCTCGCGGTGGCTGACTTTCACGGCGATGGTCAACAAGAGCGCGTGCTTTGGTAGCAAATCAATCCCGAACAGTGTACGGTGGTCTAGAAGACCGGCATGCGGCGAAAACTCTAGACGCGTTTTGAGCTCCACAGTCGCTAAATGGGACTCGAACCGAACCGTGTGACCCCACCAATGGATTGCTCTTCGAACGAGGAATCCATTGGTGGGGTCGCGCGTTCGGTTCGAGTCCCATTTAGCGACTCTGGAGATTGGGCCAGTCACAGCGCTTCCTCTTGGGCGGCGAATTTCAAAGGCTGCTCTCTGATTGGCCAGAACGACTTGGGCCAGCCGGCCTGCTGCCGTCGCAGTGAGTGCGATGCCCCTCGAGACGTTGCTTTGCACGCGCTGCTTACTGTATCAGGCTGCCAAGAGGCCAAGGGCCTGTATCCTGTATAGTACACACACGTACGTAGAAACGCTACGTTGTTTCCGACGAAAACAATTAATCAGAGCTGGTGACTCTTCGTGCCAGTATGCTGAGAAAAACTGATTCGCCATCGGTGCATCGAGATACGCCCATATCTGCCTCATTGCGAAGGAATGTTCTAGTGGCGGTACTTTCTGGTACAGCACCTGGTTTTCATTCTTAAAAATCATGTATTCGTAAAATAATCCATTCGTCCATTCATGCAAAAGATCAATCATACGAGCATTCATTTATTTGTCGCGTGAAATATTCGTTCCTTTTGACATCCATCGTGATTCGTCCAACCAATCATTCACTCATTCATACATTCATACATACATACCCATTCATTCATTTCGCACATATAGTCACACATTTATCAATCTATTCATTTCGGTTCCTTCACCTTCTTCTTCAAAGCTCCGCGACCACAGTCAAGTCGACCCTTACAAACACCTTCCACATGTAAACAGCAACGTAAAAATAGAGTTCCTCCCACGCAAGCCGAGCGAGCCAGCGACAAGCCCCCTATCGTGAACGAGTAAAAATACACACCGCTCTATTCCACCGGCCCGCCTATCTCCTCCGTCTTCTGCCGCCGCCGTATACCTTATAATCGGCCTGTTCCTTCCTTCCTTTCCTGCAGACTGATTCGCGCTCCGTCGCTCAGAGAGAGAGAGAGAGAGAGAGAGAGAGAGAGAGAGAGAGAGAGAGAGAGAGAGAGAGAGAGAGAGAGAGAGAGAGAGAGAGACGCTGTGCACACGCTGCCGCTGCGGTAGATCAGCCCAGATTTGTCCGCGTAATTGGCGGAGCGTGTGTACGTACGCGTGACCTTGGCCGCGTCCTTGGTCGGAATTGACGCGGCGCTCTGCGGTAAGAGAGAGAGAGAGAGAGAGAGAGAGAGAGAGAGAGAGAGAGAGAGAGAGAGAGAGAGAGAGAGAGAGAGAGAGAGAGAGAGAGAGAGAGAGAGAGAGCGCTGCTTGTCGATAGATCCAGGGCACCAACTTGACTTGCCGAAACAAAAGCCTCAAATCCTCGAGACACTCTTGATGAAGCCGTGGTGCGAGAGGCGAGGCGGCGGCGGCGGCCTCGAATGTCAGACCACATCGAACGACGTCCAACGCCGAACCTGCGCGCGGCGGCTGTACGGACGTTCAACAAAGAACACTGCTAAAAGATTTGATCACGGAGAGAGCGTACACTGGTAAAACTAAGGCGTATTATTACGCCCATCGTGAAGCGTACAGTTTGTACGCCCTTCTTGAAGCGTACAAGAGCTTATGCGCTCCTTTCCTCCTATCTAAATGCATGGAAATCTAAATGCTTGAAAGTGGTCCCTGGTTTTTTCAGGAACTCCCTGGCAATCGCCTATGTCTTTCCTATAGGCAGCCGGCAGCCTGGGAAGACCTGGAACCGTTTTCTACGTGAGGCAGAGAAAACCAGGTTTGATTCTTTCCCCAAAACCTATTCCACAGGCCCTCAACTAAAACCTTACAAATTATTTATGCGTACACTCTAAATGTCTTACGAAGAAATTTCCCATAATACAAAGGAAATGGCGCAAGCAAAATCCGAAGGTGGTTTTTCTTCGTTATCACAGTGAGTACAGATGCCTAAGCTCGGGCCGGGCAGGGGTCCGCATAGTGATGACTCACCTTTCAAGTCGGCGTCGCGAGTCGCCCATGCCGCTGGGGGAAGTCCTTGCGGCAGGGGGGCGGGCGGGGGGCGGGGCACGCCCAGGGGCACGCCCAGGGGCAGGGGCGCCAGGGGGCCGCGGCCGCTCTGCCGCAGGGGGGACACCCGCAGGAGGCGGGGGGCCGCGGCGCCCTCAGAGTCCCGCCGGAAGAGCACCATGTCACTGGCCGCGGCGAGGCGGCCTCACTGGGGCGGCTGGAACACAACAACGACACCCATCAAAGCACACATCCATCTTGCGGACGCAAAGGGACGCTGACGGGACCCACAACAGCGTCTAGACGCCCAACAATGGGCGCTGCTTGCATCGCCAAGTGCAGCGCGCAGCACCAGACACAACATCGCTGGCAAATATGGCAGGCGGGGGCAGAGAGAGAGAGAGTTAACTGACTATACAGAAACGTCGACAGAACGCAAGCACTCTAAATGTCATACGAGGAAGTTTTCCATAAAACGAATAATAAAATGGCGCAAGGGTAGTTTTACTTCGTATTACGGAGGTTTTTGTTTGTACCTTAAGATGAAAACTCTAAAAAGTGCGCCGAATTCACTGTAACGTAGCTCAAATGTGGTTGTAACACATTTAGAGTGAGGGCTAAACGTTTCCATAGTACACAAGGTAAACTTATAAAAACTTCTTCTGAGTATTTTGTTGTTGATGTTGTCGACGTTGTTGTTTTTGTTTATGCTTTGGTTTCTACACGTGTCCAGTCCAGTCTAGTGGTGTCAAGTGCATAGACAAGAGCCCCTCCTCCTCGTTAAAAAGCGCAATCTGGTAAACTAGTAACTTCCCTCTAGCCGAGCCTGACGGCTTGCTTGACAGCACAGCGGTGACATCACGAGAGGGGTCGGCGACCCTGTGGACGTGCCGCGGTGCCGCGGTCGGCCCGTCATGGCAAGCCTGCCGGGCCTCGCACAGTGGGCCAGACGACCGACGCAGGCGACCCAAACTCTAGACGCGTTTTGAGCTGCAGAGTCGCTAAATGGGACTCGAACCGAACGTGTGACCCCACCAATGGATTGCTCTCCGAACTAGGAATCCATTGGTGGGGTCACACGTTCGATTCGAGTCCCATTTAGCGACTCTGGAGCTCAAAACGCGCGGCTCCCGCCGTCCTCTGGCCCACTGTGCCTCGCCTCATAGTTGGCTCTGGCTCTCGTCTAACGCACTCGGCGTGGCAGCGCGATGGGCTGATTGATCGAACGAACCTCTCTCTCTCGATATTTATTCCCTTGTAGTAGTCGACGCCGCACTGCACTTGTTGCTCGGGATAGCTTCGATACATCGATACCGTTCTCTTGCGCTACATACATCTGCCACCCACGTCAAAGAGATGCGAGGAGTACACTGTGCGATTGCCATCCCAGCGCGCACGACTCCGAGAAGATCCAGACAACACACTGAGATGAACTTTCTATACTCTACTACACTGCTATAAATATGAAGTTAATGGACACTAAAATTCCGTTCACTTTTTTAATAAAGTCAACAGATCCCGGTTTTAATCAAATTAACTCCACAAGGAAAAACTTCAAAAAAAAAAAATAATTTTGCACTGCTTTTTAAAATTGTATGGTATATTTCAAATTATTTCGAAGGTTTGTATCAAATTATTTCAATCCAATTTCACACCTTATTTCAACTTCTTTGCGGAAAAAAGGCACACCTCGTGATATTGATGACAAAAAAATGTTAAATCATGTTTACATGACTTCTTTCATGAGAACAATCACGTAGCAAGGCCCGAAGGACGAAGACTTTGCTCAAGGACACTAGTAATAGAGATGCAAGCGCCGTTATATACCCTGGTCAGTCACTAGACGGTCAGAAGTAAAAGGTGCTTGGCACTGAGCTTAATAGTGCGGCCCAAGACATTCCAACAACCCGCCAACCACACAGGCCGAACAAGCGACCGAAGCAGGTTGTGTGTACAAGCAGTTCTCCTCATTCGAACCCAGGTCGATATGTGCCTCGGGTGAAACGAGCGTCCAACTTCGCTTAGCCACTCGGAGAACACGGCACGCCGAGTGTCTGCGGACGGGTTTGAATCACACAGGTACGTGTACATTCGGTTGGAAAATTACACGAAAAGAAGGGCAAGCGCGTTTGGTGATCACATCGCAAAACTCCACTGAGTTTGCAGAAGCTCGCGAAAAGCAGAAACGAGTGCAATTCAATCTGATGAACAGGTGCGGGGAATCCGATTGGACTGATTCCAGTGACACTGAACACGGAGGCGAGCAGAATTAGCACCTGGATGGCAGATCGCCGGCAAAAGGGATCAGGACGACTTTCCTGTGCGCATCCTGCATCCGCTAACCCTACCTAGCACAGTGGGCCAGAGGACCGGCGCAGGTGGCAAAAACTCTACACTCTACACCCGTTTTGAGCTCTAGAGTCGCTAAATGGGACTCGAATCGAACGTGTGAACCCACCAATGGATTGCTTTCCAAACGAGGAATCCATTGATAGGGTCACGCGTTCGGCTCGAGTCCCGTTCAGCGACTGGAGCTCAAAACGCGTCTAGAGTTTTGGCCGCCTGCGCCGGTCTCCTAGCCCACTGTGCATAGGTGCACAGGCACACAAGTACGAAAGCAGCCACCTGTGGGGCTTCTTGAAGAAGGTACTTCATGAGAGCAAACACAATGATGAATGAAAGAGTGATGATCTTGACTATAGTCCTATAGTAATAGAACGATAGACCATGAAGTCACTGATTTCTCCCGCAGAATATTAGTCTCCGACCAATATGGGTCAGTATGTACAATCTCCTACGCCAGGCTACGCTCAGAATTGTGTGAATGGTGGTGATGTATGACCACCTTTTTCATCTCAATGCACATGGCCACATTTCCAAAGGAAACTTCTGACAAGGCCGCGAGCACATCGGAGGAAGCAATAGCCTTGCCGTTCCACAAACCCCGAGTCATCCGCGCCCACTCGTAACGTTATTTTCCGTTTGCTCTTTTCCGAAACAATGTTTACGCTTAGCCAACCTGTTATCCTACTACCGTGCACCGCGCTTCCCACGGTGGGCGCGCAGCACAATAAACGCGAGGGAACGCCCCATGAGGAGTAGCCCACCAGCAGTGTAACCCCACCCCGCGCGCACAGTGGGCCAGAGGCGGTCAAAATCACGGACGCGTTTTGAGCTCCTGAGCCGCTAAATGGGATTCGAACCGAACGTGTGACCCCACCAATGGATTCCTAGTCCAGAGAGCAATCCGTTGGTGGGGTCACACGTTCGGTTCGAGTTCCATTTAGCGACTCTGGAGCTCAAAACGCGTCTAGAGTTTCGGCCGCCTGCTGCGCCGGTCTACTGGCCCACTGTGCCGCGCCGCGCCTCGGTTCGCCACGCCACGCCCCGCGCCCACCGCGGCCCTCGCGGCCCCACAATGAGCAGACCTTAAGTGATTTGGGCGTCGACGTGTCTTCGCAGCACCTGTTGCCGCCGCGCCTCAAACACGCTGAGCATCATCAGGCTGGAGCGGCGCACAGTGGGCCAGAGGACCGGCGCAGGCGGCCAAACCTCTAGACGCGTTTAGAGCTCCAGAGACGCCAAATGGGACTCGAACCGAACGTGTGACCCCACCGATGGATTTCTCGTTCGGAGAGCAATCCATGGGTGGGGTCACAAGTTCGGTTCGAGTCCCATTTAGCGACTCTGGAGGTCAGAACGCGTCCGGGATTTCGACCGCCTTCACCGGTCTTCTGGCCCACTGTGGAGCGGCTGGAGCGGCTGGAGCGGCTGGCGCGGCTGGAGCGGCTGGAGCAGCTGGAGCGGCTGGAGCGGCTGGCGCGGCTGGAGCGGCTGGAGCGGCTGGAGCGGCTGGAGCGGCTGGAGCGGCTGGAACGGTCCGACGGACGACGGACCCGCCGCACGCAATGACACAGTGCCCCGCGCACGCCTCCAGGGACCGCGCACAAACCACGTTGAAAGACACAAGCACTGTGAAAATTTGTTGTCACTCGATGACAAAATCGTGAAATCATGAAATTTTCATCAAGGCAAAAAGGTCAAACCTTGAGGTGAATGAATATGATCGGGCCGAACGAAGTGAGCGATCGGGATTGCGTCACTCAAGGTATACGTCCCATGAGAGTGGCGCGGAGTGGAGCATGCATGCGTTCGTTCCCCCATCAATGCCATCCCGTTTATCCAATTCAAGACCGACAGGTATCGGTCGGAGGTGCCGGTAAAACACCCGAATCAAAAGGATGGCACGGCACGAACCCTTCCTGCGGGGCTTCTCTCAATCCCGACCTTTTAGGCTGCCTGCCTTCCCTCCCTCCGTCTCTCTCTCTCTCTTTCTCTCTCTCTCTCTCTCTTTCTCTCTCTCTCTCTCTTTCTCTCTCTCTCTCTCTCTCTCTCTCTCTTTCTCTTTCTCTCTCTCTCTCTCTCTCTTACACACACACACACACACACACACACACACACACACTACGGGATGCTGCACCGCTGCAGGACCCCTCCAGGACATAATGCGGGTTGGATTACGTGCGTGGGAGTGCGGCTTGCAGTGGCCCTCTTCTCGTACACTGTTAAAAAAAGCATTATTATCCGTCCCTGTACAGTCCTAAACGCAAAGAAATGATTTAAAATTTTTAGGCAACCACGTTGAAAATCCCAGGGATTTGAAACCCACTGGAGGTTGGCCCACCCACGGTGCCTCCCGTCCCCTTTTACAGGGGCGTCCTGCAGATACACTGTGAACCTTTATGGTCGTCACTGGATGACAATTTTTCCCTTATAAGAATGTCATCGAATCACTTGATGACATTGTTGTCATGCTCATGCAATAAATAGACGGGTTTTGATAAAAATGTGATCAATTTGTCAATTTTCACCATTTGAAAGTAATGAAGATGATTTGTTGTAAAATGAAGTCGAATTTTTACAGAATGAACCTGAAAGATGAAGAGTTCTGGAAGCAGCAACTGCAAAGTAGTTGGGACCACTAAACTTCATCTTAAACTTGAGGGAGCACACGACGCAAACCACGCCACAGAGACAAAAAGTGCCCCATGTAAAAAGACTCCGAGCGGGAAGGGAAATAAAATGATAAAAACTTTAAAACGCCGGAAGTACACGGCGGCGGCCAGGAAGGGGACGACGGCCTGACGACGGTCCCCTCAGATGTTGGCGCGTAACTCGCTCGCTCCCTCCTCGGGGCCGCGTTCGAATCTCCGCGGGTGCCCCCGTTTTTCCCGGACGCGGCCCGTCAGCTCCACAAGGGATGCGCACATGACGAGGCCATCACCTGAGACAGGGGACCGGCCAAGGATATTATAAGAGGAAGCGCGCAAGGCTCCCCTAAACACAAACGAGTGTACTATCTATCAGTCTCTAAAGTTTTGTCTGGGCGATACCCTATGCGCGAGAGACTGCTCATAAGGAGACCGTTGAGAATCTCTCGTGCATGGGGTATCGCCCAGACAAAACTTTAGAGACTGATAGTACACACAGGGCCAAAACGACAAGGCTCGACGTTATTTTTAACCCTGTGAAAAAAAAAAGGGAATTCGAGTGAAATCAGATCAACTAATGTTATGTAAGTTCTTTTGATTACTTAGCCCTAATGGTGAATATGATTCATTGGGGACTCTCTAATTTGCATTAGGTCTCAGGAAATTGACAATTTTTTTTGAAATATTGAGTGTGAGTTTGCCAAGAAGTAGTTACTAAACAGCTGCATTACTTTTTTAGGCATACTTTTTAAACCAAAATTTTGATGATATTTTGTTTGTTTGCAATTTACAGTAGTTGATGATTTTTGTTGTATATTTTGTTCTGTCTTTTGTGTGTTTTTTTGGTTTAATTTAATTTTACTGGGACTTTTCGCAGTGTAAGAGCTGTTTTTTTTATTCAGTTGCTGCAGCGTATCTGGTCCACCCATCGCGCGGCCGGACTCAGCGGAACACGCATGCACTGCGACGCCAAGAAGTGCACGGGTCAGGCGGACCCGGCCGCGTCCCTGACATCAGAGCGCAGATCTGCCTCAGCATCACTCCAACCTGCTCTGCTGCATGTCAGGTCAAGCGGCCGGCCTGCCTGCCTGCCGTCGCTCTCTCTCTCTCTCTCCTCTCTCTCTCTCTCTCTCTCTCTCCTCTCTCTCTCTCTCTCTACCCCCCACGAGTGCGACAGAGACACGAGACGCCTCTTCTGAACAGCTCTGCTGGCAGCGTCAAAATAAAACGTCTGGCTAGACGGCAACCCGCTGGGAGTAACCAAGTCGCGCCAACCCGTCAAGGAGACTCGGACTTCTTTGTTTCCGAAAAGGCCGTTTTCGTTCAAAATTTGTGCACTCTCAGACTCTCTACTGACTATTTTTTCAGTATACCTACAGTTAATTTTTTTTTCTGCAATTGTAGTACTTTTTACTGTAAGTAAAGAAAAAATAATCAGCACCACTACAGAAAAATGGTCTGTTGATAATATTGTCTGCAACCACAGTAAAAATCAAGCAGAGAAAAATTACTGTTCCGTTCTAGTAAAAATTACCTATAAATGTTGTCAAAATGTTCTATACATACAGATAATATTTACAAGAAATAACAGAAAAGGTTTTAGGGTCAGTACAATTTCTTGGATGTTTCCGCTTTAAGTTACCACTCAACCATCTTTTAAAAGCCGCTTACAATGAGTTCTGTTTGGACTTGCCGAAGCTAAAAATCTTTTGTAGGATCATTTCGACTAAGCGTATCACCTTTTAATCAGCTTTATTTGAACGGAGAACAATTTCACTGAAAATATTTACTATAGATCACAAATAAGTCAACGACAAGTTATCTATGAAAGCAAGCTTTATTTACTACATTTGCAGAAAATAAATTCTTTGGTTGAAAACAAATTTGTCATCATAATTCTACTGACATTGTAAATTTTCTGTCTTACAGTAAAAGATTTACTATAATTACCAAATTTGTTCCGGCTAATTATCAGTATCTCATGTTAAACTTATTCGATAAGTTATTGAAAATATTTACTATATTATAGTTACGCTCTAAAATCACTAGGCCGCAGAGTATTTTTTCTACAACATAGAAAAAATAGTCAGTTAAGGTCTGAGAGTGTGGGCAACCCACAGGGGGCCCAGAAGACCGGTGGAGGAGGACCAAATTCCCGACGGGTTTTGAGCTCTAGAGTCGCAAAATGCGGGACTTGAGCCGAACGTGTGACCCCACCAATGGATTCCTCTCCGAAGTACGAGGAATCCATTGGTGGGGTCACACGTTCGGTTCGTGTCTCATTTAGAGACTCTGGAGCCAAAACGCGTCTATATTTTTTGCCGCCTGCGCCGCTACTCTGGCCCACTGTACGACCCAGTAAACAGACGGCGCTAATGGCAGGCATGGCAGCTCAACGAGATCACAGAAAGCGGCCAGTTAGCCGGCAGGTGCAAGGACTGCCGCCATGCGCGTGGCACTCGCGGCAGGGTACTCGCAGGGACCGATCGTCGCTCTGTCTCTCTCGCACCTATACGGGACGACCCATGATTGCGAGAGAGACAGAGCGACGAAAACGACACTTTCGGAATCGGTCTGCAATGCGGGTCGATTCCGAGCGGGAGGTCCCGTCGGTATGTCTCACTCGCACACTCACACCTATTTGGGCAGCCCCATGAGTGCGAAAGAGAGAGCGAGAGAGAGAGAGAGAGAGAGAGAGAGAGAGAGAGAGAGAGAGAGAGAGAGAGAGAGAGAGAGAGAGAGAGAGAGAGAGAGAGAGAGAGAGAGGCGTCCTCCTCGGAGACAGCCGGCTGCATCGGCGCACGGCACACCACCTGCTGTCAATCGCATCGTTAGTACGTCCGGTCCGTCCGCATTCACTCGCCGAATGGACTTGCATTGCAGTGTAGGGATGGATAGTGTTTCAGTGGCGGCAAAGGGCATTCATCTGTGACGAGACCGATCAGTACCGTTCGGGATGCGTGTCTGCACGTCCGTTCATCAGTCCGTCAGTCCTTTCGTCTGTCAGTCTTTTGCGTCAGTCAGTCAATTTTTCATTCATTCATTCATTCATTCATTCATTCATTCATTCATTCATTCATTCATTCATTCATTCAGTCAGTCAGTCAGTCAGTCAGTATTGCAGTCAGTTAGACATAAGTCCGTCGATCAGTCATTTACGTCAGTCAGTATTTTTCGTCAGTCTTCATTGTCAGTCCGTCTTTTTCGTCGGTCAGTCTTTTTCGTCGGTCAGTCTTCAGTCAGTCTTGTCAGTCAGTCATTTTGTCAGTCAGTCAGTCAGTCAGTCTTTTTCGCTAGTCAGTCTTTTCGTCTGTCACAGACAGACAGACGGACGGACGGACAGACATACAGACAGACAGACTCACAGACAAAGCCACCGCGAGATGCATACTGTTGTCTTCCGAGACAGATCTCGTTTCCCACAAGACCCATACGCACCGCCATGGCGCGCCATTCGTGTAATGCGTTATTAGCATCTGAAACGCGACCCAGATATTGGCCGCAGCAACAGCCAGGAGCCAGCCTAGACCACCACTGAGACGCCGACTTGCACAGTGGCAAGCAATGCCAGTGCACGGTGCACCCACTACTCATTGTGCATAGCGACTTCCCATACCGGCGTTGGTTTGTCTTTTCGCTGCGCATTGTTGGTGTTGGCACCCCACGATGAATTTCATTCACAACAAACAAAAACCACATGAGGTCACAATGGTAATCGAATGCACAGTCTGAGTGACACGTTCAAACGGGTGCTCACAAGTGTCTCGAAGTTTGGTCGAAATTTTTACGTCAGGAACATGTAATGGCATCAAGATGAGACGGTGAAAAGGTCCCCTTGGTTTTCAAGATATAGTCCCTGGGAAACAAGTACAAATTTCAAAACACTCCCCTTTAAAGTCAGAGGGGACAAAGTTCAGATGAGTTACGCGTTTTTCCCGTTAGGGTTGCTAAGAATTCCTTTTAAAAAAAAAAACAAATTTTAGGACAAGAGATACGTGAAATCCTTAGGCTGTGCAATAGGCTTAGATAAGATGCTGACTGGGATGGGCTTTCTCCTGAAGATCTCCAATAGCGATTACAGCGGGCAGTCGCAACAGTGACGTTAACATAATTTTGCATACGGTTGGGCCGAACATTTCTGAGAAGGCGCGTGGCGCGCGTGGATCGCGCAGACGAACGATTGCCAGGTAATGTATGCAAGTTTGCAAATGTTCTCGATATGGACACCCCGCGAGCTGCGTGATAGAGAGAGAGAGAGAGAGAGAGAAAGAAAGAGAGAGAGAGAGAGAGAGAGAGAGAGAGAGAGAGAGAGAGAGAGAGAGAGAGGGAGAGAGAGAGAGAGAGAGAGAGAGAGAGAGAGAGAGAGAGAGAGAGAGAGAGAGAGAGAGAGAGAGAGAGAGAGAGAGAGAGAGAGAGAGAGAGAGAGAGAAAGAGGGAGAGAGAGAGTCAGACGGAGGCAGGCCTTGCCCTATGCCGAGGCGGCAAAGGTGACCGACAATCTGTTTGGTAAGCGCACCCCAATGTGATGACCTAACGCCGAGGCGAACCCCCTTGATGGATGGCCTCACCGGCCTCCTCCTGGCCGATTCCGAACAGTACGTACTTTCGCCGCTCTGTCTCTCTCGCACTCACGGGGCGTTGCGCAGGGGTGCGAGAGAAAAGGCGTCGGTGCGCTGCCGGCCCTGCACAGTGGGCCAGACGACCGGCGCAGGCCGCCGAAACTCTAGGCGCCACAGTCGCTAAATGGGACTCGAATCGAGCGTGAGACCCCACCGATGGATTGCTCGTTCGGAGAGCAATCCATTGGTGGGGTCACACGTTCGGTTCGAGTCCCATTAAGCGACTCTGGAGCTCGAAACGCGTCTCGAGTTTCGAGCCGCCTGCGCCGGTCTTCTGGCCCACTGTGCCCTGCTGGCCCGCCCTCCGCCGTCAAGCCCGCCTTCAGGGCGGCGGGGCGGGCGGGACGTCGGCAGGGCTCGCGTGCTGGAAGGCTGGAACCCAACACGTTCGGCATTTCACGAAGCCAGCCGGCTTGCTTGACCTCACCCAACTGACCCATTTCTAGTGACGCAGCAAAGTCCTGCCTTCCGGCTCGCCAGGAATGCACATGTCCGGCGCGCAGTGGGCCAGAAGACCGGTGGGAGGCGGTCAAAATGTCCTCCAGAGTCGCTAAATGGGACTCGAACCGAACGTGTGACCCCACCAATGGATTGCTCTCCGAACGAGCAATCCATTGGTGGGGTCACACGTTTGGTTCGAGTCCCATGTAGCGACATTGGAGCTCAAAACGCGTCTAGAGTTTCGGCTGTCAGCCGGTCTTCTGGCCCACTGTGCGGCGCCGTAGAGGCTGCGCCCTAGGCTACAGACTGATTCCGAGAGTCCTTTATGTCGCTCTCTCTCTCGTACTCATGGGACGTCCCGTGAAGGTGGTGCGAAAGAGTGGCGAAGACCAGTGGCGGATCCAGATTCGGCCCAAGGAAGGAGCAACGTAACACTTTTTTTGCCCACTTACAGGGGCAAAGCGTTGCTTATTGCCTACCTTTCAGGCGGCTATCTAGGCCTCAAGGGGGTGCGGCAATTGTCCTTTTGCCCCCCCCCCCCCCCGCCTGGATCCGCGCTTGAGTGCGACGAGGAGGACCGAGGAGGACCGAGGAGGACCGAGGAGGACCGAGGAGGACCGAGGAGGACCGAGGAGGACCGAGGAGGACCGAGGAGGACCGAGGAGGACCGAGGAGGACCGAGGAGGACCGAGGAGGACCGAGGAGGACCGAGGAGGACCGAGGAGGACCGAAGAGGACCGAGGAGGACCGAGGAGGACCGAGGAGGACCGAGGAGGACCGAGGAGGACCCTCCGGGACTCTCGCGGAATCGGTGTGCTGTTGCTCTAGGCTCGGTGGAACGCCCGCCGCCGGGCTGTCGACTGCAGGCCGCTGGCCGGTGCCGCGCCCGCCACCAAAACAGGACCTCGCCGTTAGCTCCCGGTGACCGCGGGCGGGGCGGGGCTTGGCTGGGCGGGGCGGGGCGGGGCGGGGCGGGGTGGGGTGGGGTGGGGTGGGGCGGGGCGGAAGGAGGAAGAGACGTTGCTGGACGCAACGCTACGCAAGGAGGAGTATCCGCTGAGTGACACCCTGTAAGGAGGGCGCTTCGAAGGCGCTTGGAAGCGAGTCGACCTTTGCCGAGCGTTTTAGTGGGCGGAGCATGGAGACGAGTGGACAGCGCAGCAAGGCCGCAGGCCGCGGCGCGGCGGTGCGAGATCCTAGATTGAGTCTGATTTAGAGCCGTTTTGTTGCCGCGATTCGCAAAACAAAGGCACCTGTTGGGCGGTAGAGTCGTCGGGGTTTCCAGGCCGCCCATTCGGTGCGGCTTTTGATGTGGGCCGTCCGGTCTGCCGGGGGCTAGGCCTTTTGGCGCTGCCGCACAGTGGGCCAGAAGACCAGCGCAGGCGGCCTAAACTCTAGACGCCTTTTGAGCTCCAGAGTCACTGAATGGGACTCGAATCGAACGGGTAACCCCACCAATGGATTCTTCGTTCGGAGAGCAATCCATTGGTCGGGTCATCCGTTCGGTTCGAGTCCCATTTAGCGCCTCTGGAGCTCAAAACGCGTCTAGAAGTTTGACCGCCTGCGCCGGTCTTCTGGCCCACTGTGCGCTGCCGCTGGCGCTCTGTTGGCGCCGCCGACAGATAACCATCAACCTCTGCAACGGAGCTGCGCGCTGCATTTTGATGCGCGGTGCAGACAGACGCGGGAAATTGGAATTACCGCCGCGTTTCGGCGCATTTTCGTGTGGGCGGTGCTTTGGTAGCGGAGAAAGGCGCGTTCCCCGTTCAAGAAGCCGGACTGCCGTTCTGCCGGCCGGGCATCGTGGAAACGGCCGGGGGGTATTGTATCACGAAATTAACTTTGGGGGTCCGTTTAGTCATTAGGAAGACGGTAACTAGCTGAAGCCTATGACATAGACGCTTGACGGGGAGGCAATTTTTAAGGTGCTTTTACGCAAGTCTGCTCCGAGAATGAAAAAGTTATGATAAGGACTAAAATTGTGGGTGAGGTATTCTTTGTCACCCGAAGTTGGGTGAGAATCTTTTTATCAACTAATTTTGGGTGAGGAAGGATAATACTACTTGACGATGCAGGCAGGTGATACACCGTGTATGTATTACTATGGGCAGGGAAACCTTTCTCACCCTAATTTAGGTGATAAAATGATTTTCACCCAAATCTAGGGGATGAATTCTACCTTGCCCAAATATGGGTTATAAATTTTCAAAATTTGGTATTGACCATGACTTTTTCATTCTCAGTGTGGTTGTGTAGCTGTGTTCTCAGCACATGCTTGACAGTACACACCTTACAAGTGCATCGGCCGCCCACGCACCCGCAACAACCACACGCCCTATCACAGCGTGTCACTCAGGGGACTTGGCGGCCGCCCACACACCCGCATACCAATGTATGCAAAATCCCAGTCCTCGTAAAAGGCAAACAATTTTCGCCAAACGTTGCCCAAAAGTGTCACGGTTATTACACCGGGACCGGGTTTTTCGTTTGGCCGTTTCGTTATTTTGTTGTGGCGGGAGGAAATGCCTGCTCGCCTGCACGGCTGCGGCGCTGCGGCTCAGGAATTCCACTTTATCGCTTTTATTTTGTCAGCTGTTCGGGGCGCTCGGCCGTTCCAGAGTTCCGGGCCGGTACTGTACGCTGTATAAAAGACACACACACACACACACACACACACAACACACCAACACACCAACACACAAACCCCGCTCTCGCTCTCTCTCTCTCTCTCTCTCTCTCTCTCTCTCTCTCTCTCTCTCTCTCTCTCTCTCTCTCTCTCTCTCTCTCTCTCTCTTTTGCACACACCCCCAGCGGGTTCCACACCGTCCAAAGGTGTTCCGAAGACGTCCATGAAATCAAGGAAAAAGTCCGCCAGAAACACGAGCCTTATGCCGAGCGACTCCGAAGAAGAGGCGCTTCGTCGCTCTGCCTCTCTCGCACCCCGACCTGACTCACAGTGGGCCAGAAGACCAGCGCAGGGAGGCAAAAATTCTCGTCGCGTTTTGAGCTTCAGCGTCGCTAAATGGGACTCGAATCAAACGCGTGACCCCACCAATGGATTGCTCTTCTAACGAGGCATCCATTGGTGGGGTCACACGTCGGTCACACGTTCGGTTCGCGTCCTGTTTGACGACTCTGGAGCTCAACTCAAAACGCGTCTAGAATTTTGGCAGCCTGCGCCGGTCCTCTGGCCCACTGTATGGCGCCCCATGAGTCCGACAGAGACCGAGAACAACTCGGACTCGAGACCACCGCGCGGAAGTGGCATGGGAAATTTCACGCCACAGCAGCAGCAAGGTCTTATCGCGGGACAAGCAAAATAAGGCGAATGCGGTGTTACAATGTTACAATGCGTGTCTTTGTGTGCAGCAGGGACTTCCTTTGGACTTCCTGCGCCAGGCTCAGCCGGCCGGACAGACCAAGGACCCAGCAGTAGACTGATTCGGATAGTCGTTTTCGTTGCTCTGTCTCTCTCGCACCCACACGGGACGCCCCATGAGTGCGAGAGAGACAGAGCGAAGGACTCGGTACGGTGGGGCTCGGCAGGGCTCCACACACCCAAACGTCGTCGGTTTGAATACGTTTACACGCATCGGATCGGTTATAGGTTCCAGCTGTTCCCAACAAGGCTCCAAACGCCCCGAGCCGCCGCAGCAGCAGCAGCAGCAGCTTGGGTCCTCGCGCGTTACTCCGTCTCTCTCGCACCCCCAGGCGACGCCCCGTGAGTGCGAGAGGGACAGAACGACGAGGAGGAGGCACTGTTCGAGCTGCAGCAGCCACAGGACGGGGACGTCGACTACCAACAATAATTCGAGTAGGGATTTGCCTCCTAGAGCAGAGGCTGCCCCAGGCCCAGCGACTGGCTCACATACTGAGAGAAACCCTTACAAACTATTTTAGGCCTTACAAAGAAAAGTAGCTTGTTATAACAAAGTATTTTGAGCCTACATGAGCTTACAAAGAAAATACTTCGTAATTTACGAACTATTTCTTCGTATAACAATGTAAATTAGTTTGTATTATGTATGCTCAAAATACTTCGTAAGGTTTAAAGCGTGCACACCCAGACAAAATGATTTCTTAAATCAAGTAAAATTTACTTCATGCAAGTAATTTTTTTGCACTAATGTGCCTAGGTAAAATTCTGCTTTGAGTAGAGTAGAAATATTCTTGATATCGTTAGAGTTGAATGAATGCAAAGCTTATTAGTATTGATCTGACACTCAGTTTAGCTTGATTCAAGTATTTTTAATCAAGGAAAATATTTTACTTGATTCAAGAAATCATTTCTCTGGGTGCAGGCACTCAACAACGCCTGGAAAATGGTAACACGCTGGTTCGAATCCGGCGACAGACTGAATTGACCCAAGGTCTCCGAAGGACACACACAGCTAAAGTTCTACATCTGTTATTCCACTCATTAACGGTTCGCGCATCCGTCAAGGACATTCTGATGGGCAACTTCGACCCCATACTGCATAACCAAGGCCTCTTCCCTGTTCTGGTTCCTTTGTTCCTTTTTTTTCTTCTCCGAGCTCCGTTTTTATTTTCCAGTGTACACCGGTCCGGACCCTTCCTTCCCTCCCACGCGGCGCACCAAGTGCACCGTGTCGCCAACCACACCTTCCTTGCGTCGCGCTGCTCCAGAATTACCTGCGGCAGCGGCGGCTTGCAGCAGCCCCATTGTAGTCTAGCGCCCAGCACAGTGGGCCAGAAGGCGCAGGCGGCCAAAACTCGAGACGCGTTTTGAGCTCCAGGAACGCTAAATGGGACTCGAACTTAACGTGTGACCCCACCAATGGATTGCTCTCCGAACGAGGAATCCCTCGGTGGGGTCACACGTTCGGTTCGAGTCCTGCCTAGCGACTCTGGAGCTATAAACTCGTCTGGAGCATTGGCCGTCTCCACCCGTCGTCTGGCCCACTGTGGACCGGCCCGGCCGGCTCCACCCCCAAACGCGGCGTTCCCACCCTCGTGGGACCCCTCCGCACTGTGCATAGCACTGTCCTTTGCGTCGCTCTGTCTCCGTCGCACTCACTCGGCACCCCCTGGAGGTGCGAGAGAGACAGAGCGACTGCCATGAATCAGCTGGCCAACAGACCGGCCCGCCGGCCCAGCCTCCAGGACACACCTTTCTTTCCTCTACGGCCGTTGGGTTGGCGGTGCAGGTGCAGTGCCTGTCACTGTCGACCCCCTCTACTTCCACCTTTCACTACTGTATGGGGGAAAAACAGAGAGAGAGAGAGAGAGAGAGAGAGAGAGAGAGAGAGAGAGAGAGAGAGAGAGAGAGAGAGAGAGAGA
Source organism: Stenchaetothrips biformis (assembly GCA_030522485.1). Classification (NCBI taxonomy): domain Eukaryota; kingdom Metazoa; phylum Arthropoda; class Insecta; order Thysanoptera; family Thripidae; genus Stenchaetothrips; species Stenchaetothrips biformis. Next base: position 5,468,797 of record CM060103.1, on the reverse strand, counting down.
GAGAGAGAGAGAGAGAGAGACGCACTGAGCCGTCATCGTTCGCGTGCGCGCTCGACCTGTGAAATTAATATCCAAGGGATGACGATGATAATGATGATTACGGCCGGCAGGGTCGCCAGTGTCGCGACGGCCACGTGTCGCGGTGCTGCACAGAGGGCTAGCTGCACAGTGGGAGCTGTCCAGACACACGACCCCCCAACCCCAACCCGTTTCCGCATCGCTTCACGACATCATAACCAACCACGCGATAAGAGCGACGCGCCGCTGCAGCCAAGTGTTTATAGAGACGTCTTTCGATAAGGCTGCCCCATTTGACTACCACTCCGCGATGGAGACACATTGCGAGGAGGTAAACAGTTACTGTAGATAGATAGGGGCGGCCGGCCGTCACTGGAGCAGATAGACAGAGAGAGAGAGAGAGAGAGAGAGAGAGAGAGAGAGAGAGAGAGAGAGAGAGAGAGAGAGAGAGAGAGAGAGAGGAGAGAGAGGGGCACACGTCTGTTGGGACCGGTCTGGTGTCTGATCCTGGTATACAGTCTAGCGTAACCGAAATTAATCCACAGTCAATCCTCACCTGGGAGTCTCACGGCCCACAGCGCGCGCCTGCTTTACGTGTATCCTACGGTATCCTCTCTGTCACTCGCGGCACCCACTCACACTCACGCACATCGCCGTCCCAGGCACACTCACACACTCACGCACGCGAAGCGCAGCGCGCCGCGGCGAACTCTCGCGTCCGGTCGGCGGAGCGCGGAGCGGCGGGGTTCTGCCCGGAGTGGCAACGACCGGCGGGGAGCTCGGCTGCGAGCGGACTGGTTGGTTGGTTTGTTGTTTGTGGCGCGCGCCGCGCCGGTGGCGGCGGCATGATGGGGGAAGGCGGCGGGACGCAGCACTGGAAGGGGGAGAGGGGGGAGGACAGCTGGTCCAACTCGTCAAATGGGGTGCGCTGCTGGATGTAGAGTCCTAGAGTGGGAGAGAGACGTGAATCAACTGAATTTGCCATACACTGATCGCCAGACAACCTCAAAATGCTCTTTAGGGGCCGTACCCATATTAAGTGACCGATTTGGGGGGAGGAGGGTCTAGCCAAATACTACGCCCTATCTTAAGAACATGGGAAGGTTAGGTTATCCAGGTCACGAACAAGGGGGAGGGGGTCCAAAAGTGGCCTAAAATCGGTCACGTAATATGGGTACGATACCTTACTATTTCTCATACTTTGGCCAAAACGGGGGAAAAGTTACGCGTGGTTTCTCATACAATGGCCAGAACCTTGCCCCGCGTCTCTGGGCCACTACGGAAAATCGAGCCTGGATGAAAAAAGTCCCATTTGACGAGGACAGGGCTCACGTTTCTCTCCCACTATAGGACTCTAGCTGGATGTGGTGAGGAGTCCTCAATGAGGAACACACAGCGCAGTGGGATTTTCTTGTGCCGTAAGTATGACGACTTCTACGTATGCTGAAATCCTACCGCATGAGATCTGAGGTTGTGGTCAGGTCGCGCCAGGCCCACAGTGGGCCAGAAGCCCGGCGCAGGCGGTCAAAATCCCGGACAGGTTTTGAGCTGCAGAGTCGCTAAATGGGACTCGAACCGAACGTGTGACCCCACCAATGAATGAGTCCCATTTAGCGACTCTGGAGCTCAAAACGAGTCTAGAATTTTGGCCGCCTCAACGCTCTTCTGACCCACTGTGCCCTACCTCCCACGCGCGCGCGTTTCCCCGAAGAGCGCAGGGGGATCTCAACGCGCTGCGCTCGCCGTGTCTCGCCGCGCTATGGGTCCTTGTGACTGTAAACGTCTTCTTCTCCGAGACCTTCTCTAAACATAAACCAACCGCCGCGCCATGCGCCATCTGGAGCGGCTGGCCAAGCACACCGATTCCGAGAGAGTCGTCGTTTTCGTACGTTTTCGTCGCTCTGTCTCTCTCGCACTCATGGGGCGTGCCGTGGAGGTGCGAGAGAGACAGAGCGACGAAAGCCACTGCGCAGGGCTTAGGGCCGGCCGCCCCTCCTCGCCGCTGGAGGGGGGAAGGGAAGGGGGCGCCAAGGGTGTGAGGGGAAAGGGATATTATCTCCGCAGAGTAAATCAAGTTACCGCCGCGAGGGGCGCCAGCGACGCACAGTGGGCCGGAAGACCGGCGCAGGCGGCCACAACTCAAGGCGCGTTTTGAGCTCCGGAGCCGCTGAACAGGACTCGAACCGAACGTGTCACCCCCCACCAACGGATTCCTCGTTCGGGGAGCAATCCATTGGTGGGGTCACACGTTCGGTTCGAGTCCTGTTCAGCGGCTCCGGAGCTCAAAACGCGTCTAGCGTTTTGGCCGCCTGCACCGGTCTTCTGGCCCACTGTGCGAGGTACTCTCGTGCCCAAGGCAAATACGCTCTTCTTACACGCCGTAATCTCGCCGAGTGTGTGTTTACCCGCCCTCCCCTCTCCCGCCCCTTTTGTTTATTTGCGCCTCGTGTCGTCCGCGTTGGATCTCTTTACGGATGGAACACACGCGTGCGTTGGATTCCGCTGGACGTAGCGTGGCGTGGCGCGGCGTTGAGTGAGAAGAAATGTTGGAGGGTATTCTCGGGACCCAGCGAGAACAAAAGAGTCCAAATGACGTCATTGTGATCACTCCATGACCGATTTCTGTCAAATTTTGGTCCATGATTATGTCATTTTGACCGGTAAAACCGAATCTGCACGGTAAAAACGGTTCCTGGTTTTCCCAGGAACTCCCTGGAAATCGCCTATGTCTTTCCTACAGGCTTCCTGGGAAAACCGGGAACCGTTCTTTACCGTGTGAGTAAACGTGTTTGCACCTGTTTTTCTTTGGATGTGCTTGATAATTCCATAAATTTTCCTGTTCAAAAAAAAACACGCGCGCCTCATTGGAAACGGGAAGGTGCAGGCAATCCAAAAGACAGAGCGACAAACCGCTCCTCTTGACGAAGAGGACAAGGCTGCCGAAACCTCTCCGAATGGTCTCATTGATACAGGCGCCGGCTTCCTGCCCCCCAGAGCGCACAAGGTGCCTGGAGTCGCTCCTCCCCTTTAGCGCGCTACCTGTCTCTCTCGCACCTCTACGGGACGCCGCATGAGAGCGACAGAGACAGAGCGACGAGACGAATCAGCCTCGGAAGCAGCCTTTCTGCTGGTCCTCTCGTCGTCGCCAGCCGTCTGATTCCGACCACTGCTTTCGTCGCTCTGTCTCTCTCGCACTCATGGGGCGGTCCGTGGGGGGGGCGAGAGAGACAGAGCGACGAAGCAGTGTTCGGAATCAGACGGCTGATCACAATGACAGTAGCGGCGCGACAGTGTGACGAATCATGCTGCCCTCTTGGCGCTATCTCCGCCGGCCCAGGAGGCTGATTCCGCACAGCGTCTCATCCGCTGTCTCTCTCGCACTGGCGGGGCGCTCCGCGGGTGCGAGAGAGACAGAGCGACGAGACGCCGTGCGGTAAGAAGCTGCGTCCGAGGGAGGGCCCGCCACGCCCCCTTCCTTCCGCGACGTCCCGCGTCCCGGGCCGCAGTGGGCCGGATGACCGGTGGCGGCGGTCAACATCCCGGACGCGTTTTGAGCTCCAGAGTCGCTGAATGGGACTCGAACCGAACGTGTGACCCCACCAATGGATTGCACCCAGAACGTGGAATCCATTGGTGGGGTCACACGTTCGGTTCGAGTCCTATTTAGCGACTCTGGAGCTCCAAATTCCAAACTTTTGGCCGCCTGAGCCAGTCTTCTGGCCCACTGTGCGGTATGCGGACGGGGACCCAAAAAGACGACAAAACGTAATGGGCGAATGCTGGCCGTTTATCTCGGCGCGTGTTTAGAGTGTAGCTCGCTCCGCCCTTTTTTCGAGTTTTGGGTGATAAGGCCGGTCGCGGCGGCGACGCCCCGGACGCAGCCCCGGGAGGGGTCCCCCAAATGGAGCCTCGACTCATGGGACTGGGCCGCACCTCGGGGCCACGGCACAGTGGGCCCGGCCGTGGGCACGGGGCACGCACAGTGCGACAAGTGGACGGGCCGCGCGGAGACGCCAGTAGTAAGCTTAGACGCACGCTGCCCAGCGGCCCGCAGCACGCAGCGCCAGTATACAGTGTACAGTACAGTGCAGAGACGGAGTGGACACAGGCGCCAACGCCCCGGGGAACATCGCGTTCCGCGACGCTCCGTGACGCCTCGCGGCCAGCAGGTGAGGTCGCCGGCCGAGGCAACGGCCACGGATCGCACAGTATGCAGTGGGCCAGAAGCAGTGCTGCCGGATGGAGGGATTTTTCCCACAAATCGGGAATTCAGAATTAAAAAAAGGGAATTTCCCTTCGGAAAAAGAGATTTTTTTGGCCTGAATCTTGTCATTTTGCTAGGGTTTTTCACATCAAAAAAAGCCTGAAAGGCCAAAATCGGGAAAAACGGGAGGAAAAACAGGAAATTTTGTCCTGGATTAAGGGTTAAGTCGAACACCCGATCTGGAAGCACTGGTCCGGAGACCCGGTTGCAGGCGGTCCAACCTGTAGACGCGTTTTGAGCTCCAGAGTCGCTAAATGGGACTCGAAACCGAACGTGTGACCCCACCGATGGATTCCTCGTTCGGAGAGCAATTCATCAGCAGGGTCACGCGTTCGGTTCGAGTCTCATGTAGCGACTGAGGAGTTCAAACCTGTCCGGTATTTTGACCACTTCCACTGGTCTTCTGGCCCACTGTGCGTCGCACGACCCCCGTGCAACGCACCCCACGAGTGCCCAAGAGAGGAGAGAGAGAGAGAGAGAGAGAGGAGAGAGAGAGAGAGAGAGAGAGAGAGAGAGAGAGAGAGAGAGAGAGAGAGAGAGAGAGAGAGAACCCTAAACTAAACGAATGGTCCTCTCGGGATCGTTCGGCGCCACAATGAATGACATAATCAATGAATGAATGGGAGACGCAGGCGGCGCCCGTGTCGCTGAGTGGGTGCGTTTGTTGTGTGTGTAGGGACGCTAGTAGCAGCTTGTGCTTCCTGGGTGGAGCCCTTGCGTGAGGAGGGCCGGATAGGGAAGGGAGGGGTAAGGGTTTAAGGGGGGGAGGGTGCGGAGCGCAGGGACAGCTGCGGCGTGTCGCCGTCCGTCGCCCCAGTGCGCCCCTACCCTCCGCCTGCGGTCGGGGGAAAACACCAGCCGTCTCTCTCCCACCCTCAGGGCGGCGGCCTACGCCGCACAGTGGGTCAGAAGACCGTTGAGGCGGCCACAATCCCGGACGCGTCATGAGCTTCAGAGGCGCTAAATGGGACTCGAATCGAACGTGTGACCCGCTCAATGGATTCCTCGTTCGGAGAGCAATCCATCGGCGGGGTCACACGGGTTCGATTCCGTGAGTCCATTTAGCGGACTCTGGAGCTCAAAACACGTCCTCGTAATTTTGACCGCCTCAATCTGTCATCTGACCCCACAGTGCGCCGGTGGGGGGGGGGGATAAAATAGAAGGGGTTGCGTTGACGACGGCCACCCGACACGGAGGCACCACACAGGGGGGGGGGGGGATGGAGAGAGAGAGAGAGAGAGAGAGAAGACCCGAGAGAGAAGAGAGAGGAGAGAGGAGAGGACACCTCTCGGAATCAGCCTGCAGGGAGCCGAACGAAGGGCCGCGTGTCGTCTGTGGAGAGGGTCAGGGACAGGAAGGAGGGATCTGGCCTCGATCGAGCCTGATCCCCCTGCAGACTGGACTCCGCAGAGTCTTTCTCGTCGCTCCGGATCTCTCTCGCACTCATGGGGCGTCCTGTTTATGTGCCAGAGTGACAGAAGCGAAGGACGAAAACCAGGCCGCCACAGTGGGCCAGAAGACCGGTGGAGGCGGCCAAAACGCTAGGACTCTCGGTTTTGAGCTACCGAGTCGCTGAAAGGGACTCGAATCGAAAGTGTGACCCCGCTCGTTCGGAGAGCACTTCATCAGTGGGGGGTCACACATTCGGTTTGAGTTCCATTTAGTGACTCAGGCATGCGATCATTTATGGTCCAGCCGGCAATAGCAATAAAGCTTAGCAATGACATAAGTAGTCGGTTTTAAAATTTCTTCCGCTATGAACTCCGTTTGTCGATCTTGCTTACCTGCTTCCTGACGCATGAGCCTCGTCCGGAGAGCAAGCCCTTGGTGTGGTCACACGTTCTGCGATTTGAGTCCCGTTTAGCGGCACTAGAGCTCAAAAACGCGTCTAGAATTTTGGCCGTCTCAACGGTCTTCTGGCCCACTGTGCGACAAAGCTCAATGGGGCCAATGGCCACCATTGACAAGCCACATGTCGAAACGATTTGACAACACCGATCGACCAATCAGAAGAGCCCAGAGAGAGCGTAACCGAGCGGCGGTATTCGAATCGTTCGGATCTATACGACCGTCCGAAAACAAAATAACCATCCACACTCGGACACTCACTCTGTCTCTCTCTCTGTCTGTTCTGACTGACCAGCCCATTAAGTCCATTACGTTACCCGCGCGATAGCTCGACGGCATACATAAAGACCCCGCTCGATACTCGCGGACACCGTGTGACTCCGCCGTGCCCGCGCGTGCGTCTGAGAGAGAGAGAGAGAGAGAGAGAGAGAGAGAGAGAGAGAGAGAGAGAGAGAGAGAGAGAGAGAGAGAGAGATGGACAGAGAGGAAGAAAGTGAGTGCGTGTGACTATGGCCCCTGTCACGGTACTCGTAGGTACTCCTTCGCTTTGACTGCAGACACGTTCTGAGAGTCGTTTTCGTCGCTCTGTCTCTCTCGCACTCATGGGGCGCACGGTACAGGTGCGAGAGAGACAGAGCGACGAAAAGGACGCTGTGAATCAGGCTACTCGGGCGCCGTGGAGGAGGGCAACCCATGCTACTTGCTCGGCGCTGCGTTGGAGGTACCGAGAGAGGTAGTCATGCTTTTTGCCTACTTTCAGGCGAAATGTATTGCACCTTTCCGGCACCTGTCCGGTGCCAAAACGGGGGCTTTTCCGCTCGCCACTGGCCGATGACAGGGAGGGCCAGGCGGCGATGCACCTTGGAATCTAGTTTGAACGATTCCCGCGTCCTGCTGAAGGCAAGGGCGGATCCAGAGGCGGGTTCAGTGGGGGCAATGTCGCAAAAGTTGCCTTATTGCAGGGGCAAGGCCTGCCTTCATGAAGGAGGGGAAAGGGGGGACAGGCCCCCATGGCGTAGTGACCCTGTATGGCTCTATGCCGGGTCACCGCCATCGCCCCGCCCTGTCTCAATGGGGAGGGGGCCGGGGAACCCCCCAGGCCTGTATGTCCACTGTCCATCTGCTGTCTCTGTCCCACTGTGTTCCCCGCGCAAGGTTCGCAGGTTATCGACAGCACTCACGGTGACACAAGAGGCACATGGAAGCCGCGGCCTTCATCGCGAGCATCGTTTTCGCGGCGTCGCTCTGTCTCTCTCGCAACCGCAGGGGCGCCTCATGAGTGCGAGAGAGACAACGCGATGAAAACGACTCGGAAACAGTCCGCATGACCGACCACTTGCCACCGCTCGCCGCCGCACAGTGGGCCAGAAGACCGGCGCAGCCGGCCAAAACGGCCAAAACTCCAGACGCGTTTTGAGCTCCAGGGTCGCCAGATGGGACTCAAACCGAGCGTGTGACCCCACCAAAGGATTCCTCGTTCAGAGAGCAATCCATTGGTGGGGTCACACGTTCGGTTCGAGTCCCATTTAGCGACTCTGGAGCTTAAAACCCGTCCGAGATTTCGACCGCCGCGCCACCGGTCTTCCGGCCCACTGTGCGCTCTCCGCCGCCGCCGCCGCCGCGAGTGCTGCGGCAGTAGCGGAGGCCTGTTAGTGGCGGGGGCGAGACGCACCAGCAGACACGACAAGCAAGCAGACGGCGATGGCAACGGTTTGACGCCAAAACATGGCGGAGATCATCTCCGTGGACTCGCTCGCTCGGTCGCCTCGCCTTCCTCGGTTTATCCGCCTTTTTAACGCCCTGTCGCAGATAGAGAACACGTAAGTGGCAACGCGTTGGGAGTGTCGCCCTCCAGTGCGCCCCGTCCCGCCCTCCTGGAGTCGCCTCGACCGCCGTCTAGGTTAGGATCCGTTTGGTCCTAGCTCCCCCCCGGCAGAGTTTTGACAGATGAGACCCGGAGGCGCGGCGGGCAGCGTCAAGCCTCGGCGTGCCGTGGCTGCTGTTTGCAGTTGGGCACTGTTGTTCCTGTGCTGTTGTGGTTTGCGCTGAAGAATGAGTCCTTGGGGATCTGAGGGGCTGAGGCCAGTGCTGTCAGAAGTGCCTTACAGTAGCAGTTTGCAAGGATTTGGTCCACTCAGCGAGTTCCCGCTGCGTTGCTCCTCTCTTTCGACTGGTATCCTGCGTTGGGTCCGGCCGGCGCACAGGGACAGCTTTTATCTTATCAGCGGACACCTCACTTCCCACCTACGGCCTTCTGTTAGCTCAGTCCGCCCAACGTAGCCAGTCAGTTCGGATTATTTTTAAGCGCCACGTTTTCACGTGACGGAATGGTTAGCACCTGCCTCATCATGAGGGAGTGGTTTTGAACATGAAAAGTTCTCTTACCGAGTGTGTTCAGGCTCTCTCCGAACAGCCGTGGATTAGTGGTGTACCTCTTGCGGTGAGTCGCACACTTCAGCTGTCGTCTTCCTCACATGGTGAACATTTTGTGACATATTCTTCATTTTAGTAATTTAATTTTTCTCAGCTCAAAGTGATGAAGTTGTGAGTAACATGTCTGCCCAACGTTCAATTAATTTTGTTTTTAAAATTATTATTGAAGATGCTATACCTACCCTCATGCAATAGCCAGACTAGTTAACATTATATATTTTCCTTTTGGGTAAAATTATTATCGTGAATGAAAGTAACCTCTTGAGGATGTGTCAAGTGGGGGAAGTGCTAATAGGTGGGCGGGCCTTTGAACTTCTTGCGCCTGCTGAAAAAGTCACTGGGAAGATACTAGAAGTCAGATAAAGGGGTCCTTGGTCCGACAATTTGCATTGTTTACTTATCAGTCCTGATTCCGCCCCTCACTTTTTCTCAGTAGCTAATTATGTGATAGCTTTTGAGTGATTGAGGAAAAAAAGGAAGAGACAATTAAAAATCAACAACTGCAGTAACTGCAGACTTCTCATAGGGAAAAGCAGAAGAGGAGGGGTCACACACATTGTGTTTTTGTAAAACTTAATCCCTGTTTTTTCCTCTTATGGAAAGGAGGGGAGGGGGCAGGCCCGACCACTTGCTCCCATTATGTGAGCTGGAGCAGAGGCCCACTTCCCTCCCACCCAATGTCCATTTGCTGTAATCCAGGGTCAAAAGAATAAGAGGACAATGTCTGAAGAGACTCATTTTCTCTCTCTCTCTCTCTCTCTTGTTGGGTTTTCCACCATCATCATATTCTTAAATATGTGGAAAATTGTGCTCCTTACATTTTGTTCTCTACTATGGTTTTACTCTCTTAAAAATTTTGCACACGCTGTGCTTTCATTATAAACATCTTATGTCTTTCAAAGTTTTCCAGACTTTTCTGGTTATTTTTAAAGCCATTTTTTATGTATTTATGTGTGTGTGTTTTTTTTCTTGTTTGTTACAGTTGGCCCTCAGCTTGCAGGCGAAACCATATTCTGCAGCCATCGGTGCCATGTGGTGGGATACGTCATCTTTTATAACTAATATTCCCCAATATTTGGCTATTTTCTTTCTTATATTTTGGGGAGGCATACGATTTTTACACTTTACTGCCATTGTATATGCGTAAGTGCATGAATTTTATTTTAATATTTTGGTTCTTGAGCTTTTGAAGCTCTGCACTTTCCTGTCAAAATGTTACACTGATCTCTTTGGTTACAGTAAATATCGCCTTCATAGAAAAGTAGAGAAGACTTCAGCCGAAACTCCCCCTCCTGGTATTTCAATCTTAAAGCCCCTCACAGGGACTGACCCGAATTTGTATAGCAATCTTGAAACTTTCTTTGTCATGGACTATCCCAATGTAAGTTGCTGTACATGTGTGAATAGGTGTGATCAAGATAACTGTATAATACTAATAAGATTGACATTGTGTTGCAGTATGAACTTCTGTTCTGCATTGAAGATGAAAAAGATGAAGCAATCCCACAAGTTAAATCTCTTATAGAAAAATACAAAAAAGTCAATGCATCTTTATTCATTGGTGAGTTGTTAATTTTCCTGTGGTGTTGCCTGCAGTGGCCTTTCCTGGGTACATTAAATTTACTTTAACTTTTATTGTTTGCCGATGTAGGTGGCCAGCAAGTTGGTATCAATCCCAAGATAAACAACATGCAAACTGGTTATGCTGCAGCGAAGTATGACTTGATAATGATCTCAGATGCTGGCATCCGCAGTGAGTACATCATCCTTCTGAAAGTTTGCAATATCTGCATTTTATCACATTATTTCATTTTTTGCTCATTTTTCCACAGTGAAAGAAGATACCCTTTGGGACATGGTCCAACATCTTACTGATAATACGGGTTTAGTTCACCAGATGCCTTTTACTTGTGATAGGGAAGGTTTTGCTGCATCTTTAGAAAAGGTTGGTTTTCTGCGTTTATTTTTTTGTAAAGTGGTATTCATGACTTACTTATCCGCTTCTTTCTTCTTCCTTAGATTTATTTTGGTACGGCAATGGCAAGAATGTACTTAGTTGCAGACTTGATTCGTATCAACTGTCATACCGGCATGTCAACACTTATTCGTAAAAAATTACTAGATGATGTGGGTGGCCTGCGAAGTTTTGGTATTTACCTAGCTGAAGATTTCTTCATTGCTAAAAGCATAACTGATAGAAACTGGCGTATTAGAATAGCAAGTCAACCTGCTTTACAAAATTCTGGAATTTGTCAAGTGACCTCATTCCAAGCTAGATTAGCCAGGTAAGTCTTGATTCCTTGAATGAATTATCTAACTGTGGGGAATATTTTGATCGCTAGTTTGAATCTTGTTTCAGATGGGTTAAATTACGTTTGGCTATGATTCCATTGACAACATTAGTAGAACCTCTATCAGAATGTGTTCTTCTTGGAGCTGCAAGTGCATGGGCTTGCCATTACCTCTTCAAATGGGACCCACTAGTCTTTTATATGGTGCACCTTCTCATATGGTTCCTTTGTGATTTTGTTCTTCTCAAGATAATTCAGGTGAGAATTGAAAGTTTGACTCGGAAATAACTTTTATGAATGCTGTAACTGAATTATTCTGTCATTCCCTTGCAGCATGGCTCCCTTCCCTTCAGTAAATTTGAGTTTGTGCTTGGATGGCTGTTCAGAGAATTTATGGGCCCATTCATATTTATACATGCGGTTCGAGATCCACATATACAGTGGAGATCTCGGTCTTATCGCCTGCTCTGGGGTGGAGTTGCTGAAGATTACACCAAGAAGGTGTGAAACAGTTTTTGTACGTAAAGCATATTTAAGAACTGCACTACAATGTTACCCACAAATGTCTATTCACTTAATTTTAAATAATTCTGTATAAGTGTTAATATTAAAGGGGGTAGACCTGCCCCTTCCCTTTTGTAGCCAATTTTATCTTTACTCTGGGTCCAACAGTAGTTTGTGTGGCTTAACCTTCAGGTTCTGATAGGCTGAGGGTTTGAGCAACACAAGTATTGGAGTGAGATTTGCTTTATTTGAATGTGCCACCCAAAGATATTTAGTTATTATGAACACCTGTATTTTGTTTCGCCTCCTAATACAAGAAGGTCTTTTTTTTTCTGTTTGTCTAATGCAGCAAATCTCACTCAGTTGATTGGTATTTTGATCAAGTGCCAATGAGATGTAGTGTTTATAACACACACTGTTAGGATTAAGTTTTTCTTCAATTACATTATTGAATTGCTTAAAAATTCTTTTTTCTAGTGAAAGAAGGGAAAGTGATAAGTAGTCTCTTTGTATAATTTTATAAACATTTAATCCTAGCAGTAGTCTATCCACTTGCCCCAGAGTTTAATGCAGTCTAGACTAATTTTCAGCTGCTTTTGTCCTCAAAAATGTTGCATTGTTCCTTTTTGACACTCATGAGATAGCTTAAAGGATGTATGTTTTTACCGCCCTTTTTTTTTCTGTTCTATTTCTATACCTTGTACATATCTAGCGACTGTCTCATACTATTTTGTAGTATTCTTGTCTTGCTGGCTGTATGCACTTGATGCCCTCCGCGCATACTTCTTTTTGTATGCAGTATCATATGCACTACATAAGGCAGAAAAGCTCTTCAAATTTTCCAAGTCAAAGGTTGCAGCACTGATAAACCTGTAATTAACAATCTTCTGTTGTATTTTTGTTGAATGAACAACAATGAATACATTGTTAATTTTCTTTTTATTATTGAACAAACAAAGCAGCTGAAGTCTTATTATTTTGTACTTTTCTCTCTGCATTGTCTGTGATTGCATGATTCATTGTTTTAGTTGTCATTTATGTTTTTATGTGTGTTATCAGTTGTGCTTGCTGTTAGTATTAGTTAAGTTGTGCAGGTACTTTTTAATTTATTTTACATCTAGCCTCTGAAAATAGCATTCCATTAGATGGCTGTTTCATGTGATCATAAGACTTCATTAGTGAACCAATAAGCAAAGACAAAGCACTATCAGTATTTAGCGGAGCATGTACCTTAAAAAAGAAATGTAAGTGTGCGTGTAACTGTGAGCGTTGGTTGAAAGTTCTTTTGGTGTTCTGCTTTGCAGTCATGTTCTTTGTCCATCAGTACTTTTATTTTGTACCCTTCTTTTAGAGGGTATTTGGGTGTTTGTAGCTTTCTCCACCAGGCTATATTCGAAGTCCTATACCATGCATACACTAGAGATTTTTAATGTAATAGACATTTCATCCTTAAGTTACAATATTTTATATCTTGCCTTGCACGTTTTGTGCATTTACTGTTTGTCATAGGAAAGCGTAGGGTCGTTCAGCACTGCGTGTTGTTCCCCACTGAGAACAGTACGAGGGGTACCTCACCTCGGAAATGGGTGTACACTGACTGGTGACTGGACTGAATTTCTACTTTGATTAGATGGAAAATCTTAAGAAATTCGTTACAAAAATGCTGCAACTAGGGTAAAGTTACGTTGTTGCGCCGGCTTTCAGTGACTAGACTGAAACAAGGCAGTGACTGGAGTTGAGGGTGTACACTGACTGGACGAAGTGAGGCACCCCTCGGAACAGTACTGTTATGATACAAGTATGGACCAATTTGTGGTTTTTGTGTGTCTTCCAAAGTGTTGAACCACTCTGCGATCAAACTTAGTTATATTAGGGATTGTGCCCGTATTACGTGACCGATTTTAGGCCACTTCTTGACCCCCCCCCCTCCCCTCCTTGTGACCTGTTTGGCTTGACCCCCTCCCCCCCCCCCCCAAATCAGTCACGTAACGTGGGTATGGCCCCTAATCAACCAAACAAATCAAGCTTTAGCTGTCAATTTGCATGCAAAGAAAAATTATTCTAATTCTAATTTTTACCTTTATTTTGAGTGACTGCACATGTTCACATACAATTGTTTCCTTTAGTCATTGGTTTGCAATTTCTGTGGTAGGACTTAACCCTGGCTATTTGTTCATTACTCAACTTGCCAACTTGCAATATTTCTAGTTTTATGTGCTTAAAATGCGTGTTTCTTACCAGTTTATTCTTAAAGACAGACTAAGTTTTACACGTTTGATTTTACCACTTCGTATATTCTTCATATTGAAGATTCCTACTAGCCAATAATATCATTAGTCTTGTATGGTGTTTTGTGTATTCTGCATGTTCTCCATGTTTTGCTGATTGTAAAAGGTGACTAATTATCATTCATGTTACTGTTACCATCATCCTCTGCACATTTCTTTCCTGTAGTCTTTGTGCTTTATTTTTATAGAAATTCATCACTACATTGATTGGGAGTAACTGCTTTGAATTTTTCTTGAATCTCTATTGCTACGTACCGTTATTCTGTTTTTGATGGAGGAAGATATTACATTTGGCAAGTTAATGAAGTTTGAATTATATCAAGCAAGCAATTTTACTGTGTTTGCTTGGAAGCAAGAACTTTGTTAAAAGTATTTGTATGTTTCACTTTCTCAATCAGGCAGCAGTACCCTCTTCATTACAACATTGGTTCTTCTTGTTGCTAAGTATAAGAATTATCTAAATATTTTTGTTTCAATAGAAATGTAGGAATATTTTTACACTTTCTGCAACGACCAACTTAAGTCCAAAATTATTTCATATGTACGAGCTTTGCGACATGTTTCACCCTGTTGTGCAGAGGGACTAGAAAGAAAATGTGCTGAAGACGAGTATATCCATGAAGTATATCTGTTGCGTTTCATCTCATTCAGAGGCTTATTTGCAATAATGTAAGACAGTATTTCCACCTTTGCTCATTGGAATATTATTCCTTCTACAATAGCTTATGAATATCTGATTAAGATACAATGACTGTTAGAGTATTTTTTTAGCACTAATTAAGGGAAATTAATGAATGCTAGAAGTATCCGACTGTGTTAGAAAGGTGAGCAGGGTATTTTCTGTCGTACCCTTCCCTTTCGATTACGGAATTGTGTGTGTGAGAATGTTTTTTTCCATGTGTTGTTACCACGAGTTTTATTCTATTTCATATGCACAGAATTTAGGTTTTGTGAAACGAATTGCTTCAAATAAAAATGCACCTGTAGTATTTTGTACACGAAAACAATGGAGATTTTTCTTTTCCTTCCAGCAAATGGAACCATATTACAGTACTTTAAAACTGAGACTGCCGTCAACTCCTTTGCAGGACGATGTGACACGGCACTCCCCACCAGCAGTGGCTTCGACGCACAGTGGGGCAGTAGACCGGCGCAGGCGGCCAAACTACAGACGCGTTTTGAACTCCCGAGTCGCTAAATGGGACTCGAAGCGAACGTGTGACCCCATCATTGGATTGCTCTCCGAACGAGGAATCCATTGGTGGGGTCACACGTTCGGTTCGAGTCCCACTTAGCGACCCTGGAGCTCAAAACGCGTCTTAAGTTTTGGCCGCCTGCGCCGGTCTTCTGGCCCACTGTGTGTTCGACATCCGGCTAAACCACACCGCACCGTGCTTGGCCAGGAAGAGGGCGGCAGAGAGTGCGGTGCGATTGATCCTCCGGTGCACCCGTCGCCCGGAATCTGAAAAAAAAGATGACCAAGTTGTCTGCTTAGTCGGTGGTTTACACTGCAAGTTGCCTACCCATCAGGCGTAGGTACTGCAGGTTGCCCACCCGCCAGGTGACAGCTGGCTGAGCAGGGCATGATACTCACTGGACCAACGGGGTGCGCCAGTGTTTCCCCAAGCGCTCCAAGCCGAGTCCTGCGGTTCCGTCTCCCCTGCAGTGGCGGACTGGGGACCTCCAGCTTCCAGTCGACTCCCAGCTTCCGGTCGACTCCCAGCTTCCGGTCGACTCCCAGCTTCCAGTCGACTCCCAGCTTCCAGTCGACTCCCAGCCTCCAGTCGACTCCCAGCTTCCAGTCGACTCACGGTAGGCCTAGCTGCCAGGCCGGCGTGCCTTCCTCAGCCCCGGGGCTGCACTTCAACGCGTGCAGGGCTTTGCCTCAGTCCGGCCTGGGCAGGTTGACGCACTTGGCGAGCACCAGGTGCAGCAGGTGGGGCTGGGCGCGCGTCACGGCCAGCCAGTCCTCCGAGCCGAGCAGCCCGTGGATGTTGGCGCACACGCACTGCAGCGCCGCCTCGCGCAGCGCCTTGGCGTCGTGCAGGTCGGCCGTCACCAGCACTTCCAGGGCGTTGTCCGCGTGCACGCCGCTCGCCAGCTCCTCCTCGCACAGCGCCTTGAGGCGCGGCAGCGCGTACCGGTCCGCCACCGCCAGCACGTCCACGCCCAGCGTGCGGATGTGCTCCGCGCAGCCCGTGTACAGGTACCTAGGGGGCGCGTGTCAAGCGTGTCCAGCCAACGACGCACAGTGGGCCAGAAGACCGGTGGAGGCGGTCAAATTCTAGACGCGTTTTGAGCTCCAGAGTCGGTAAATGGGACTCGAACCGAACGTGTGACCCCACCAATAATGGATTGCTCTCCGAACGAGGAATCCATTGGTGGGGTCACTCGTTCAGTTCGAGTCCTGTTTAGCGACTGTGGGGCTCGAAACGCGTCCAGAGTTTTGGCCGCCTCCACTGGTCCTCTGGTCCACAATGAACTGGATCCATCCGCGGCTCAAAACGTGTCCTAGAGTTTTGGCCGCCTGCGCTGGTCTTCTGGCCCACTGTGCGTTGCCGACCTACCTCAGCACCTGGTCGAACACCTCCCCGCTGACGTCACCCACGGCCACCCTGCAGCTCTGCTTCTCGGCCATGTCGTGCTTGAACATGGCGGCGAACACGGGGCTCCGCGCGGCCAGGATCGCCTTGTGCGCGCGCCACTCACGCCCGTCGGCCTCCGCCACCAGGACCACGTCCGACACCGCGCCGCCGTTCCGGAGCAGGCCCTCCATGTCGGCGACCAACGAGCAGGGCGGCACGCGCAGCGACACCGACGCCGGGCCCGCCTGGGGCTCCTGGAACCAACACACAGTGGGTCAGTCAGAAGACCGTTGAGGAGGCCAAAATTCTGGACGCGTTTTGAGCTCCAGGGTCGCTAATTGGGACTCGAACCGAACGTATGACCCCCCACCAACGGATTCTTCGTTCGGAGAGCAATCCATTGGTGGGGTCACACGTACGGTTCTAGTCCCATTAAGCGACTCTGGAGCTCAAAACGCGTCTAGAATAGACCATTCTAGTCGTGGCTGAGTAAAGAACAAGAAGAATCACAAAAGTGTAGTTTTTTGCACTTTTACTTCAAGTACTTAAGTTCCTTCTCTAGGCAGAAGTTAATAAAAATATTTTCTAGTAAATGCAACATATTTGCGCCTCTGGAGCTCGAAACGCGTCTCGAGTTTCGGGCGCTCAGTCCGCGCAACTAGAGGGAAGCTCTCCGCGCAACGGGGATCTCACCTCGACGTCGGCGAGGTACTCGATGTCCACCCGGACGGTGAGCGAGCGGTCCGAGGCCACGACGTACACGTCCCCGATGTGCTGCCGCTGGACGGGGTGCGCCAGGATCATGTCGGCCATCTGGTTATGCGGCGCGCTGCTGACCTGGGTCGCCATCAGGTACTTGTCGTCGTTGGGGGAGGAGGACGACGACGAGGTCGCGGGCAGCGAGGGCAGCACGCCGAGCGCGCCGTGAGCCTCCTGCTGCGCGTGCAGCGCCGCGCGGAAGTGCACGCGCTTGTGGGGCACGGCCGTGCTGAACGCCACGCACACGCGGACCTGCAGCGGAGCACACGTGTCGTTCAAA
The DNA here is from genome assembly GCA_030522485.1 of Stenchaetothrips biformis. Taxonomy (NCBI): domain Eukaryota; kingdom Metazoa; phylum Arthropoda; class Insecta; order Thysanoptera; family Thripidae; genus Stenchaetothrips; species Stenchaetothrips biformis. The sequence continues at coordinate 5,451,526 of CM060103.1, read as the reverse complement.
ACCAATACGAATGTCGGCGTGACACTAGATACTGTTTGAGCAGTTGGTGCAAAATAAAGGCCCTTTGGTGATGGTTGGCGGTCATGGTGGTGGTCGTCGTGATCGTGGCGCACAGTGGGCCAGACGACAGGCGCAGGCGGTCTGAAACCCGGACGCGTTTTGAGCTCCAGAGTAGCTGAACAGGACTCGAACCGGACGTGTGACCCCAACGATGGATTGCCCTCCGAACGAGGAATCCATTGGTGGGGTCACACGTTCGCTTCGAGTCCCGTGTGGCGACTCCGGAGCCCAAAGCGCGTCTAGAGTTTCGGCTGCCTTCGCAAGTCTTCTGGTCCACTGTGTGGTGGTGGTGGTGGTGGTGGTGGTCGTCGTCGTTGTCCTCGTGGTGTGGTAGACGTCGTAGGTGGTTGTGATCGTAGCGTCCTTTGTCGTGTTAGTGTGGAGGGTTGTTGTTATTATTGTTGTCATCGCAAATTGTTGTTGTTATCGTAAATTGTTGTTGTTATCGTAAATTGTTGTTGTTATGATCGTTATTGTCGTTTTTCATCGTTGTTGTTTACAATTGGTCAGGCCCCCATTTTACCATGTCCGGAGCGCGCAGGCTGTGCGGCCGGGTGCAGTCCGGCGGGTAGTCGATCTCCAGGCTCAGGGTCCAGACGACGTCCTCGTCGCGGGGGCTGCCGAACTTCCTGGAGCTGAGCAGCCTCCACTCGCAGCCCAGCAGCGCGTTCCGCTCCAGCACCCACGTGTGGCTGACGCGCAGCAGGGGCCGCGTCGTGAAGGACCACTGGCCGTCGCGGCACACGTCGCCGGCGTCCCGGCCGCTGCCCCTGTCCGCCGCGCGGGCGGGCACACCAGAACACGCGTTGGAGGACATACCCGTCTTTGTTGTTGGTGACTGAGATAGTGAACAAGGCGAAGCCCGAAGCCGGTGGAACGAAGCGCGAACGGGTATGCGGGACCGCACAGTTCCAGACCGGACTGGACCTGACAGCCAACAGAGTCGCGGGCTGCGGGCCAGGCAGAGTGGCTGACAGGACAAGTGGCGCTGGCACTGTTCTGCGAACCGAAAGGGGAGAAGGGGTGGGAGACCGCAGCAGATGGCAGATTGATCCCGAGAGTCAGTTTCGTTGCTCTCCCTCCCCCCCCCCCTCTCTCTCTCTCTCTCTCTCTCTCTCTCTCTCTCTCTCTCTCTCTCTCTCTCTCTCTCTCTCTCTCTCTCTCTCTCTCTCTCTCTCTCTCTCTCTCTCTCTCTCCCCCTCTCTCTCTCCCTCTCTCTCAAAGGTTGCATAGGTGTGTGAGAGACAGAGCGACGAAAACAGAAGGTAGGCAAAAAGCATGGCTTGCACGCTTCTTCCCCTGATCCCTTTACAAATTTCCGCGCAAGCTACTTATCACCTCTGGATCCGTCTCGTCTGTTTTCTGCATCAGCCGGGCTTCCCGGCCGACGTCCTCCCCTCATAGGAGCTGCACTGCAAAGCGTATACTACCGCATGATGCTACGGCGGCTTTATCCGCAGAAAAAAAAACTACCGCTACTTTTTACCTGCGATTCTCATCAGTTGAGTCGGTCTCGAGATTTGTCCCCTTTGCGGCGTGTGCCATGTCCGTCAGATAAAAATATATGCCACGAAAATAAAAATGGATGCGAGCGTGTGAGGACCAGCGAGGACGCCAAGGACAGCGTCGTGGTCTTTGAGGGCGATCCTCAACGAACTGAATCCGCGAATCCGCAGTCCACCTGCCCGTGTTGTGTCTCGGTGGCGGGGAGCGGCCGAGGAGCAATGTGAAACTATTTTTAACTCACCGCCCAGTGGGTCAGAAGACCGGCGGCGCAAGGCGGCCAAAACTCTAGACGCGTTTTGAGCTCCAGAGTCAATGGGATTCGTACCAAACGTGCAACCCCACCAATGGATTGCTCCCCGAACGAGGAATCCATTGGTGGGGTCACATGTTTGATTCGAGTCCACGTTTTTCGGTTCTAGCAAACGCTAACAGAGGAAATAGAGCAAACAGTGCGGCGCTAGGTGAATTTCTCATACGTTGACCGTGCAGCGCACCCTTCAAATAAGCGCGCGTCCACAACGAACCGTTGTCTGCACCAAAACAAATGAAGGCGTCACTTCGTTTGTTTGTTTCTTGACAGCAGATAAGATTTAGTTAACGTCTTTTTTTGTTGTCCTTTTGTTGCAACCATATCAGTATTGTTGTGGGGCATTATTTCGTGTGGTGTCACCTTCGCTCTACGATGACCTCCGTGAACTTACGGCAGCAAAAGCTGGAGCAGCAGGTAAGCATTTTACGACTCGGGTTGTCAATAGCTTTATAACCTACACTGCGACATTCCATTCCTTTTATTGACTGTCGTATTAAACAGATCTTTCATTCAAATGCAGTTTCGTGTTCCAAACACCGATACTTGAATTCGAAAGGGTCTGGGTTTTTCCAAGTTTGAAAATTCACTTATAGATGCGTAAGATGCACTCTTTTTCTGATTTTCTTTCTTACATCTCTTGAATATTTCTCCTCATAATGTTTTCATCGCTTTCAATGTGCATTGTTCATTCATTTCAACAAGAACGGTGTGCCTGCTGAAAGAAACCTCATTTTGTCAAATTTAGGCTGTTAATCAAACTCACTTAATATTAATGCAGACCTATCCTTGATTCTGTTTAGCGTCAAATAATGGAGCAGAAAATGCGCATGAAACGACAAACCCCAGGAATGGTTCAAGCCTCTGATACCAGAACTGCATCAGCCAAGTCAAGAGCCCTTCATAGAGAGTTGCATGGTGAGAATATTTCAAAGAAAATTTATTTGTAGTTGAAATTATGAAATTATTGAAATGATTTCACTGTGTTTAATCTGGCAAACTTATCTAGGATATGATGGTCCACTTCAATTTACAATGTCCCCTGGCAACCCAGATGGTGTGACAGATCTACGTTCGGCACCTAGTGTTGAGAGTGGTGAGTATTTTATTGTAGTTCTGTGTCCACGTTAAACATATGTCTCCCTTGTTGTGATAATTTTGCCTTGTTAAATTACTCAGATGATGATGTTGGGGACATTTGTGAAGTTCAGCGAATAGATCAAGAAGAACTGGAAGACGAAGAATCAACACCAGTGGCTCCACCCACACCAGATGCCCATCTTGAGAGTACTGTTGTGCCTTACTCAGATACTCAGAATGTCATTACCAATCAAACTGTATGTTGATAGTAAATTTGCAATTTGTATAAGTTTTTCTGAATCTCCTCATGAATTGTAAATTATTTACAGAATCCAGAGGTAGAAGGTGATGTTGTAGGCAGCCTTGAGACATTTGTTATGGAACCTGCATGCCAGCGTATGCATTACAAATGTCGTATTACCCGTGACCGCAAGGGTATGGATCGCGGGCTGTACCCGACTTACTTCCTTCATCTTGAACGTGACTATGGAAAAAAGGTACCTGACTTTTTAAAAAGTTCGCATAATCTAACATCAAGTGTTGTAATAAAGATCTAATGTTATTCTTTTTATCCATGGCCTTTTAGGTGTTTCTTTTAGCAGGCCGCAAGAGGAAGAAGAGCACAACGAGCAATTACCTCATTTCTACTGACCCCACTGATTTGTCCCGTGGTGGAGAGGCCTTTGTCGGGAAATTAAGATCCAATTTGTTGGGAACACATTTCACAGTGTATGACAATGGACGCGCTCCAGGAAGTCGTTCTGATGCCAAAGATGAAAGAACCACTCCAAGACAAGAACTTGCAGCAGTGATTTATGTAATGGAAAAACCTGTTGTTTTTTGTTTCTTTTGGGTTGTGTAATTTAATGTTATCTTTTAAAATTATAAATGCCACATTGTTTACTGCAGGAAACAAACGTGTTGGGCTTTAAAGGTCCTCGTAAGATGACAGTGATTCTACCGGGTATGACTCAGGAGCAACAAAGAGTCCAAATATGTCCCCAAGATGAAAGTGAGACATTATTGGGTAAGATTTGTCAAATTTTTTCTTGTATCAAATCTGCTGTATCAAAAGTGATACTAATTTCATTCTTACCTTTCAGAGTGTTACAAGAGCAAAAATATGGACAACCTTATTGAGCTGCACAACAAGACTCCTGTTTGGAATGATGATACCCAGTCTTATGTTCTTAATTTCCATGGAAGAGTCACTCAAGCATCTGTTAAAAACTTTCAAATAGTGCATGATAGTGATGGTAAGTTTTCTTAGACCAATTCTCCACAAAGGAACCATAATTAGCAATTTAATCTCACCACCTTCCTCTTTTACAGTCGAGTATGTGGTAATGCAGTTTGGGCGTGTGGCTGAAGATGTGTTCACCATGGATTATCGCTATCCCATGTGTGCTCTCCAAGCATTTGCTATTGCACTTAGCAGTTTTGATAGCAAATTGGCATGCGAGTGAGGCTTATTGAATCCGTCCTTTATAATCAAGACAATCAAAAAACGCTCACTGGTGTGTCTTTAATGAAATATTTTGTGGCCCTGCTTGAATTTATTTAATTTTATTTATTTACTTTTAAGTCATGGGTACTGTGTTAAAAGCACTGTCAATTTTTCACTTGTGTGTGCATTGTTAGGTAAAGCAAGTTCCTGACTCTTTTTGGACTGCTTTGTTATTTCATACCGCAACCTAATGTGGGCCACATGTTATCCTATTGTTGTTCACGAGTGAGTTTTATCCTCCAGTGTTTTCTCAGTCGTAGAGATATCATTTTTATTTTAAATCATGAAGCTGCTTTAATTGACTGATTTTTAAAAGTCCTATGTTTATCGTAATTTTATGAATTTTTATCAAACAAAATGGATGTTGCATTCCAGTTCTCTTACAAGATGGTTGTGTATTGCAAATGATTGCTCTCATTCAGGGTTATTTTTTGCTTCACTGATCGTGAGTTTCTCAGGATAGGATCACAGACTGACACCTGAACATCTATTACATATTTTTGTTTTATGTACTCAAAAACACATCACAAATCTTGTCTTAAGTAGATTGTACTATTCATGAAAACAGTACCTAGTGAGATGAAGAAAGAAAGCTTTGTTGTAGCCTGATGAAATTAACTTGTGAACTGTGTCTCCTGCCACGATTGTGGTGCACAGACATGGTCATGATCTTTGTTAATCTCCATCTTCGTATTGTTTCATGTGATGTTCCTTGTGCCTTTGTAATCTGAGATCTCTTCAATTTCAAATGACTGTATTTGCAGGTAATCATTTTTCAAAAAAAAAAATGATGTAACTAACCATTATTGTTTCAGATGAACTGCCCATCGAGTTTCTAGTCCTTTGCTATTTTTTTTAGCATTAGTAGCTTAAGTAAATATATTAATTTTAGTTTGAATACTGTGTTAGCACTTAATAAGGTGCTGTGCAGCCATGTCACTCTTGTCATAAACTACATTCCCAATGCCATGCTTTAACACATGTTTTTGTGTTTTCAAGAGGCTACACTCTTTGTGTTGAAGATTTTTTTAAAAATTTTTGTTTCACCATCTTAATTCATTTAAGTGTGAAAATATTCTTAATATCTGTTTTATAAAATGTATTTTCTCTGAATGAATTCTAGAACATAGTTCAAAGAGGATGTTGCATGTTTGTGTGTTAGTTTAGTTCTTCCGGGCCATGCAATGTGCCACTTGTTGAGTTTTCGTCCTCAGTATTGTGAATCAACTTTTAGTCCTCTCTTAGGACTTTGTGTCATGTGATTGAATCTTTTCAGGGTTTTTCTTTTTTGGTAAATTGAATTGGCCTACATAGAACGAAAGAGACTGGCTTTCGTTGAAAGGGTTCTATTGCCCTCTTTTTAAATTTAAATTCGATCAAATGTCTACGTATCAGTGTATTTCATTATTTTTTTTAAGGTAGTAGATAATAGTGATTCTGTCTCAATCAAACTATAATTCCTCTGAATTTCCCTTCTAGAATTGTACGTAGGTACATTTCTCTTATCAAATTTTTGCATTTTTAATCACTTGTGTGTTAAATGTCCGTGCTCTTAATGGACTTTTATTTCTGCATTCATGTTAGTTTTTTGTTATTTTAGTTCTTTGTGAAAAGAGTAATGGTTTGAAGACACTGTTATAGAACCTTCTGTTTCCTGCTCAATATTGCTATTAGCTCACATCGAAAGGAGCCCAGAACTATTTTCTTTTTGGCTTTTTCACATCTAACTGAACTACATACTACATGTTGTTTATTATTATATTATTTACAGAGCATGTGCTTACCTATACACTTCAGAAATTTTATATTTTTTCCTGTGAATGAGCATCTTGTGAGTAGGTCCTGAGTCCTGAGGGTTATTCTAGAAGTTGCTGTCGCATTTAGGATTGTTTGTGCAGATTGGTACTCTGATGATGTACTTGATTACGAAGTCCATTGATTTCCCTGTACTTTGCTGGCTACATTTTACAAGTTCTCTAAATAATTGTGGGAAGTTCTTATTTGGGGTTTTGTTTTCCCCATTTGCATCTAGCCATTGGATCAAAACTTTCAGGCAAGCTGTGATTCGTTTTTCATGCCTCTTGTTCAAATTTTTCTTGAAAATAAATTTTTACTAAAGAATAGAATGTGTGTTCTTGCATGATGAGATATCATCTTGCCAGGTTATAATCTATACATTCTTATACATTTACTTGAATAGCTATGACTTGCTTTTCACTGCTTTGAGATTTTGGTTCCTTTCTTGTGGTTGTCTGTGATATCTCCAGTATTTTCCATTAGACTTATACCATGACTCAATTTGTGTATTTCTTGTTTGGTGAAGTCCACCTCATAATGTGACATTGTAACTCCGGGCAGAAAAAAAAGATTTCTGTAATTAAAAGGAAATTTGTTCAGTCTGCTGAATACAAGAGTGGCTTTTACAATAATTGATTGGCAACATATCTTGTAGTTCAAGATCAATTCTCATGGAGGCGGGAATAATTTGTTTTCGCACTCTCGTTGTTCTGGTACTCTAAGCAAACTGGTCTCAGCCAGGCAGGAAATGTTTTCTATAATATTGAACTCAGTTTGGGAAGTCGCTGTTCTTAATTTTGAGGTAACTAAACCGATGATCTCCCGACAAATTGTGATGTTACCATACTATCCATTCCAAATTTCGTCCTTTGCCTAGTTGAAAGAGTGCTAATGTTTCTCTCTAGATCCTTACTATCTTCTACCAATCTTAATCGAAATTTTTATGTCGCTCACTTTCTGGTCTAGGTTTCTAAGAGCTTCTCAACCATTACTTGTATCAAACCAGATGCTTTTGCTTAGGCATGTGCTTAAGACATCATAGTTGTTCATGAGATTGCCAAGTAAGTCTCAGTTAGTGATATCTTTCAATTTTTCAACTAAAATTTGATTGAGATTTCATTATTTTATGTACTCATAACTATTTTTCATATTACACAACTTATCAAAAAACTTGAACCTTTGTACATATCTGAGAACAAATTTATATTTTGTACCCGTACTGAAGTAAGTGTTCAAGAGGATCTGAAGTAATTTCCTCTGTTGAAGAAGTATTATCAATGACAGTATTATCATTGTATCATCAATGTCTCAAAGGGTTATGTGTTAATGTATGCAAAAGCATTTGTGCATTTTATTTCCTTGTACAGTTTTTACCATTTGGCTGGTTGTTGAAGTGTTCCATCACAATTGGCAAATGAGTGTGTAAGCCAACTGAAAGGTCTTTCGAGGCAGTCTTTCCCTGTATCTGTTAAGTTTTATTTTGAATTGCATTTCAACAATTCCTTCAAATTTCCATCATTCACATGTGTGGTGTTGTCACTGCTTGTTTGTTGCAGCGAAGATTGTGTACACTTTTAATGGATTTTCATTATTGTGGAATGCTTTCAAATTATGGTTGTCATGTCTTCTACTTGCCACTTGAAAGATTTCTTCTAATTCCTCAAGCTGTTTCCACGTGTGCTTCAAATTTTGTTTCACTTGATCGCTTTTGGCCCTCAACTTTTATGGGAACATTTGTCAGTTCCAACTGCCTCTTTGTCTGTGCAGAATGTCATGAGAGACTTTTTGCTTCTTAATAAAAAAGTTTGAATACATGAGGTCTCATCTTGTAGGACTGAGTTCAAAGCCAGGGTAGTGAACCCTGTGTAACTTAGTTGGTGGATTGTAGAATTTACACTAGTGTGTAAATTAACTTGTGAGTTAAAATGTGATTGGTGTCTCTTCTAGAGTAGAATGTGGGCTGTAGCACATTGACTGTTTTTGACTGCATGAGTGATTTGTGGCAGCTATGAAATACAATTCACCAGTATCAAAAGATTTTCTTGATTCCACCCTCCTTCAAATTAACTTTCTTTTTCATGGAAGAGGATTAAACACAAGAAGATAGAGGGAAAAAGTATCTTTATGAAACAATACAAAATCACAATGAAATTTCCACAACTCCATTAAAACCGCATGTTACCATATTATAAAATAAGTGACCACATTGATGTGTCAAGGTTAATAGATTGTTCACAGGAAAAGTTCACTGGAAAAAGTTAATATAGTAGAAAGCAGAAGTTAATGCATACGTCTTTTGTGACTTAAATTAAAAATACAGAAGATACAGGTAAGAACAATGTGCAAACAGTACAATAAATAAGATTTGAAAGTAGAATTTTTGCAGTTTAATATCTACCCACAAAATAGGCAATCACAAATTTGTAGATGGACGTTAAGGCACAATATGTTTGATAGTCTATGATGATAGTGAAACTTGATGAAGCTTAAATGCAGAAAAGTAACAGAAGCCTGCTTTTGAGTGAAATTATTTTCAAGACTAACAATGTCCACGGTCCTGAACTCGTTTCCTAGGGGCAGCCTTGATAATGTTATCAACTCTTAAAATCATTTCTGCTGCCTCTGACGCTGACATGAGCACTTGGCGCTTGACAACAAAGGACTCTGTGATTCCAAGCTGTTTCATGCAGCCAATTTTACCTTTGTCCATGTCTAGAGAGGAAAATGTATATAAGAAACAAGGTGTAATTTTTAAGACACCCGTTACAATACTTGATGATGATTCAAACTTACCAAGACCCATGGTACTTTTGCCCTGGCTGTGAGCGGCACGAAGTTCACTGACCAGTTGAGCAGAATCGTAACCAGCATTGTCGGCAATAGTGGTTGGCAACTGAGCAAGGGCTCGGGCAAATGCTTCCATGGCAACAGCTTCCTTTCCAGGTGTCTTGGCTGCAGCAGCATTCACAGCACAAGCCATAAGCATTTCGCTGCAACCTGGAAAACCAACACAGTGAAATTGATTTTTTGCAAAACAAACACTCACAAACACATCACTCACAACAATAACTTACCTCCACCAAGAACAATGCGTGACTCGCGGACTGTGGCAGCAAGCACGCAAAGAGCGTCATGGAGTGACCTGTCAGCCTCGTCCAGAATCTGTTGGGTCGCACCACGGATAACAATGGAGCAGGCCTCTCCAAGCTTAACTCCAGAGAAGCGCAAGAGAGTGTCTTCACCAATCATGACCTGGTGCAAGAAATAAAACTTAATACCCAAGGACAAGTAAATTGGTGACAAATTGTGGCAGTGAAAGAGAATTTGGAACTACAAATACCTGTTCAATGACATCACAGTGACCTAGTTTGACCATGTCGGGGTTGTCAAAGGTAGAAACAATTTCACCTCCAGTAACAAGGGCTAGGCGCTCAATGCCATCAAAGTCGGCATGTTCAATTGCCATCACACCGGCATCGGCAAACAATTGCTCAGGGTAATTGTAGATAAGTTGCCTGCAAGATTAAAACTGATATGTAACAACAATCCATGAAACTAAAAAAATGAAGTAGGACAAGACATTAAAACATACCTATTGATAAACACATTTGAGTTGTGTTTCAAGATTTTGGCAACTTTGTCCTTCATCTTTTCTTTCTCAGCAACTTCCAACTCGGCAATCTTAGCCATAGAATCTACTCGCACTCGAGATCCGAAAACCTTGATCTTGTCAGTGTCCATGGGTGTGTTGGCGATAAGGATCTTGGCATTTTCAATGCGCTTCGGCTGATGGAGACCAGGCTTCTTGTCCAACAGGAAGCCTTTGGAGGTAAACACAGACCGTTGTAAGGCACAATATACAAGACAGAACATTGAAGGAAGAACGCAGGCATACCTTCATCAAGGAAAGAATCCTCTAGACGGCCGCCACTCTTCTTGATGATTTGGATGGCAGATAATGATCCTGATCCTTTGAGACGGAGAACAGCCTCTACTGCTAAATTGGCAAAGTGTTCCTTGTGCTGAGACAAAATTTTGGAACTTAAAGTAGTTCTAGCAATGTTGAGAAGATCTTCCTTGAATTTAGCCTCATCTTTGCTGCAGGAAGAAAGTAAGGCATCAGAAAAGGATCAACAGATGAGAAAGACAGTGGAGAACAGAAATAATAATGTAGCAAAAAAAAACAATTTTACATCCAAAAAATTAGTATTGTAGCCAAAAAATGTTAGTAGTAATATACATGATCAACCAAAGCTTGAGGATGACCACACCTGAAACTACGATTTACTTTTGGCCCCAATAACTCCAAACTGCAAAGACGACTTTGCAATTGACAAGTCACAGAGGCCTCATCATTTCATAAACTTATCTACACACCTGTTGTCACTGGTGGCGTTTGTGAGGGCCTCCCTGGCAACATTGGTAGCGTCACGCCATCCAGCAATAATAATTTGAGGGTGAATCTTTTGATCAATCAGCTTTTCAGCCTCTCTTAATAGCTCTGACGCTGCAAGAAAAGAGCTTACATAAGTAAAACGAGTATACAGAGATGGACGGTTACAACTAGCACTCAGATATGTCTACAAACCTAAAACAGTGACAGATGTAGTACCATCACCCACTTCGTCATCTTGAACTCGAGACATATCAACCAAAATCTTTGCGGCAGGGTTGTCAACGCCAAGAGACCTCAAAATCGTTGCACCATCGTTGGTAATTTCAACCTGGGCCAGAAATATGCAGAGTGTGAAAATAAATAGCTTTAAGAGAGACAACATAGAACTTAGCTTGATTTGAAATCATAAAGTCTTACCTGTCCTTCGTTGCGACCCATAGAAACAAGAATTTTGTCCATTCCTTTGGGACCCAATGTGCTTTTCACCAGTTCACCTATGGCAATGGCACCAATAATTGATGACATGCGGGCCATCTCCCCGCGCTCTTCTTCGGCTTCATGTTTGAGCACTCTGACAGGATTAAGGGACACCTGCAAAAGGAAATATTTTAATGAATAAAAGGCAAATTCCCAAAGAAAACACCTGAGGAAACTAACCTACTCACAAAACTTATAATTATTATTGGGCAAAAATGTCAAAAAATGAAATGGGATAACAATTAATTTCTAGGCACACTAAGAATACACGTCATGACAGGTTAAAAGGGGTATCGTTGTAGTAATAATTACTCCATAAATGAAATTAATAATTAAGCAGTATTTTGGCCAATGAGAAACAAGGCACTCTCGTCAAAACCGCACAATGAAAGGGAAAGGCACCCAGACACATGATTCATGACAATACCTAACCTCACATGGCCCCTGCCTCGGGCACTGGAAAATAGAAAAACACCCACCATTGAAAGGATTTAGGGTTGGCCAATAATGCAAACAGCAGGTGAACAACTTTACAGAGAGAGTGCAATGAAAGGAAGTCGAATAGTGCATCAAAAAGTGTCATTTCTGGCGGTTCAAGCCATGCTTCAAGACAACAGCACCCGGTAAAAGAAACATTTAATGAAGCGTGTTTTCACTAAGATTTACAATTCATCCGTGCTTCGAAGCTGAGAGACAGAGAAAATAATGGGAATTTCACAGAGTCGGCGATCCATTTAGTTTACTTACCATTTTAAATTGTTATTATTCGTCGGCTGATCCGCTTCTTGAAGCACGGGATGAACTAAAGATGGCTTCTCCGGGAGGGGGGGGGTGTGGCGCTGGAAAGGGGGGGGGAGGGGAGGACAGCGACCACATTTTGACCACAGACAACCCAAATGAACCTGTCACCGTTTCTTTTTGGCGCCGTTTGATTTGACATTGACGCTGTTTGCGTGTCCCTGGAAGATAACTGTCGTCCTTTTTCGAGACCACTCCTGCGATTTGCGATTTGCCATTTGCCAACCGCCCTGCCCGATCACTGTCAGGGCCGAAAGGGCCGAAGAACCGTCCCGTCGGGGAAGAAGAAGGGGAAGGGGAAGGGAGTTTTGTCGACTGCTTGTGGTGTACACAGACACTGTGAACGTAAACATTGTAAACATGGCCTCAATCGAGAAAAACGCGACGCAACTTGCGCCCCAGCCCATTGTTAAAATTGGCCACTACACTCTGGGCCAGACACTCGGCGTTGGTACCTTCGGGAAAGTGAAAAGTAAGCCGTATTCTGTAGCGATTGTCCCGAGTGGTACGTGCCCGTTCATGGCATCCCAATGGCTGGCTGGCAGAAGACCTTGAACAGCACTGACACGAACTGACAAGTTACTAGATTATGTTCATTCCATTCTCTGCTGCTCAGCCATTTACGTGTGGCCAGTGCGTTGTCTCATTCTTTTTGGTCTTGTCTCACGATGCACGCCTCCCCAATGAGCCTTTGGGTAGCTAACCTGCCCCAGCTGATGGCTGTATCAAACCTTGGACCCTCAACTTACCCCTTCTGTTACTCATGAAAGAAGTTCCATTTCTCAGTAAGGGAGTAATGCCCCAGTGATTGAGTTCTGTTATTCACCTTGTTAATCGCTGACAACAAACAACAGCCCCGCCTCCCTCTGTGTTTCTTTGTTTCCGAACTCCTTTAATACTTATCCCAATCGAGCGTGCTGATTTATGGTTAACATGTCTTTTCTTCACCGTGTTTCCTTTCAGTTGGAGAGCATCAGCTTACCAAACACAAGGTTGCAGTCAAGATTTTAAACAGGCAGAAAATCAAAAGCCTTGATGTTGTCGGAAAAATTCGAAGGGAGATTCAAAATTTGAAGCTTTTCAGACACCCACATATTATCAAGTTGTAAGCATCAGCATTGAGTTGTTAGCATGTCCTGCAACTAATGTGTAACTGCAGAATGGTTTTCAGTGTTTTAATAAATGTCATTTCAGGTACCAAGTAATAAGCACTCCTACTGATATTTTCATGATTATGGAATATGTGTCTGGTGGAGAACTGTTTGATTATATTGTGAAGCATGGCAAGGTGAGTGTTTCATGTTTGTATCGCTATCACAGTCAAAGAAATTTTTCATTTGCTTAAGAAAACGTTGACTCTTTGTGGTTACAGCTGAAGGAACATGAAGCTCGTAGATTTTTCCAACAAATAATTTCTGGAGTTGACTATTGTCACAGACACATGATTGTACACAGAGACTTGAAGCCAGAAAATCTCCTTTTAGACCACAACCTTCATGTCAAGATTGCTGACTTTGGTAAATTTCTTTCATCCTGCTATGATATTACTGTCAATTTTGTAGAAAATTTTAAGAGCTCAAACTGAAAGGATTTATTTTCTTGTCTTCTGCTGTCCTGTTTTAGGTTTGAGCAACATGATGATGGATGGAGAGTTCCTTCGCACCAGCTGTGGCTCACCTAATTATGCAGCACCAGAAGTTATTTCAGGGAAATTATATGCAGGGCCAGAGGTTGACATTTGGTCATGTGGTGTTATTCTGTATGCTCTCCTGTGTGGAACCCTCCCCTTTGACGATGAACATGTACCAACATTGTTTCGCAAAATCAAATGTACGTTTTCTGATCTGTTCCTTGAGCCATAGGGGAAAATTAGAATAATTAGTTGATCTTTCTTTTTAAATTTTGGCTTGTTTTAGCTGGAATATTTCCTATTCCGGACTATCTCAACAAATCTGTGGTCAGTCTGCTGTGCCATATGATGCACATTGACCCTATGAAAAGAGCAACTATTGAAGATATTAAGTAAGAGCAAGATCTTACCTTGCTTCTCATCCATGCCGTAAAATTTTTTAAAGAGAGGGATTCTGTGATAATTTATTGCTTTTTTTCCTGTGTGTCCTTGAAGGAAACATGACTGGTTCCAAAAGGATTTACCAGCTTATCTTTTCCCGTCACCAGTTGAACAAGACTCCTCAGTCATTGACACTGATGCAGTCACTGAAGTTTGCGAGGTAGATAATAATTTTTATACTCTGCTATCTTTCTGCTTAACTTAGAAGCTTATTTTTGTTCTAGCTGTTTTGTATTTTTTACTGTTTGTTTTAGAAATTTGCTGTTAAGGAAAGTGAGGTGCACAATGCTTTACTCAGTGGGGATCCACATGACCAACTTGGCATTGCATATCATCTTGTTATTGACAACAAAAGAATTGCTGACGAAGCAGCTAAAGCTGAACTCAAGGACTTTTATGTCGCAAGTAGCCCACCTCCTGTGCAGTTTGAGTTTACTCCATCTCCTGTTCGCCCACACCCAGAGAGGATTGCCCGTAAGTTGTATTGGTCTTATCCTTTCCTCTTTAATACTGCATGTTGCTCATCTCATATCACTTGATTTACAGCTACTTTCCGTAGCCGTGTTCCAAGCATAGATAGAGGTTCACAAGGAGATACAGCTGTCCGCTCTGCTCCTGTGAAAAGGGCTAAGTGGCACTTAGGTAAGAAAACTTTATTTTCATCGTTGTGTTTTCATTGGCACAAGGCTATTCTGATGTATAACCAATCTTTCCAATTTTTTTAAAGGTATACGATCACAGAGTAAACCAAATGATATAATGAATGAAGTGTATCGTGCAATGAAAGTGTTGAATTTTGTAAGCAATCATTTATGATATCTCGTTAGTAAGTCAGTTTTGTGTTTGTGTTTGAATGCTCACAATTTTTTCTCCTTGTAGGAATGGAAAGTTATCAATGCCTATCATGTACGAGTCCGACAGGAATCAGTCAGTAGCCCTGACAAGTACATAAAAATGTCTCTTCAGCTTTATCAAGTGGATTACAAAAGTTACCTTCTAGATTTTAAAAGTCTCAGCTCAGATGAGCCAGAGTGCAATTTAGCAGGTGAGACACTTTTTAAAGTTTGGAAATGATTGCCTTGCAAAAAGTGTGTGATAGCATTAGTCCTTCTCGTTTCTTTGCAGATACTAGCTCAGTGGCACCTACTCAAAGTACAGGTCATCACACAATGGAGTTCTTCGAAATGTGTGCTGCCCTCATAACCCAATTAGCTCGCTGACAATTTTTTGCTTGCTTGCTGTGGTGGAGATTCTCCTGGTTAAGACATCAATTTTGTCTTCAGTGTTTTGATAGATCTTCTCAGCTCTGTGAGCTAACTTGTTAAACAGAGTAATCAATTTGCTTTCGTTCGTTTCTTTTAAAAACAATCATGTGCTCTAGACCATCTAAGCCTTGGAAAAACAAAACAATGTAGATTTTATTTTTATGGAGATGTGGACCTAAAGAATGCCATTTAAATCCCTTCTTCAGAGAACCAACCAAAGAAAATGATAAAAACAAAAAAAATAGCAAGCAGCCTGAAACCTGTGATAGTAGTACAATCGGGGTACGTTATCCAAGCATGTTGCAGAAAGATATTTGGTTTACAAATAATACTATGCCCTAATTGGTGTTGTGATATTTGCCTTGAAAGATTTTCCCTGCATTTTTTCTCACCGGTAAAAAAAAAAAAAATCAATTTGGGCTGAAGGTTTTATCTGCTGTGGTAGTATCAGTGTGTAATTGTGATCTATGACGGGAAGGCATTTCTCTCAGAAATATGTTATTTTCATCATTTTTTAAAATTGTTACGAGATTGTTGCACAAGTCATAGAAAAACCTGTTACATAGCTCGCTCCTTTCTTTAGTTTCCTCTTTCAAAATTTTAGTGACTACTGTATTTATGTTATAAGAATAATGAATTCTATGGTGAATCAGTTGATAATCTTACTCTACTCCAATTAAAGTATTTTATTTGTTCATTACTTGTACGTACTTCAAAAATATGTTTTCCATGCAACAGTAAAGTGTTCTGAATGTGATATGCTGCTCCTCATTCAAATTTGCATGCATGGAATGTGAAAAATCAATAAAACTGTAAGCAGAACGCCAAATTAGTCTGCTTCCTTAATGTAGCACTTGTCTTACACAATGTGTCCTCTTTTGATGAGAATGAAGCCAGCAAAGGAGTTATGAAACAGACAGAGAGTCCTGTAATCACCTCATTTATTGAGATTCCACCGGTTTTGAATAGCAATACAAATATTGTTCAATAATGATGCTTTCATTATGGTAAAGATTAATAACTAGGCATTCATCAACAGTCACTAGAGTAACAAGTCAATACCACAACGGACTTGTAACCATTTCATTATTAGCAAGTTCTACATTAAAATACATACACAATGACAAATACAGGTGTATGTAACCTAGTCCAGAAATTGTATGACAAGAAGTACAATAATGTGCTTCATCAATGGAATCAATGATGGTACAGCAATATAAATATGTAGAAACAAAACATGTCACCTATCAAGGTCACAATGTTTCAGTGTAGGTATACAGATTATGAATACATACATTTACAGTATCAGTTAAAAAAGGGGATACAAAAGACAAATTAAATTTTTCTGTTCATATGTACACAAACATCAGTATAAAAATCACAGAAAGGTTAAGAATGGCTGGGGGCAGGGAGACAGCATTCAATACAGAGCAGAATCAGATGGAATATCACACAAACTTCCTTTTTTTCCCCCATTCTTTTACAGAAAAACCTAACCATTCTAAGGAGTTTGTTTTCCAGTTTCGCATCACAGTCACTGCAGTGTGACTCCATGTTTTTGCAATAGAATGCTTAACATTTGTAGGGATCTCAAAACTACTGTTGCCCTCTCATTGTTCCTTTTTTTTTCCTCCTTGAAGAAAACTGCTGGAAGGACCTAAACACAGCAATGTGAGCAGCAATTCACTCTCTTGACACATGCTCATGATATCAGGGGAAGAGAAAGTAGTCATAGCTTCAAAAGACTGGTGAAGAAAGTCCACAGGATTTTATTTTAAAATATCACAATTACAACTTAAAGAGAGTATGAAAAATGTCCCACTGAATACATTACAATTTACATGAGCTGCTCACACAATTATGGGGCCACAGTATCCCTACAAAATCAGAAAACAAAATTAAATTCAAAGAGAAAAAAGGCAATCAACAAAGGTTGTTACATATAGGTACATCCTCTAATTTTCTCTATGAAGCGTCTTAAGTACACCATTCAAAATTAACAAAATAATTTTATACAAAATTAAAAGCGTTTTTGACACAACAGACTTAAATAAGCTGGATACATGTTCACATTACAGTTAAACATGCTCTAGAAGTTATACACCACACCAAACGTTACAAAACTTGAGTTTGAGAGAATTCTACGAAAATGAATGCAAGATATTGAAACCCAAATCTGACTGTTACCATTGAGGACCACATAATAAATCAGTTCACATGGCCCTCTTCATCATCATATCAATATTTTGAGCAATTTAGAAGTATCTCAAGACTACCTCATAAAGCAATTAAGTTTGACTGCAGAGACAATATCAAATGATGAACGCAAGCAATGCACTACTTAAAAAATAAATTGTGTTGAACCACTACATGATCAATGATGCTTAAAATGTTCGTAGTGTGATGCAGATATTTCATTTAACAATTGGAATTCTTCAAAGGAACTGGAAGAAATCTTGTATCAAGGGATCAACCATGTAGTTAAACAAGCATTTAGAACAGTCAGACTATTCTTCAATTACGTATCTAATGAACATTGACAATACTCAGCAGTACGCCCAAATGTTTAATACTTATCATATGACACATAAGAATGAAAAAGCTACCAACTACATAAGCAATGCAGTAAGAAAATTTGAATCTACTAGATTACCTATACACAGCATAGCCACATGCCACACATGGTAAAATCTCAAAAGTTTTCCAAATAGGAGCTTTTGCATTCAATTTTAGGGATTAACAGGAAATGAAGCACAGGAGTAATTATTGAAAATTGAATGTAAATTTGGGACACGTCCGCTTCACAGAGGATTGCAACATTTTCATCCATCACTTCATTCACTTGCTAAAACCCTTAATCCTAGAATTTAAAGGAGAGTTTATGACAAAAAAGTTCTTTGGCTGTGCATAGTCATGATTGGAAAAAAACACTAGAAAGCCTATAATTTTGGTTTATGACTTTGATGCGGATCCATAATTTTTTGGTGCAGAGAGGACAAAGTAAACTTACGACACAAACGTTCGAGATTCACTAAGCTTCTCCACTTAAAGGAAACAGTTTCCTACACCAGAAAAAAACGACCACAATATCACACACAAAATTTCTTACCAACATCATTAACAATACTGAGTCTAATATTAACAATACATGTATTTATTACATGATAAGAGCGACAATCAGTCAAGAAGCATCACTAAAATGCAAATAGTTAATTAAGCCAACTTGAGAGTGAAAGGAGAATCACTGGAACGATAGTCAACCAACCTTAAAATCATAAATTTAAAACATTTAAAATTTCATTACCATCAATCTCACTCTAATTAGTCTGTTCATAGTCGAAGTCAGCAAAACAGTAGTTAAAATTATACTAGTAAAAGCACTATTATTGAGTCATCACTGATGCAGAAAAAGCATTCAATGATACTGTACAAACTTAAAGAACAAACGAGTAGGTGGCACTATACAGTACCACAATGCTAGAATTACCTCTAAAATATACACAACTTCATTAGAAGCAAAAGTTATAGAATAAAATAATATGTTTTTCTTCTGACTAATATGTATGCAATCCAAGAAACTGGATGCATTGTGGTCATCAGTACTTGAATGCATCTACTTCATTTACATCATGTTAATGAAACAATACAGTACAGTTTCTACAGGGAATTTTCAAACTTCCAAACAACAAAGTTAAAACCACTGTGTTGCAGATACATAAAATGATGTTTTTTATGACTTGTATTTCTGTTGGTTTTTTTTTTGTGCTGTTGATCACATAGTCTTCAGTCCTCACAAAAAGGAGAGGAAATAACAATTAGAAATTAAGAATAGAATGATGATCAAGGTTTACTTTCAGTCACTAAAACATTTTTCAAGAAAAGAAAAGAGTTTGAACCAAGTAGAAGGGAAATAAAGAGACCATACAGATGTCATGGATGTGCTAAAGCTGCCTACATAATTCATGTAGGCAAAAAAAATAAATTGATGTGAATTGAAATGAAATTTTAACAAATAGATAATGAGCTTCATAGTGTGAAAGTAGTTAGAGAAAGATGTGTGATGTTGTGCAATGTTGGCCTTCACCACACATTGAAATTAGAAAACCATTGCCTATTATTGTATGGGACCTAGTTGACATGTTATTCAATATTAAGCAATAGAAGAGAAGTATACTTTTTTGCCTTTACCATTGATGGTCCCATTTTATGCTACTTTCAAATGAGCAGTAGGGCATGAACTGTTTCACTTACATGTAGTCATCTGGTTAAGAATACTATTACACGGATTCAGAATGACAAAACAGACTAGACTTAAATAGGTATTTTTGTTAACCTATAGTAAATCAATATAATACATTTTAAAGCCATTAGATACATTTTTTTTCCCTTTGAAAAATGCAAAACAATGTCAGGTTTGCAGCCATTAAAAATTGTGCATTCCCTTAGAAAAAAAAAAAAGCATAACATTTTGTTTCCAGCCATTGCCATTTAAAATCGTGCATTCCCTTAGTCCATCACATGACTGTTTTCTTTGCTGTGTTTTTTTTCTTTTCTTTTTTTGTACATAATCATTTTCTTAGTTCTTTGGATGATTACCTTACTTACTGAACTTCAATTCTTCACAACCATCCAAGAAATGGTTTCGAGCGTTTCAGTGAGCAAGTCACACGACGCAAAGCAGCCCTGCAGGACGGAGGGATGACTAGACACCTGTTAAACTGGCAACTGTGCCGACAGTGTGAGCTTGGATGGGATGAGAAGCTGGCCCAGGGACTTGCTGCGAGCTCGACTTGAGGGTCGGTCAGGCACAGGTGGGGGCAGTCCAGAGCTGGCGCCTGTGCCTGCGTGCCACTCAGCAGAGGCGGGGGGAGACGTAGCAGACGCGCCCAGGGCAGCAGCCATGGGCGCGCCCGCCTCGTGTCAGGTGGTCCCATTGCATTCATTCTCCGTCAGGTTATGGAGGTCCGCATAGTTGACTATGGCTCGGTGAAGGAACTCGTACTGGGCCTGCAAGAAATGGTGAGAATCCCTGCTGTGAGTCAAGATATTGGACAGTCGGTAACCTGGTGTTATATGGAATGAGCATCACTTACAAAAGTCTGAAGCATTCCCTGTCGCATGGACCTGAGTTTCCGAGCCACTGTGCACACATCAATCTTCTTTTCAGTGCGCAGCTGTTGAATTAAAATACTAAGAGCCACAAACATGGAGCTACGGTCTGAACCAGCCCTGGAAAAGCAAACAAACCAAATTAATTCAGAATACTTTTGATTTTGAAACTTTTAAGAGGTAATAAATATGATGTACTTACATGCAATGGACAACCATTGGTCCTGTTGTACTACCACTGCTTTGTTGAATAGTTTGGTGATTCTGTGCCTGATCAGCAAGTTCTATCAAACCTCGAGTCACTTCTGGTACCTGGCCCTCAACTGTTGGCCAACCATGATACTGGAACTGAGTGACTGATGTATTTTCATTATTCTGCAACACACCAAAAAAAATTACTAGTGTAAGCCACAAATGTAACTATACTATAAAAATTAGAAGTTATCTGTACATCAAGATACTTACCTTGATGTTTGTTACACTGAATTCTCTTCTAGTGTAATAGGGGCAACTTTCACTTTGAATGTATCGCACACGAATGTGGTCATATGTGGTTTCATCATCAGGTTCAGGCCAATAACGGAAACATTTTCTACTATTGTCACCACTATTATTTTCCTCAGATGTGGGTCGTTTCTAAGAATTAAAAATATTTTTTTAAACAATTGTTATTAACACTTGAACATCATGCCTAGTTAATTAGCTTACTTACATCTGAAAGCATGACAAGGGTACTAATACACTGCTCAGAGAGCATTCTCCAAAAATCTGCACAGGTATTTTCCAGGGGGTCTTGGGCAATAATGTATGACTCTGTGTTATCATAGCCCTTTTGAAAACAAGAAAGAAAAGTGGAAAGACCAAGATAAGAAATTATTTTAAATACCATGTAGAAGCCAAAGAAATAATAACAAAGTGCTTACCTCAATAAAAGAGGCATTTATATAGGTGGCATTATCTCTGATTGCTAGGGGAGACAAAATAACACGGTTCCTATCATAAGGAATAACCGAATCACTTCGGTTTTTGGCTGCATGCTCTTCAGCAACACCAGTGTTAGCAAGTTTGCGTTCCTCAACCACAGCACAAATTTTCTGTAACATTACAAACTTTTAATTTCAGCAATAATAAATAACTATAAGGTCAGCAACAGGTGTGTAGGAGTCTTACATCAAATTCTTCCTCCATCCTTGTCTTAGTTTGTCCGTTATCTCTTTGCCTCAGCCTTTCAACTGATGATTTGAGACTCTTTAAGGACAATTCTGTGTCACCAAATTGGGCAACATCAACCAAAGCTCGATAAACAAAGATATATTGTTTCTAGAACAGAGAGCATAATCACAAAAACTGCAACACACAGCAATGGAATTTAGATTGTGCAGAATGGCTGAAACTTACCAATGACTGAACCAAGAAGTTTCTTTGATGTCTCAAGTCGCAAACAGTGTTGAAAATAGCAACTTGTTTCTCTTCAGCTAATTGTTGAATCAGGGAGTCAAGTGCTACAAGAGTTCCTGTTCGCCCAACACCAGCACTGAAATACAAAGATACATTAAACATAGAATACTTGAAGAGTCCTTTCAAAATAATGAAATAATTTTGACATGTTCTGTTAAAGTTATCACACCTGCAATGAACAAGAATAGGCCCTTTTTCCAAAGAATAAGCTTCATTCATCCTCCTGATAAACTTAAGAATTCCAGCAGGGTATTCAGGTGCCTGGAAATCCTTCCAAACCAAGAAGTGATACTGCATAATCTTTCTAGTTTCTGACCCACTGCCTTTGGTCATTTTCAGCTCTCTTAAAATGTAATCTGAAGGTAGAAGAAAAGGTTAATATTCATCATTAAGTAAAAATATTCTGATTCCATCTGGTCAAAAATTCAGAATATATTACCAGAACATTTCTTTTCACTTATATGAGAGACTGAAATATCTCCAAAGGTCTTGGTACCCTCAGCATCTGGCCAATATTTAGCACACTTGGTTTTGGAATACTCTTCCAAATTTGTAAGCATGAGCACCAATTCAAGATGCTGTTCCCAAATCATGCGCCAGAAATCACACACAGTGTCTTCCATTGGACCTTTAAAAAACAAAAACAAAAAAAAACCCACAATAAACGGCAATGGTTACGGTGAGCAGTTGGGGATTTCTAAAGATTTCTTTTCATGGGCATGACAATATACCTTGAGCACAAATGAACTTCTTGCGTTCTTTGTAGCCAACAACAAAATTAGCATTAATGTAATCAGAGCCAACAATACTATCTATTTGAGCAAGTTTGACTCTTGTTTGGTCATAAGCTTTGATATCAGGGTATCTATTTTTGTATATATTTTCTCTTGTTTCGGATGCAGATGTGGTTCTGTCGGGAAATCTGTCAGGCAACATCTGAAAAGAAAACTCCAAGTTTAATTATGTTGTTAAGTAACACATATTTCCAGAGACATAACAGATGGAATGATATGTCATAATACCTCAAATTCATGTTGGAATCCATAGTCAGAGTCCTTGTGTCTTTCTCCATAAGCAGCAGGAAGTTCAGAGGCAACAATAGGAGTCATATCCGGTGGTTGCTGTGATTCCAGTACATGTCGACCACGGAGGGAGCGATACAAGTGCCTGCAATTATAACACCAATCAGTCAAAAGAAAGGAAATGACCTCATGGACCTCACCAAAGTACCAAAGTACATAAAGAAGTTCTGAAAAAAAAATAATTAAGGCACCTGAATGATGTGCGAAGATTCATTTCAACTCCTTGAGACTCTGCAACTTGTTTGGTATACCGTTGCAGAAGGCAAAGTGCAGCTAAAAATACCAGGACTACCAGCATCAATGCACACAAGACTTGTAAAATTGTTACAATCGTTGTAGATTCAGTTGCATGTAGCACTTGAGGTCCAGGATTCAAAACAACAAAATAACTACTATACGCTGGTATCACAGATTTCTGATTTCCGAGAACTGAAAACAAGATAACAAAAGGTCAAAACCCAGTAATAATAATTTCTGATGAACTGGGGGCAACAGGGATACAAATAAACCTACCAATCACTTCAACGAATCCCGTATAATTGCTATTCATATCCAGCTGACCATCATGCACAGGCAGGGAGTCGTTGGATTCATTTACATCAGCAGCAGGAACAGAGGGGGGTGTCACTTCCTCAAGACTGGCCTCCTCAATCACAATATCGTTGTTCGATCTCTTCTTCCGTAAGCTGCTCACTATGACTGGTGTCGATGGCAGTAAGGTAGTTTCACTCTGCAAGGGAAAAAACTTCAGCTAAGCTAGGGACAGAAGCGGTCCTCTTGGACAGCGCATTGCTTTAGATCAGATTTGTACAGCATGTTTGATAGTTCCTCCAAGGATACAGAATAAGGAAAACTCACACTAGAATGATTACTTCATTAAAAAAAATAAAAAAATGGCTGAACCAGCAGAAGAAAAATTGATAAGGATCTTCACCAACAGCTCATACCTCAGCAGCTGCAGGTTCCTCAGTGGTAGACATGAGAGATGGTATGTATGCAGGGGGAGGTAAGGTTTCAGAATCACTAGGCACAGGTTTTGGAGTGGTGGGAGGCCTTAGTATGACACGTCTCCGCAGGCCCATGCACCTCTGGCACGCTCCCGTGGCATTTGTCTCCACCATGCGTCCATCTCCTACGATAACATCGCTACTCGTGGGCAGACTGCAAGAACCACAGGTTAGATACGTACCAACAGAGAGAAATGGTAATTTTCAGAAAATTATCGCAAACATACTTTTCGAACATTTCTGCAACATATGCTCCTCCATCTGGACTCCTCTGCACTTCCTGATAGGTGGATATAGGAAAATCTTCAGGTGGGGGAAGATCTGAAATACTTCGTTGAGGTGGAAGCTTCACAACAAACACCCTGAAACACCAAAACAATCTCATGAATACTGAACAAGCATCAAAAAAGATAACAGGAAAATAGGATAATTTTTTAAAATTCACCTGTAGCAGCAAATTGGTCCATTTCTCTCAGAAATACGAGGGAGGTACAGCTTGAACATCCATCGACCGTGCTCCTCAAATTTACCCCAGTTGATTCGTGAGAATTTCTCTTTTTCTGGTATTGTTGGGGGAGTCATGCAGTGGCGAGTTGCTTCTCCACCTCCTCCTCGAGATCGAGTAACTCCTGACACACTCACCTGCAATGATTGGGAAAGGAGACACAACAGTTGAAAAGGCTACCATCAACAAGAAGCAAATTTTTTTTTAAAAAAGGAATAAAACGTACAGTGTAGTTTGTATTGGGAGGAACCACATCAAATCTTGCTGAATGCATGTTTGCGTCAATAGTCTTCACTTTGGGCCCCCAAGTCATTATTTCTGAAGAGCCTTTTTCATTTGTGAATTTGGCTTCGCCAATCAAATGAACCTGCACGGAGAACAACAATTAGTAAACATATAAAACGCCGGAAAACTCATTCAACACTTAAAGTCCAATAGTCTTACGTTATAATGCATGATGTGTCCATTCGGGTGCAGAGGAGGCGCCCAGCTCACCATAACAAAACTGGCATAGCTCACATTGTCAAATTTGCAAGTAACAGTCACATTTTCTGGGGGGCTCGCCACTGAAATAAATAAAGTGCTAGCTTGTACACGTTCTTTCCTCAAAACTACCCTTTCTTTGAAAAGAAAATGACGCAATTTCTGTTGAGCTAGCAATGAGTTGGTACTTACATCCATCCATAGTTGTTCCATCCACAGGTTTTGACCAGCTATTACATTCTTTAGTGAATTCACTACATGCAGCTACTTTGAAGTGGTATAAAGTAGCTGGCTCCAAGTCAGTGAACATAAAAACGCTCATGTAGCTGTTAGCGGGGTGAATAGCTTCCCTTCTTGTCTTATTGTTACTTAAAACCAACGTGTAGTAATGTATATGTTCTCGCACTGCCATTGGTGCCAGAGTCCACCCAATGGATATAGAGTCAGGTGTTGCTCCTTTCACGGACACTTCGGGTATGAAGACTGGATCTGTAAACAACATGAAACGTTGTCATTTATGCAAATGGTAACAGTCTAACAACAAACAGTTAACTGTACAACAATTTATACATGCCTGAGCCCAGAGTTGTAACCCAGTTGGGTAGCTCAAACACGTTTCCTGTGCCAATAGCATTCTTAGCAGAAAGACGCAACTTGTAAGACGAATTGGGTTCCAAGTTACTCATGACATGGCTTGTATTTCCGCCTCCCACATACTCGTTGTAGTGAGTCCAGGAACCAGTACCATTTTGCATATGCTGCAAAGCCCAGGTTTCAGATTACCTTACAAAAGTGGAAAATTGTGCCTCTCAACTAAGTATTAGGACTTAACCAACTATTACCTGCATGAAATATTGCTGCACTGGTTCATTGCCATCACTCACAGTCCAATTCAGGAATATTCTAGTGGCACCCACTGCCTTTATGAAATCTATGTTCACAAGAGGAGTATCTGGGAAAATGGGGACAATTAATTACTGCATGAAAATTAACGGTACACAAATACAGACCAAAAAAAAAAAAGTTAAATCCATACCAAGGACATAAAGGGGTACGGGAGCAACTGCTTCGCCAGAAGGTCCCTGTGCTTTGCAATAGTAGGTGCCATTGTCTTTGCGTACTAAATCTCTCACTTTCAAGGTGGTTTCAGCAAATGAATCATTGAGAAATTTAGTTTCAACCAGTGGGCTGAAAAAAAAATTAATTTATTAAAATAACTTCATTTATCAATAGCAAAGAATAAATATAAGACAGTTCATTACTTTAACTCTTCTGGAGATTGGGTATCGTTGCCCTTCTGCCAGATTATAGGCCCTAGTGGATAACCTCGAATAGAACATGAAAGAGTTTCCTCTGAACTGACTTTAGCACGCCCAACTTTTGTGGAAACTATTTCCGCAGGAACTGAAAGTGATGAAAACAAAGTATTAATATAATGCTTGCTGTTCGTAAGTTCGTGATGAAAGAAATGAATCAAAACTTTAAAATGAATGGACGCTTACCACCAACGTCTAAAAGCACTGTCTTGCTTGACGCAGGAGTTTCACCTTCAGAAGGTACCACAGCAAAACAAGTGTAATTGGCAACATCAGTTACCTGTACACATGAGAAGTGCAACGTCGCATTGATAGTTTCACCATTCTCATCAGGAACAGTTTCTACAGTGATCCTGTGTGGGAAAAAGAATGATTCATGTAAGAAAGATGGAAGGAATATCAACCAAATAGCTATTAATTTTAATCTTAACAATACACAGATGAAATGTTACCTGGCATCTGATTCTGTATAATTCTTCCCTCCAGAAAACCACCACACTCTCGCTGATGCTGGACGAACTTGACATATCAATGTTGCATTGTCACATACAACTGCATTTTTGGGGACAGTCACATCTAAAATTTCAGGAGGACTAACTTCTGTAAACAATAAAAAAAAAAGGAAAAAAGGAATTATGAGACACAGGTGTCAGAATTTAGGAGCGCAGTAAAAATATGATACATAGCCAAAAAGAATGTACGCTTGCCGGAATAGAGCTCGAGTCCAATAATTCAACTCCATGCAATGTACATCTGTGATTATATCATTGATGAGGGAAAAACAATTAGCATCAAATCTCTGCACCAATACAGCACATAAGCAGAGACTCGGAAAAGTGTAAAGGTTTTCAGCAGAGAACTCGTAACCTGTAGAACTGTCCATCACCAATGTTGTCATTGTAACTGTTCAACCAAGGAAATAATCGAAAATCGCCACGAGACAGACAGGATTAAGCACGAGAACTGGCGCTCAAAACCTTGTTCACAAAAGCGCTTTCGCGCAGAGGGCACAAATAATGCATCCTAGCTGTCAAAAAAATGTAGTCTGCTCGGAGGGAGGATGTAAATAAAAACAAGTTGCCAGTGAGTTCACGGGCCGAGGTGAGCGATCAGCCGTGGTCGCGAGGCTCTGCGACGAGTGCTTTGAACGCTGCGTCGTGCGGGGCCGTACGAGCGAGGCAGGCCAGCCGCGATTTCCATTGAAACGGTAGCAGAAAGGAGCCCACAGTGGGCCGGGCGGCCGGCCGCTAACCTCTCGGCCGCGTCTACCGGCCGCCCCGCCGTCGCGCAGGGGCGTCCCGCGCGGCCGCGGAGGTGGCCGTCGACCGCCGGGCTGCTCACCTGCCGAAATGACGAGGGAGTTGACTCCCAGCGAGAGCAGGATGCAGCCCACGAGCGCGATGTGCACCCTGGCGAAGAGGGCTCGGCCCATGGCGCCTCCTATGGCGTCCCTGTCGCCGGCTGCGGCTCCGCCTCGCATGTCCGCCCCTGTCCGTCGGCCTGCTCGGCGGCCTTGGCGGCGTCCTCCACGGGCTGCTGCGAGAGTCCGTCCCTCAGCACTGCGTCCGCGCACGCCGCATCCTTAGAGCACTGCGTCAATGTTTGGGCGGTGCAGTTGACATCTTTGTTTTCACTAGCACTAGTCCGGAGTCCGTCCTCCCTGCCGAGCGGGCGGCCTACCCTCCCCCTGCTGCCGCCGCTGCCGCCGCTGCTGCTGCTGCTGCTGCTGCTGCTGCGCTGGGGAAGAAGAACAAGAGGAGCGTCCTCTCGGCTGCTGCCGCTGCTGCTGGCGCTGGCTGCTGTGCACCGATGATGCACGTGGCCAGGAATGCGTGGGTGGGGCGGCTGGCGCACAGTGGGCCAGGAGACCGCGCTGGCGGACGAAACTCTTGACGCGTTTTGAGCACAGAGTCGCTACATGAGACTCGGAGCGAGCGTGTGACTCCACCAATGGATTCCTCGTTCAAAGAGCAATCCAATGGTGGGGACACACGTTCGGTTCGAGTCCTGTTTAGCGACACTAGGACTCCAAATGCGTCTGGAGTTCAGCCGCCTGGGCCGGTCTTCTGGCCCACTGTGCGGTGACGCGGTGCGGGGAGAGCCCGGATGCTAGTCGAACGGCTTCCTTTCGGGAAACGTGAAAGGAGTGAGTCCGTACAGCACGCTGGTTCCGAAAGTGGTTTCCGTCGCGCTGTCTCTCTCGCACTCACGGGCTGTTCCGCAGGGGTGCAAGAGAGACAGAGCGACGATAACCATTCTCGGAATCGGACTGCAGTGTGAGACACGAGAGTTCCAAAAGCCTGTTTAGCCATGAGAAAATATCTTAACGCGGCGACCGGTAAAACGCGTAGCCGAATAAAAAATTGAAAAGGTTCCAAAAATGCCTACCAGGCACAGAATACAAGAGGAAACGCGCGGCCGGCGTTCCGTGAAATCGCAGCACTTCACGAAAACGCGACTCGGTCAGAGCAATGACTAAAGATTGGGAGGAGAGAGGAAGCGAGAGGTGTGGCCGACGCGGTCGCAAGGCACACGTCAACGATACAGTGACACGGAGAGTTCAGCAGGGTCCGCCGGGAGGGTGGGCAACCCAACGGACTCCGAGCCAGTGTTGCCACAGGCAAAAATTCCCGCGATTCGCTCGAAAGGGTTGCCAACCTCAGCGTGTGCCTACTAGGTAACTTTTCGAGGGCACAGCCCAGACATTATTGCCTGCTCGATGAGGTAGGCAATCTTTTCGCCACTGGTGCATCGTGAGAACTTCCATTCGACACTGATCCTACACTGTCCGTAACAATTGTTCGAAAACAATAAAACTGTCAACAACATGGTCGTTTTCCTACAACATCTCTGTTTAAAACTGAAACGACGGAAAAGTTTTCTTCCAACAAGTAAATTGTTTCAGAATGACCCAACTGTTATTTATCAACAACATTCTCTGTTCGTAAACGACTGCTGTCGTTTAAAAACAACTGTTGTCAGAAAAAAAATTAGCAAGAGATTTGTTGTTAATTTACAACAAAATTTCTGACAGTGTATACAGCGAGCGTCGCAGCTCAATGGACTTGTTGGGGCTTCCCTCGCTGTTGCTGTCGTCAATCTCACCGCACAGTGGGGCAGAGGACCGTTGAGGCGGCCAAAATTCTAGACGCGTTTTGAGCTCTAGAGTGGTCAAATGGGACTCGAACCGTACGTGTGACCACCATCCTCGTTTGGAGAGCAATCCATTGATGGGGTCACACGTTCGATTCGAATCCTATTTAGCGACTCTGCAGCTCAAAACGCGTCTAGAATTGTGGCCGCCTCAACGGTCTACTGACCCACTGTGCACCACTTCGAAATTCGCATCTTCAGGTTCGGTTAGGGGGCTTCAGACACGCTCACGGTCTCGTGATTTCGAGACACATAGAATCGAGGATAGAATGTTGCGTTCTCTGTTCTCTCTCTATTTAGAACCCCTAGTCGGCGACTGGAATGAAACAACGTCGCAGGAGGCGGGGCGGGGGGAGTGGGCGAAGACTGACCGCCTTTACGTACTACTCAACTTCCTCCAACCTCCTGATTCCGGAGGATCGTTTCGTCGCTCTGTCTCTCTCGCGCTGCTACGGAGCGCCCCATGAGTGCGACAGAGACAGAGCGACAACATGGTGGACACGGCACCGACTCGGAAAGGTCCGCATCCGATTCGTGGCGAGGCAGACATTGCCTTCTATGGTCGTCGAGCAGGCCACGCTGTGCCAATGGGCCTCGCCCCGCCCCGCCCCACCCCACCCCGCCCCGCCCTGGAGGGCCTGAGGGCCACCGCGGGGACCCGCTGCAAACAGAAGGGAAGTGAAGGTTAGGTTAGGCGAAGTTTTTGTCCTCCCCTCCCTTCAGTGGCCCAGAAGACCGGCGCAGGCGGCCAAAACTCTAGACGCGGTTTGAGCTCCAGAGTCGCTAGACAGGACTCGAACCGAACGTGTGACCCCACCAATGGATTCCTCGTTCAGAGAGCAATCCATCGGTGCGGTAACAGATTCGGTTCGAGTCCCATTTAGCGACTTTGAAGCTCAAAACCCGCACGAAATTTCGACCGCCCCCAGCAGTCTTCTGGCCCACTGTGCCTCCCTCTTCCCTCCGCCCCGCCCCGGATGAGCTGAGCTGAGCGAGCATGCATCCTGATCCTGCGACGCTGAGGTCACCCGGCTTACAGTGGGTCAGCAGTGCCGTGACCAAGAAAGGACATGGCGCCCGCCAGGTAGGCAGCCGGCGGCAGCCGCGCAGTCAGTCTGTCCCCGAGAAGTAGCGCCGTGAATGAATCATTAGAGTCCTATAGTGGGTTAGGTTAGGTTTGGTTTGGTTCCTTGAAGTCCCACTACAGGACTCTTGAATCATCTGGAGCAGTGTCGCCACAGGCTAAATTTTCCCACGATGCACTCGTGTTGTCGACAGGGTTGCCATCATCCCCAGCCCAGCCTGCCTTTCTTCGCGCTTCCCTCCCAAAGGGGCTAGGGGCTAGGCTTCTGCCTTTGAGGCACCTTCTCGAATTTTCATTCATACTGCCACTGAGTTGGTCTGTCAACTCCAAGTTGTTGGCATAAATTTTTCGTCAGCGCTTTTCATTTATACATTAATATCAAATTTAAAACCCTAATCTTACATTTGACCTATATAATTTCGCATGAATGCCGTCAACTGACAGCTGTTTGGTGGTTTCCAGGGGGGTTTCCCACTGGGTTGGCTTCAGCTTGTTAGGGTGAGGCTCGCACTCCTCGCTCTGTCTCTCTCGCACTAATGGAGCGTGCCGTGAGGGTGCGAGAGAGACAGAGCGATGCGAGTGCGGGCGGCGGAATTGCTCGACAGGACCCACACCCATCTACGGGCTCGCACTTCCTCTGACTCTTCGGACCAATCCCGTTTTTGCGCGAAATTCGTAATGGGGCGCTCCTTCTCACGGCCACCGTCAGCTGACCGATTCCGAGAGTCGTGTCCGTCCCTCTGTCTCTCTCGCACTCATAGGACCCGAATCGAACGTGTGACCCCACCAATGGATGCCTCGTTTGAAGAGCAAGCCATTGGTGGGGTCACACGTTCGGTTCGAGTCCCATTTAGTGACTCTGGGGCTCAAAACGCGTCTAGAAATTTTGGCCGCCTCAACGCTCAACGGTCTTCTGATCCACTGAGCACTGTTGCGCCGCCGCGGGCCGAGGAGCGACAGGTGTGCACACGTGTCCCGGCAGAATCATTTCCTTTTGCGGCGCCGCCGCGCGCGAGGACAAACGAGGGGGGAGGGGGAAGGGGGGGGGTGAAGGAAGGGGTGCCACCGGGAAAGGGGAAGTGATTCCCCGCCCCGCGCCGCCACGGCCGCGTCCAAAGCGCGGCCACGCACGCGACAAAGACGCTGCTATTTTCGGAGCCACGGCCAGGGGCTGCGTCCGAGGGCGCCGCTCGGCGGGTCTGCCGCGCACCCCCGCCTTGCTCGCGGGTGGGACAGAGACTGACGACAGCTGGGCACAGTGGGCCAGACGACCGGCGCAGACGGCCATAAGGTTAGACGCGGTTTGAACTTAGGGTCGCTCATTGGGACTCGATCCGAACGTGTGACCCCACCAATGGATTTCTCGTTCGGAGAGCTGTCCATTGGTGGAGTGACACGTTCGGTCCGAGTTCCGGTTACCGACTTCGGAGCTCAAAACGCGTCTAGACTCATGGCCGCCGGCGCCGGTCTCCCGGCCCACCGTGTTGGGCGGCGCTTCCGCACGCAGCTCGGAGGGGCGGCGTCTCGCTCGCTATTCCCGGCCGAGGATCCTCCCCGCCGACATGGTCTCCGTCTCCGTCGTCACTGCTCCGTCTCTCTCTCTCTCTCTCTCTCTCTCTCTCTCTCTCTCTCTCTCTCTCTCTCTCTCTCTCTCTCTCTCTCTCTCTCTCTCTCTCTCTCTCTCTCTCTCACGCGCGGACGCGCAGGAGTGTGCCACGGGCGGCACTGCCCTTGGCCAAGTGGCGCACTGAGAGGAGAGAGAGAGAGAGAGAGAGAGAGAGAGAGAGAGAGAGAGAGAGAGAGAGAGAGAGAGAGAGAGAGAGAGAGATTGCGTTTCGGACGCGGCCGCGGCCGCGGCGCGTACTCCTCGGCGGCGGCCCCCCGGTCGGGTAGTCTTTAGGGTAGCAGGCTGTGAGTCAAGCCAGCCAGGCGCCTGGGCCAGGCAAGGCAGGCAGTCAGCTCCTCGCCGCCGCACGCGCCGCGCACCCCAGCGCAGCGTGGCAACACAACGCGCCGCGACCAGCGCCGCGATCCGTCAAGCGCGTCGAACGCGTCGAACGTCAACGACTCGTCGCACAACTCGTCCACCGCGCACCCGCGGCCACGCCACTGGATTACTTGGATTACTTCTTCGATTACGCGGCGAGGCGTCAGTGAAAGTGCAGTGTAGTGACAGCGAGACGCCGCGCCGGTGGAACTTCCCTCGGCGATACCCCGCGCCAGCCAGGTCCAGCCGGTACCTGTACCCGGTGCCGGCGATACCCGCCGCGCCAGAGACATTTAGTTCCAGCGCGGGCCGCCGGGAGTAGCGCCATGAGCGTGGCCGGCGACATGGGCCCGCCGGGGCCGGAGTCGGCCGGAGGCGCTGCCGGCAGTACCGACCAGGACTCGGAGGAGATGGCAGCGGCCGAGCGGGATCTGGCGGAAGACGCCCAGTGGAAGCGCATCCAGCAGAACACGTTCACGCGCTGGGCCAACGAGCACCTCAAGACGGTGAGCAAGCACATCGGCAACCTGGAGACGGACCTCTCGGACGGCCTGCGTCTCATCACGCTCATCGAGGTGCTGTCCGGCAAGAAGCTGCCCAAGCACAACAAGCGGCCCACCTTCCGCAGCCAGAAGCTGGAGAATGTCTCGGTGGCGCTGCAGTTCCTGGAGCGCGGCGAGGGCATCCGCATCGTCAACATAGGTGAGTGCGTGCGCCTGCGCCGCCGCACAGTGGGCCGGAAGGTCGGCGCAGCCGGCCGAAACTGTGGACGCGTTTTGAGCTCCAGAGTCGCTGAATGGGACTCGGACCGAACGTGTGGCCCCCACCAAGGGATCCCTCGTTCGGGGAGCAATCCATTGGTGGGGTCACACGTTCGGTTCCAGTCCGTACTCGTCTCTCACTCGCGCCTAGCGCCCTGTTAGTGCGAGGGAGACAGACGACGAGGCGGAGTGTCGCGGAGAGTCTTGGAGAGTCTTGGAGAGTCTTGGAGAGTCTTGGAGAGTCTTGGAGAGTCTTGGAGAGTCATGGAGGGTCATGGAGAGTCATGGAGAGTCGCGGAGAGTCGCGGAGAGTCGCGGAGAGTCGCGGAGAGTCGTGGAGAGTCGTGGAGAGACGGAGGCGGTGTAGGACCGCCGGCGGACTGTCTTATCGAAAACAAAACCCCGCAGCATACGTGGACGCGTCCCCGCCCCCCGCGCTGATTGACTCGAGACTCGAGCAAGGCACGCCGCCGGCCGGCCGGCTCGGCACCGCACCGTGAACCGGCAGCCCGGCTCGCGGCGCGCCCCGCCGCCAGCCAGCCAGCCAGCCGCCCCGCCCGGCAGGCAGCCAGCCGCCGGCAAAGGCAGCGGCCAGCACGGCGCTCTGACAGTTAGGCCCTTAGTGACGTCAGCGCGGAGGTGCCGGTCGGGAGAGGGACGGAGGGGGGCGCACAATAGGCTGTTTCATTTTGGAGGTTCAGGTCGGCGATTGCCCCGATCCCCCCCT
This sequence comes from Stenchaetothrips biformis, assembly GCA_030522485.1. NCBI lineage: Eukaryota > Metazoa > Arthropoda > Insecta > Thysanoptera > Thripidae > Stenchaetothrips > Stenchaetothrips biformis. The sequence continues at coordinate 5,417,590 of CM060103.1, read as the reverse complement.
CATATGAAAGTGCATGTCATTATGATCACAACGCACTTGGTCCGACCTCTCTGCGACGAGTGGAACCATAGGCGGATCGCATTTAAAGTTTTGAGACACTCGTCGCGCGTTTCATAGTAGCCATGTTCTCGGCCGCGCTGCGCGCAGGCCGCGATGCCGGCGACGGCGCCTCGATGTGTGGTGACTACCTAGGGTAAGTACTCGCCATCACACGTGGTACCGCCACCCTCCCCCACCCCCACTATGACGTTGGGCCTAAGTACTTGGTTTGAGGTTATGCCCCTCTAGCACGAGTACCGTTGGTCCTGGCCGAATCGCGACTGCGCGGAAATGTAGCGGGGTCGCAGGGCCTTCGAGCCCCACGCACCGTACTCTTAACGTTTTCCTGCATCACGTCGAAAATGCGAGCAGAAGCGCGCGGGCGGCGGCTGACCATTCAAACCGAGCGCGCGAAACAATGGCGCTGGTCTGGCGGGACCGAGTATAGTCCGCTCCCAGCGCTGATGCCCTGCCCGAGCGGAGAGCGAGAGACAGGGAGAGCGAGGTGCGTCTAACTGGCCGGCGCTGGCCGGCTGCTGCAGCTCGCTTCGCTCGGTGACAGGTGCAGAGTTGGGCTGGACGGCCGGCCAGCGGCCAGTTATAGAAAAGGCTTGCGCGGCGCGCTGGGAGCGGACTATACTCGGTCCCGCCAGGCCAGCGCCATTGTTTCGCGCGCTCGGTTTGAATGCGTCAGCCGCCGCCCGCGCGCTTCTGCTCGCATTTTCGACGTGATGCAGGAAAACGTTAAGAGTACGGTGCGTGGGGCTCGAAGGCCCTGCGACCCCGCTACATTTCCGCGCAGTCGCGATCCGGCCAGGACCAACGGTACTCGTGCTAGAGGGGCATAACCTCAAACCAAGTACTTAGGCCCTACGTCATGGTGGGGGTGGGGGAGGGTGGCGGTACCACGTGCGATGGGGGTTACTTACCCTAGGTAGTCACCACACATCGAGGCGCCGTCGCCGGCATCGCGGCCTGCGCGCAGCGCGGCCGAGAACATGGCTACCATGAAACGCGCGACGAGTGTCTCAAAACTTTAAATGCGATCCGCCTATGGTTCCACTCGTCGCAGAGAGGTCGGACCAAGTGCGTTGTGATCATAATGACATGCACTTTCATCTGAGGGGGGGTTTGGAATGACGATTTTTTTTTTGAAACAGCCTAGCGCACAATCCGTTGCCGCTGCCGCACCGTCGCGTCCCGCGCGCGCGCGCGCCGGTTTCGTTTCCAGGTCTACAAGGAAAGGGAACGCCCAGCGCCTTATCACTGAACACACACTCACCCCTCTCTCTCTCTCTCTCTCTCCCTCTCTCCCTCTCTCCCTCTCTCCCTCTCTCCCTCTCTCCCTCTCTCCCTCTCTCCCTCTCTCCCTCTCTCTCTCTCTCTCTCTCTCTCTCTCTCTCTCTCTCTCTCTCTCTCTCTCTCTCTCTCTCTCTCTGACAGGTGCGGACAAAACACACACTTCCACACCTGCACTGTTAGCCGGGTATAGCAAAGTGACACTCGCGGAGTGTGTTTGGCCGCGGTCTGCTGCCAGGCGAGGCGATTCCGCAGTCGTCGTTGTCGTTCCATCGCTCTGTCTCTCTCGCATTCCCTGCGGGACGCCGCGTGGGTGCGACAGAGAGAGAGAGAGCTAATCTTCGCGGCCGAGGGCGCTGCGCCTTGCGCCGGCCAAATCGAGGCGAGAAGTGGGTATTGCGAAGAGATAGCGCCGTGCAAACAGCCGGAGCACGGTGGGTCAGAAGACCGTTGGGGCGGCCAAAATTATGATGGTCGCGTTTTGAGCTCCAGAGTCGCTAAATGGGACTCGAATCGAACATGAACTGAACGTTTGACCTCATCAATGGATTGCTTTCTCAACGAGGAATCCATTCGTGGGGGTCACACGTTTGATTCGAGTCCCATTAAGCAACTTGGAGCTCAAAACGCGTCTAGAATCTTGACCGTCTCAACGGTCTTCTGACCCATTGTGCGCCGTGCAAACAGCCGGCCGGAGGATTCCGTCGCTCTGTCTTTCGCACACGCCCACGCGACACCGCATGAGTGTGCGATAGAGACAGAGCGATGGAACGACTCCTCTCGGAGCCATCTGCAAAAAAAAAAAAAAAAAAAAAAAATGTGTCCGGATGGTTGGCGAGCGGCGGGCGGCGCACAGTGGGCCAGGGAATGCAAGTCGGCGACATCGGCAGTGCGATCTGAAGGGACAAGGGTGTGTACTGTTCACTGGGTCTTTATTTAACAGCGAAAGCGCTCTCTCTCTCTCTCTCTCTCTCTCTCTCTCTCTCTCTCTCTCTCTCTCTCTCTCTCTCTCTCTCCTACGCTCACTACCTCACTCTCTACCTCACTCACTCTTTCTAATCTCGTTAGCCTGCCGCCCTCTAGATAGCTCGTCGTACTCGACTCGAGATTCCCTCGAGGACTAAGCTAAGCTACCCACTGCCGCTCATTTCGAAGGATCGTGTCGTCCCTCTCGCTCGCACCCCCGCGTGACGCCCCATGCGTGTGCGAGAGAGAGAGAGAGAGAGAGAGAGAGAGAGAGAGAGAGAGAGAGAGAGAGAGAGAGAGAGAGAGAGAGAGAGAGGAGAGAGAGAGAGAGAGAGAGAGAGAGAGAGAGGAGAGAGGAATCAGGAATCAGGCGGCTGATGAAGCCCCCACGTCAGGCCGTCGAAGCCAGTCGAAGCCCTTTTCCGAGACTGAAGCCGGAACGCAAGCGAGTTGTTGACACGCGCGTGCTGTGCTCGTGCTGACTCCGAACAGTCACGCCGTCTGTCTCTCTCGCACCCGCGGGTCGCGCCGCACAGGTGCGAGAGAGACAGAGTGACGGTTCAGAACAGCCGCCGACGCCGCCGGCGTCGTGCTGCGGTCGTTGCGGCTGTGTGCGTGTGCGGTATGCCAGCGCGGCGACCACACTGGTGCACTGTGCTGCACTGCCTCCAGCAGGGGCGCCAGAGCGCACCGCTGATGGACCCGCCGCACAGTGGGCCAGAAGACTGGCCCAGCCAGCCAAAACTCAAGACGCGGTTTGAGCTCCAGAGTCGCTAAATGGGTCTCGAACCGAACGTGTGACCCCACCAATGGATTGCTCTCCGAACGAGGAATCCATTGGTAGGGTCACACGTTCGGTTCGGGTCCCATACAGCGACTCTGGGGCTCAAAACGCGTCTAGAGTTTTGTGCGCCTGCGCGGGTCTTCTGGCTGGCCCACTATGCACCGGTATGCCGCCTTCCCATCTCCTGTCGCGCCCCGCTGCGCCGCCTGGCATTCCCTCTGGACAAATTTTTTCCCGCGCGAAACCGGCTATGAAAAATCGCGCGCGCGTAATAACAGGGTGCCGCGCTGCCACGCCCCGCCGCTTGGTTCCGCTCGTTATCACCACCACCGCGGCAGACTGATTCTGAGAGTCGTTGTTCTCGTCGCTCTGTCTCTCTCGCACTCGTGGGGCGTGCCGTGCGGGTGCGAGAGAGACAGAGTGACTAGAACAACGACTCGGAATGAGAGCGCTGCGCTGGCCGCACTCTCGGCGAGCCGCGACGACGCGTTTGCCGCCAAAAGTCGGCAATGGCGCGGGCGTGGCCCGAGGGGTGACTCACTGTACCATTTTTAGCAGATGATACAACGTATCATAATGCTTGTACTCTCGTGTTGGTAGAGCGAGCGTTTGTACAACGAACGTGGGAATGTGTTGGAATGTGCAAGATTTCTGCTGTATTTGCCTCGCGCTTGTTGCCTACTGACAGGCGTTTTTGCCTCCAAAATGTGGGAATGTGTTCAAATTTTGTACAATAAATGTGCGGGAAGTTGTCCCCCTCCCCTCGGCGTGGCGGGAGTGCTGGGCGGCTCGTCCAAGAGCGCGACGCGTTTTGCCGCGCGGTACGAAAAATTTCACGCGGCGCTGTATGTCGCTCAAAGGGACTCGAACACAACGTGTGACCCCACCAATGGATTTCTCTCCATTGGTGGGGTCACACGTCCGGTTCGAGTCCTGTTCAGTGACTCTGGAGCTCGGAACGCGTCTAGAGTTTTGGCCGACTAGGCCGATCTTCTGGTCAGTGTGAGGAGGAAAGCCCGTTGTATGAGAAATTCACCGGTCGGTGCCTTTGTAAACACACTGCTCTGCGCGCGCGATTTCTCATACCGGGCCCACTGCGGCGCCAATCCATTGCGCGCCAAACGGCGGCGTGTTGCTCTGCGCGCGGCGTGTGGCGCAGCGCCTCCGGCCAAGTAGCGAGCTTTTAAAGTGGAGCATGGCTGTCCTAAAATAAGGGCCGGCGGTCACGTGACCGCCCCCTCCACCCACGCGGCCGTCACGCCGTGGGCCAGAAGACGGGTGGAGGCGGTCAAAATCCCGGACGCGTTTTGAGCTCCAGAGTCGCTGAATGGGACTCGAACCGGACGTGTGGCCGTGGCCCCACCAATGGATTGCTCTCCGAACGAGGAATCTATCCTTGGGGTCACACGTTTGGTTCGAGGCACATTTAGCGACTCTGGAGCTCAGAACGCGGCTAGAGTCTTGTCTGCCTGCGCCGGTCCTCCGGCCCACTGTGCGTCAATGGACCTGGCAGTGAGTGGCGCTTTCTCTGCACCCATCATCTGCGGGGGGGGGGTGGGGGTGGGGGAGAATCGATGGAGATCCCGATTGCCTCGATCATAGGCACAGTTACTGTGGAGGTCACCCCACCTTTCTTCTAGCGTTGTCTCTTAAGCCATGATGATGTGCTGGGCGGTGGGTCTCGCATTGGAGACGGGCAGGCATGAGGAGTTCCATTAGTGGCGGCTCGCTGCTGGGATCGAGGACCGGCAGGTGCGGATCCGGGGAGGGGAGGGGGAGGGGGAAGTCCACGGCGCACAGTGGGCCAGAAGACCGACGCAGGCGGACAAACATTTAGACGCGTTTTGAGCTTCAGAGTCGCTAAACAGGAGACTCGAACCGAACGCGGGGCCCCACCGATGGATTCCTCGTTCGGAGAGCAATCCATTGGTGGGGTCACACGTTCGGTCACAGTCCTGTCGAGTCCCGTTCAGCGACTCTGGAGCTCAAAACGCGTCTAGAGTTGTGGCAGTTTGTCACTCTGTTGCCTGGGCGCACACCTGCGTGTGCGTCGCTCGCGTCACAGTGCCCTGTGGTCAACACAACACTGTGTGCCGTAACTGCGAGGGACCGTCCCGCCTGCGGACGGCTTCCGAACGGCGCTCTCTGTCTCTCTCGCACTCACGGGGCGATGCGCGGGGTGCGAGAGAGACAGAGCGCGGTTCGGAAGCAGCCCGCCGGGCCTGGGGCACGTCAACAAGTGAGACGAATTGTCTGTGGCTGCAAAATAGGCCACCGGCTGCCCCTGTCCCACTTCCAACCCCAACCCCTCTCTCTCTCTCTTTCTCTCTCTCCCTCTCCCCGGTGCGTCGCGCCCCGCGTCGCTGCCGAGCGATTCCGAATAAGATTCGTTGCGTCGCTCTGTCTCTCTCGCACCCCTACGGGACGCCCCATGAGTGCGACAGAGAGCGAGTCTGCTGGTGCGCGTGGAAGACAGCGACTTTGTCACAGAGTTCATGTCCACCGGGTGTCTCGGTGAAGATGCTGCGCGCTCGGCGATTGCAAACGCTTCCGTATGCACCTACAGGGTGACTCCGCACACCGTTACTCTGCTCTGTCGCTCTCGCACCAAAACGGAACGCCTCATGAGTGCGAGAGAGAGAGAGAGCGATGAAAGCGATGTTTAGAATCGGTCCGCTGCAACGTTGTGGCTTCACTGGTAGAAAAAAGTACGGAACATGTCTGGTCAACAATTTGCCTGGATCGTCCGTACTTGCCAGGTACGCTTTTTTCCGTACCCGTTTACATGAGCTTATATGGAACTGGTACGGACGTTCCGTACTTTCGTCCGTACTTCTGTATTAAATTCTTCCGTACATTTTCCGTACAAAAGTACTGAAACTTTTACAGTGTTGTCCCAACCGGGCTGCCTCGAGCTGGAGGGCTTGTTTGTGTGTTGTCGGACGGTGACAGTCAATTCGCACCCTGACGCGTCGAAAAACGCTTTCGAAAAACGGATCGCGACCGGCGGTACTCGAACCCGGCGCAGCGGCGGGCGGCGGCGAACTTGAATGGAATGCCTGCCTCCCTCCGCCCTCGCCTACACTGTACAGCGCCAGCTGGGCCAAGCGGGCCACGCCGGCCGACCTTCGGGATTCCGATGACGTCACGCCGTCGGGCTTAAATTGTCTTTTGATTTTCGCGTGGCTTTCGTGTGTGTATGCGCGCGTGCGCGTGCGCGTGTGCGTGTGTGTGTGTGTGTGTGTGTGTGTGTGTCTGAGAGAGTGCTTGTGTGTGTGCGCGCTTTTGTGTGTGCTTATGTGTGTGTGTGTTTGTGAGTGCGAGTGCTTGTGTGTGTGTGTGGGGGGGGGGGGGTCGTTGTCCCTGCACCGTGTCCGTCTGTGAAGTATGCAGTGGCACTGACCATCTTCAAGGGACTTGTCCGAAAATTGCCTACTTGTGGGCGTGTCTTTGTTTACAGTGGACCCGTACAGAGTAAAGTGTAACCAGGCCCCTGTGCTCTACACTGCTCGTAAGAATGTGAACGGGAATTGTACAAAGTACGAGAATTTTAAAAAATTACAACGAGGATTGTTAAAGAGTACAATGAGGATTGTAAAAAAGAATGCGAGGATTGTAAACAGTACAACGAGGAGTTCAACGAGGGTTTCGAAAAAAAGTACAAAGAGGAGTTCCACGAGGATTGTAAAAAGTAGAACCAGAATTTTAGAAAGCACAACCAGAATTGTGAAAGTACAAAGAGACTTGGACTGTGTTGCCCTCGTCAGTTTGGTCCCATTCTAATTTCCCATTTTGTAATTTGTATTTCAATCACGTCATATCAAAGGAAACAATTGGGCCCGTCTGAAAGGCCTGTCAACGGTAAGGCACCACACCGCCACCACCCTCGATGGGTGCGTTGTTGTTTTGTGACTGGGCCGCGTCGCCTCCTAAGTGGAAGTGAAACATTTCTGTTGAGAGAGAGAGAGAGAGTGTCGCCCCGCCGCAACGGACCTCTATTTTTAGCCGCCCCCTCCCCCTTTTTCACACCGTGCAAACCGGCGCCCAAGAGAGTACTTAACGGTTTTACCGAAAACGTCCGAATTATTTTGGCAGCCGCTGCAAAGGAGCCCCCCCGAGAGTGCGCCCTGTGTGCATCCCGTGCCGAGGCTTTGCATACCGGCTCGGCGGGGGCGTCCATAAATTATAGGAGCCCTATTTAAAGAGCCGGAGTGGGTCTTATCTTAGATAATCTTAAAGTTGGGCGAAAAAAAAGTTGGCAATTAGGAACAAGTCGGAAGGAGGAGGCCCTTTAGGTGGTCACATCAGCGTTGCTACACTACAAGATCTCGACAAGATCTAGTGTGTACACATCTACAGGTGTCGTGATAGATAAGTACACATGTATAGGAGTGTAAACGTCTGTAAGTGGGCAACAAGCGTGACAAAGACAGCAGAAATCTTGCACATTCTAATTCCCACATTCGTTTTACACTAAATCTTACAGTGGGTCACCCCTCGAGTAATGAGAATAATGACGGACGGAATAAATGGCAGTGCTAATGAAGAGCTGCTGCAATTAGTAATTGCGTTTACTGTGGAGTGCGCGCCCGGCCCGGCCCCACGAGAGAGAGAGAGAGAGAGAGAGAGAGAGAGAGAGAGAGACAGACAGACAGACCCTTGCAGTGGAGCGGAGCATGTCCGCGGCCTTTTACGAGCCGCGGAAACACCAGCAGGTCAACGCCAATATTGGTCAAACACGCGTGCACGCAGCACGTACAGTGTGTCCGCCGCGAGGTTAGCCGTGCGCACAGTGGGCCAGAAGACCGGCGAAGGCGGCTAAAACTCGCACCCACTGTGATGCGTATTTTTGCACGACTCGACTCGGACCTCCTACGGCTGGACTGAAAGAACGTTGACATTGCAAAAAGAAAAGTAAAATAAAGAAAAAAGAAACACGAGCATAAGGAAACAATCGTCCGGCCCTTTTCTTGCTATTGTTGATGTTATTGTTGTCCCGCGTTTTGGCGGTGTACTTCCGGTTCGTTCCCGCGCCGCCCGTTTCCGGTGCAGTCCTGCTACTGGACCGTACCGTGGCGCGAGGCGGCTGGGCCGAACTGTGGGTCAGAAGACCGCTGAGGTGGCCAAAATTCTAGACGTGTTTTGAGATCCAGAGTCGCTAAATGGGACTCGAATCGAAAGTGCGACCCCACCAAATGGACTCCTCGTTTGGAAAGCAATCCATCGGTGGGGCCGCACGTTCGGTTCGGGCCCCGTTTCGCGATTCTGGAGCTCAGAACGCGTCTAGAATATTATTGGCCGCCTCAACGGTCTTCTGCCCCACTGTGGGCCGTGCCCAGGCTGCGCCCGGCCCGGTGCACCGGCCGGCTCGACTCCGAACCACCGGACGGACTAGTACACCCGGAGTCGGGGAGTCTAGTCGGTGCGGCCGCGCGGCCACTGAAGTAGCGAGCCGAGCTTCCTCCCCCGCCCGTCCCCCTTCCCTCTTTCCTCTCCTCCCCTCCCCTCTCCCCTCTTCCCTCTTCCCTCCCCTCTTCCCTCTTCCCTCCCCTCTTCCCTCCCCTCTCCTCCCCTCCCCTCCCCTCCCCTCCCCTCCCCTCCTCCGCGCTACGCTGGTTTCCCACGGGATCCTCGTGCGTGGATGAGGGTGCAGCACGTGCCCGTGTGTGTATAGGTGTGGGCGTGTATGTGAGTGTGTCTAGTGTGAGCGCGTGCATGCGTATGTTTGTGTGTGTGTGTGTGTGTGTGTATGTGTGTGTGCGTGAATGTTGTGTGTGTGCATGCATGCATGAGGGCGTGGGAGGCCACTGGAGCGCGGCTGGAGCCCCTGGCGCGCTGCCGGCCGCTGCACACCGCTGCGTTGCGGTGTTGCCTACCCGCCGGTTCGCGGGCGCTCCAGCGGCGTCTCCAGGACAGTGGCGGATCCAGCGGCGTCGGTGACGCACAGCGGGCCAGAGGACCGGCGCAGGCGGCCAAAAGCTTTAGACGCGTTTTGAGCTCCAGAGTCGCTAAATGGGACTTGAATTAAACGTGTGACCCCACCAATGGATTGCTCTCCGAACGAGGAATCCATTGGTGGGGTCACACGTTCGGTTCGAGTCCCATTTAGCGACTCTCTGGAGCTCGGCCCACTGTGCGAAGCAGCGATTGGTTCGGTAGGCAGGGTGCGCCGTGCGGTCCGGCCCAGCTGCTAGCCGAGAGGCCGGCAGTGGCCGGTGATAAAAGTGAGTCCGGAGTGAGGTCACCCGTCGGCGTTCCCGCGTTCCGGAAAGGGGGGGGGAAGGGGGGGAGTGCCCTGGGTCCGGGGCGGGCCGGGGTCACCTTGTGCACAGTAGGGTGCTGCGTGAGCAGCAAGACGTTCGCGCCCACTGTATCAGCGCGGGACGCGAGGAATATCGGTCCTAACACTAACGGTGTGGTGCCGGCGCAGCGTGGAGGCCGAACGTCGCTCTGTCTCTCTCGCACTCACCAGGCGCCCCGCAGGGGTGCGAGAGAGACAGACAGAGCGACTGAGCGCGGTGTCGTTGGGAATGGACCTCCTGACAGGGTAGAGGTGCTGCTTTCAACCGGTTCGCCGCGGAGCTTCGCGCCGCCGCACAGTGGGCAAGAGGACGGGCGCAGGCGGCCAAAATTCGAGACTCATTTTGAGCTCTAGAGTCGCTTGATGGGACTCGAACCAAACGTGTGACTCCACCAACGGATTGCTCTCCGAACGAGGAATCCATCGGTGGGGTCAGACGGCTCATTTAGCGACTCTGGAGCTCAAAACCCGTCCGGGATTTGGACCGCGCCTCCACCGGTCTTCTGGCCCACCGTGCGCTGCCTCTGAGGCCCGCCTTGTCTGTGTGGCTGACCGGCCGCCGGCGTTTGGTTACCATGGTAACGGCGTCTGCGGTGAGGACTGCGGGTGGCACACTGTGACACCGCGGCGGCGGCCTCGTCTAGCTTTGTCGTCCCGGCGCCGCCTCTCTGTGTGACGCTCGCCGCCCACTCCCACTACACTCCCACTTTCCCACTGAGAAATGCCCTGAAATGCCCTGCGGTCATTATCGAGGGGTCTATCACTCAGCGCAGGAGTGTACACAGGATTACTGATTACCAGTGATTACCTACAAAAATTCTCTAAAAACTCTGTAATGTTGGCCAGCATTTTTTGCCTATTTTCATAAGACTAACCCCCAAAAGCCGTGGTCCGCCAACATGCTGTGCTGGACCGTTCTCCCCTCATGCGACTGATAGCGCAATAGTTAGCGCAGCTGGTAGTGGCTTCGGAAATGCGGGTTCGACACCCGTACAGAGCGACCTCTTGTACAGCTGTTTCGGTTCTCTAAGTTGGTACCACTGACTAAGGGGCGCTGACGTCACGATTTGGAGGCCGTGTTTCATAGCATGGAGTTATTCCCCTTGGAGAGAACTCTTTAATATAGGTTACTACCTTCGCTGTGCTGTCATAATATCGAACGTTTTGCTCGGACCACTCGAAGAAGTTCGGTAGGACCTTCAGAGTGCACTCTGCTTGGAGTGCAAGCGTGCTTTGTTTTGAGCCAGCAGAAATTAAAAAATACTTTTAGAAAATGTGGCGACAATGTTTGCGCGGTCGGTATGAGCCACGCGTGCGTTTTTGGTGGCGTCATCTTCCCGGAATGAATGGCTGCGATTGAAACGGCCAAACGGACGCGCGAGGTGTGGTGCGAGTGACTCGCCGGGACCCCCCTCCCCCTCCCCTCCCCTCCCCTCCCCTCCCCCCCCTCCCCCCCCCTCCCCCTCCCCTCCCCCTCCCCCCCCTCCCCCCCCTCCCCTCCCCCTCCCCCTCCCCCTTTGGCCGCCTGCGCCGGTCTTCTGGCCCACTGTGCCTCACACCGCGTCAGCAGCAGCCGGGCTTGGGCATGGCACGCCATGGCGGCGGTGCGTTGTGACTACTAGTCCATGGGCGAGAAACACATGTTGTTTGTCCGTGCAATGCGCAGGGCCAGCACTGCCAGCTAGTGGCACTACTGCTTGCAGTGCTGCGCCAGCGGGAAAACGGTGGCGTCCCGACCATCCCAGTGGCGTAGCAGTCGCAACAACGGCCTGCCTCTCTGGCACTCACTTGGCGTCGCGACCATCTCAGAGTTGTGGCAGCCACACCCTAAATGTCTTATGGTGAAGATTCTACATATTATGGTGAAAATTCTCTATAATATGGTGGTGCAGCTGCCTTTGTAACATACCTTTTAAAATGACTAACGGGTACTTTACTTCGTCTCTCTCTCTCTCTCTCTCTCTCTCTCTCTCTCTCTCTCTCTCTCTCTCTCTCTCTCTCTCTCTCTCTCTCTCTCTCTCTCTCCCTCCCTCCCCCCCGTGATGTGGCCGACTTCCCCGCTGACCGGAAGGAGGCTCTTTGCACTTGTCTCGCCTTTTCCGGCAAGGCCGGCGGTGTCCGTCCGTCCGCCTGCCCACGTCTCACAGTGGGCCAGAAGACCGGTGCAGGCGGCCAAAGTCTCGACGCGTTTTGAACTCCAGAGTCGCTAAACAAGACTCCGACCTAACGTGTGACCCCACCAATGGATTTCTATACGAACGAGGAGTCCATTGGTGGGGTCACACGTTCGATTCAAGTCCTATTTAGCGACTCTGGAGCTCGAAACACGTCCGGGCTTTTGACCGCCTGCTCCGGTCTTCTGGTCCACTGTGCGTCTTTCTCCCACGTTGTCGCTAAACTCGGGTAATTTTTGCGTCACCACGTCGCTGCAAAAGGGCATAGCCGAGGGATAGCCACTCCGCAGGCCGTCCGTCAAGGCGCGTGTGTCGAGAAATAAATGGGGGGAAAAATGGATTGCGTCGTGGCGGCGACGGATCGTCGCGAGATCTCGTCGAGATCTCGAAGCGAACGACGAAAGCTGGCTTACTTCAGGCTTCCAGATGGCCGCGTGTCGGCAGTGCTCGGCAGGCCACATAAGGTCTTACCGCTCGCGCCAAGGCGACCGCCCGCCTTTTTCCTGAAGGATCGTTACTGCTGCCTCTCTCTCGCACTACCAGCAGGGCGCCACGAGCGGGTGCGAGAGAGACGGAGTGACGGGACGGTCCTTTCGGAATGAGGCACCTTCCCCCACCCCGTATGCTGAGAAACCGATTGGCTCTTTTAAGGAGGGCGTTAATGATTAGCCCTGCGCGGCGCCCGAAAGTGGCGACGCCGAGGTCCCCTCTAGGTTTTCAAGGTATTCTAGGTTAGGTGAGGTTAGGTCTTCTAGGACTTCTAGACTCTTGGGTCTTTTTAGGTCTCCCTATTCTCCAGTGTCAAGGAAAAATTAATGTCACTTCTTTAACAAAAATAATGACATTTTTACACTCTCAGCATCTTACTGACTTTATTGTCAGTAACCAGGTTTTATTGCCTTGCCTACAACAATATTATTTAGTATTTTCTTCTTAGATACGTACAATTTACTTCATGTAATTATGTAGGAAAATTTTTGAACAATAAGTACTAACAAATTTGTAAATAATTATTACAAAAGCGAAAAGTACGTATTATTGTTGCACAACTGGAGGTGCTACTAACAAAATGTCAATACCATGTACAAAAAGTCAATGTCGATTATGAGAGTGTATCACTTGGTTCTCCTTGACTATTAAAATGACGTTCGTTGGGTGACATTGGCCTTGTCTTCCAGTGGAGGTACCAGGTGTGCGTTTTCGCGGTGCGCGTGGCATTCCCTTCGCCGTCACGTAGATCGCCACCAAACTGAGCGTCGCTTCGCCTTGGTGGTTGTCAAAGTCTGCCGAAAATAGAAGGTCCGTTTTTGCGACCGTTTTGCGTTCGACTCTTCTGTTGAAACCGTTGAAAGTGGGCCTCGGTGACGGCATTGTTTAGCCGCGGGCGGCGTCCGAATCGGCGGCTCGCGCTCCACATTCCTTACGGTGCAGGGCCTGGACGGCGGGCGGCGCACAGTGGGCCAGAAGACGGCGCAGGCGGCCAAAACTCGAGACGCGTTTTGAGCTCCAGAGTCGCCAAATGGGACTCTATCCAAACGTGTGACCCCACCAATGAGTTGCTCTCCGAACGAGGAATCCATTCGTGGGGTCACACGTTAGGTTCGTGTCCTGTTTAGCGATCTCTGGAGCTAAACACGCGTCTAGAATTTTGGCCGCCTGCGCCGTTCTCTGGCCCATTGTGCGGCGTAGCGACGCACACGGCTATTCGGACGCGACCGGCGTCGCCCGGCGAGCGCCGCGCCGGTGGTCTCTGGGGAGGTAAACACGCGTCTGCTGATCCAGCAATCAGCGTTGTTGTGGTGGTGGTTGTTGTTGTTGTTGTTGTTGTGGTTGTTGCTGTTGTGCCGTTTTGACGAACCACTTAACCTGTCGCGGCGGTTCAGAACAGTTTCCCGGCTCTTTGTCGTCTCAGATTCCACACGGTGAAAACGCGGAGTCTGCCTTTTCCCAGGCGCTTGCGACTTTATCCAAAAGGGCTCCTGGGAACTCACGGCAAATTTTCAAAATATTTATCTTTGACTTTGCTTCACAGAAATGGATTTGTGTGACCAAAACAAACGAAAAATGTCAACACATGTCATAGGTTAGGATGCGAAATGAGGGAGTATTTAAACTGAAAAGGGCCGAAAATCGATGTATTTTTAATCTGTAGGGAAATTTATCACTTTTGAAGATCAAATACTTCCTTTTATTTCAAGAAATCGTAGACTGTAGGCTGACTTAACCTAACGTAACGAAACTATGTCCTGACGGTTTTCCTCTTTGTTGTTGCAGATTCCACAGACATCGTAGACTGTAAGCTCAAGCTGATCCTCGGCCTAATATGGACCCTCATCCTCCACTACTCCATCTCGCTGCCCATGTGGGAGGGCGAGGACGACTACCCCCCTGGAGACAAGCAGCCCACGCCCAAGCAGAGGTGAGAGCAGTGACAGCAACATAAACAGGAATTGCCAAATTTACAAGAAATTCTAACCAACCTAACCTCTCCTCGGCCAAAGCTCTGGACGTGTTTTGAGCTCCAGAGTCGCTAAACAGGACTCAAATCTACCGTGTGACCCCACCAATGGATTGCTCGTTCGGAGAGCAATCCATTGCTGGGGTCTCACGTTCGGTTCGAGTCCCATTGAGCGACTCTGGAGCTCAAAACACGTCCGGGATTTCGACCGCCTCCTATGGCCGACTGTGCCTTGCAGAGCTCGCAGAGCTTGCGGAGTCTGATGGCGTGGCTTTCTGCCGCAGGTTGCTGCACTGGATCCAGAGCAAGATCCCCGACCTGCCCATCACCAACTTCACGTCGGACTGGAACGATGGCCGAGCCGTGGGCGCTCTCGTCGACGCTGTTGCCCCAGGTGCGTCCCCTATAGATTCTCGCAGGGATAGCCTAGTGAGCTTGAAGACCAGCACAGGCGGCCAAAATTTAAAAATCGTTTTGAGCTCCAGAGTCGCTTCGCAGGACTCGAACCGAACGTGTGTCCTCACCACAGGATTCCTCGGTCGGAGAGCAGTCCATTGGTGGGGCTAACGTTCGGTTCGAGTCCCATTGAGCGACTCTTGAGCTCAAAGCGCGTCAAGAGTTTTGGCCGCCTGCACCGGTCTTCTGACCCACGTGCGGCGCTCTCCCTAGGCGTAACGCCCGACTTCACTCGGGGGAACCTAACCCTACTTTTGAATGTTCCCGCCAAAACGGCCGCCGCGCGTTTCCCGCCTTAAATGGGCGCTCTGTTGGCAGGCCTGTGTCCGGACTGGCAGGACTGGGACCCCAAGGACGCGATCCAGAACGCCGCCGAGGCTATCGGGCTGGCTGACGACTGGCTCAACGTGCGGCAGCTCATCACGCCGGAGGAGATGGTGAACCCCAAGATGGACGAGATGTCCATGATGACGTACCTGTCTCAGTACCCCAGCGCCAAGCTCAAGCCCGGCGCGCCGCTGCGGCCGCGCACCAACCCTAACAGGTGAGCTGCCCCTTCTACGTCGGACCTACAGAACCCGTGTCAACCAAAAATATCCGTCACTTCCGCTCGGAAAAGAAAGGGGCAAACAACTTCGAAAAATTGTGTACGCCCTCATATCAAATCCAAATTATTTCACGTCATTTCAACGTTACTTCATCGTTATTTTAACATTTCCCGTTAATTTAACGTTACTATTCACGTTAATTCAAAGTCATTTCACGTTATTCCAAGGGATAACGTACACCAAAAGTCAAGTTGTTTCCCCTTTGTTGGAACCCAGAATCCCGCCGCACTTTTGAAAAATAAAAAATAAAAAAATAAGTTTGGGTTGTGCGAACTGATACTGACGTGTTTTGTCATGTACTTGCAGCATTCCACCTCCTCGGTGAGTTAGTTCCTCTTGTGTGTCAAGGAGAATGAATAAAATAATCCGTGTGTTCGTATTGATTTTCGGCTTAACAGCATCCCCTTTTTTGCGACTGTCCCGCCCGGCAGCTCCTTTGTTGGTACAGTCGATTAATCGTAATTGAAATTTCAAAATGCTCTTTTTTTGCTTTTGCTGTATCTATCGCGGGAGGGGAGGGAGGGGGTTTCGCAGGAAACTATTTTGACTTTTCGCTCGCCGTTGTTGCAGCCAGCCTTGACCGCTTGTTGCATCTGCTTTTCTAGGGTTCCTTCCAGCCCGGGGGAGGCGAAGGTGGTTCAGGTGGTGGCCCCTCGAGCGGCCCGGCCCCACACTCGCCCGCTGGCCTGTAACCGCCGCGCGCGGTCGATGGTCACTGTCGCGTACTTGTTCATGATCTGGAGCTTTTTATTTGATCTCGTCTTGTGATTTCTTGCGCATTCCTCTAGTTTTAATTTGTCAGTGTGATGATACTATCTAGTCTGTCTTACTTTATTATTAATCTAGGCTCAATTTCGCTCTTTTTAAAGGGTGTTTATAATTGCTGTTTTGTTTTCAATACATATTTTTAAGAATCAATGGTGGTGTGTTTGCTTTGTAGATCGATTAACATTTCTACCTCGTATTACTGCATTAACCAAGAGTGAAAAAAGATTGCCTGTAGTGCTGACCAAAAAAAATTTAAAAAATAAGAAAAAGACGCTTTTAAAATTTTTGCAAAAAAATTATAAATTGATTGCTCTTTTTTCAATGCCATTTAGGCAGAGAATTCAAAGCACAGACTTCTATCTGTCTGCAAACTCTCATCAAAATCTGCAAGAAACCAGAAAATGCATAAGGGGCCATGTTTATCATATCATTCACTGTAAAAAATAACTGGAATTTTCTTATGCCATTGGCTGAGGAAATTTCCTTAGCCAAACTTTAAAGAGACTTTAAAGCGTCAGTGGCTCGGGAAAGGACCCTTTCCTCGGCCACAGCTTTAAATAAAGTGAGCCAATGGCGAATGAAATTTCAAGTCGCAAAGCGAAATTTGCCATTTGGCTAAGGAAACTATACTTTCCTTGGCCGGAACCTTAAATTAAACGAGCCATTGGCAAAAGAAAATTCAAGTTGTGGCGCACATAAGACATCTGTTGCTAGCCATAATTGGAAACTTTCAAGTTGTGGCTGTGGAAAGGTTGCTTTACCTAACCACAACTTGAAAAGTTGTCCTGTGGCAGGGTGAAGTCCCGAAACAGGCCGACTAAAGGATCATATAGCCTTGTAGACCTTAGTTCAAGACGTAGGAGCAGTGGCAGAGTGGTCAGTGTATCAGACCCGCGTTAGGGAGTCCCGGGTTCAACGCCGACCTCGGGTCATTTTTTTAAATAGCTCATAACCCACATGGAATCCTCGTCTTTGCTTCGCCACGACTTGAAATTTCGGGTGGTGGCTCAACAAAGCATCATTTTCTCAGCCACGTTGCGAAAATTGTCATTTGGCATAGGAAAGGCACCTTCTCTTAGCCACTGGCCAGGGAAAATTAGCAGGCCACAACGGAATGAAATTTAAAATTAATGGCACACGAAATTTCGAGTCCGTAGCACACGGAAGGTGCGTTTCACCTGCCACAACACGAAAATTCATGTTGATATTTTTTACAGTGTTGCGAGGGATTCCATGAGGCTGTTTCGTGCCCAAGAAAACTTAAATTTCTCAAATCAATGACACTGGGAAAGAGAAACTGTTTCCTACTTCCGGCTTAAAGTGCTCGGGAACGGCTCGTTTGCCTCTTAAGGGGACTCTCCGCCTGGCCCACTGGTGCAGGGCCTGGGGCAAGCCGGCGGCCACGTCGAGCCTGGGGGGCGGGCCAATGTTTATATCCCGTTGTTCTAAAAATAATGGCAGTGCCAAGAACACATCGGCAATTACAGCGGCGCACCTTTGGCCGCGACCCAGAGCCACTGGCTCGCTGCTTCGCTGCCTCGCCGCTGTCAGAAGCGCCACCCTCGCTTCCCGCCAACAGCAGCGCGCCCCGGTTCGCGCCTTGCCTTGCGTCGGTGTGACACTCGCTCGCGCTGCGGACTGATTTTGCGAGCAGCCCCCCCCCCCCTCTCTCTCTCTCTCTCTCTCTCTCTCTCTCTCTCTCTCTCTCTCTCTCTCTCTCTCTCTCTCTCTCTCTCTCTCTCTCTCTCTCTCTCTCTCTCTCTCTCGGGATAGCCCGCAGCACAGTTGGCCAGAGGACAGGTGCAGGCGTTTAAAATAGCAGGCGGGTTTTGAGCTCCAGAGTCGCTGAATGGGACTCGAACCGAACGGGTGATCCCACCAATGGATTGCCCTCCGAACGAGGAATTCATTGGTGGGGTCACACGTTCGGTTCGAGTCCTGTTTAGCGGCTTTGGAGCTAAACGCGTCCAGAGTGTTGGCCGCATGCGCCGGTCCTCTGGCCCACTGTGCGCTGAGGTGCGAGAGAGACGGAGCGACGACACGGCGGCGCGTCTTGGCGCGGCCTCCCCCGGGCAGCACGTGGGCGGCGACACGGCGTCTTGGCCGCCCCCCGCACTCGGTGGCGCTCGGCGTAGGCCGCCGGGCCGCGGGGGGCGAGTCACGCACCGTCACACTGGAAGCAACGCGCCCGTACAGCGGGCCAGAAAACCAGCGCCGGCGGCCAAAACTCTAGACGCGTTTTGAGCTCCAGAGTCGCTAAATGGGACTCGAAATGAACGTGTGACCCACCATTGGATTGCTTTCCGAAAGAAAGCACGCAGTCACTCACATACACAAGCTCTCACGCACTTGCCGCGATCACGGCCATGACGATCTCGACTCGGCAGAGGCGCCCCCTGGAGTACGAAGCAAGTGACTTTGGCTGACCGCTGTGTGCTTGCGTCCTGTGTAGGGTCCGCGCCTACGGCCCCGGAATCGAGCCCACGGGCCCCGTCGTTGGCGCGCCCGCCAACTTCACCGTGGAGACCTTCTCGGCCGGAAAGGGCAAGGTGGAGGTGACGGTGGAGGGCCCCAACGGACAGCCCATCCCGGTGAGTACCCAGTTCCGATCGGTTCAATTAAAACAAGCGGCAAAAATTAAAATAAAAAAAAACTGGTTTAAAAGATATTCCGAGCAGGGATCAGAAAATAGACCTGCTACAATATGATTTAATCGCTTAAAAAAATCGCTTTTCAAAAAGAGCTCTGATTTTGTGGCTAATAATGTGTTAGTGTCTAGATGTGTTGTTGAATCGTGATAAAAATTGGCTGCATTGTTCGGCAGTGCGAGGTGCGGTTCAACAACGACCGCAGCCTGACGTACAGCTGCTCGTACTCGCCCAAGGCGGAGGGCACCCACAAGGTGTACATCCGCTTCGCCGGCCGCGAGATCCCCAAGTCGCCCTACCCCGTCCTGGTGGAGGGCCACGCCGGCGACGCCAGCAAGGTGACGGCCTCGGGGCCCGGCCTGCAGCCCGAGGGCAACATGGTCAACAGGCCCACGTACTTCGACATCTCCACTAAAGGTACTCATACGCCGCACCACAGTGGGGCAGAAGACGCGGGCGCAGGCGGCCAAAACTCTAGATGCGTTTTGAGCTCCAGAGTCGCTGAATAGGACTCGAACCGAACGTGTGACCCCACTGATGGACTGTTCTCCGAACGAGGAATCCATTGGTGGTGCCACGCGTTCGGTTCGAGTTCCATTTAGCGACTCTGGAGCTCAAAACGCGTCTAGAGTTTTTGCCGCCTGATCCGGTCCTCTAGTCCACTGTGCGTCGTGCTAGGGGGTATCCGTCGTGGCATCACGCGGCGCTACTCCACGCCAAGGAGGGGGAGCGAGAGACGGAGCCATTGAGTCAACGTATAGCGCCCGCAGAGCCCGAATCACCCCCGCTGGACCCGAATCAACCCCTGAACCCGAAGCACCTCCTGAACCCGAATCACCCCCTGAACCCGAAGCACCCCCTAAACCCGGACCCCCTGAACCCGAATCACCCCCTGAACCCGAAGCACCCCCTGAACCCGGCCCCCCTGAACCCGAATCACCCCCTGAACCCGAAGCACCCCCTGAACCCGAAGCACCCCCTGAACCCGAAGCCCCCCCTGACGTTGTTGCTGTGGTTGCAGACGCGGGTCGCGGCGTGCCGGAGGTGATCGTCGTGGACCCCGCCGGCCACAAGAACACCGTCCCCGTCAACGTCCGCCAGATCTCGCCCGACTCGTGGCGCTGCGAGTACGTGGCGCCCAACGTGGGGCTGCACTCCGTCAACGTCTTCTTCGCCGGGCAGCCCATCCCCAACAGCCCCTACGGCGTGAAGATCTCACCAGGTGAGTGTGCAAGACGTCCAAGACGATGAAGATGTGGAGGACCAGGATACCGGCGGGCAAAGCACAGTGGGTCAGAGGACCCGCGCAGGCGGCTAGGAACTCTAGACGCGTTTTGAGCTGCAGAGTCGCTAAATGGGACTCGAACCGAACGTGTGACCCCACCAATGGACTCCCCGCTTGGAGAGCAATCTATTGGTGGGATCACACTTTCGTTTCGAGTCCCATGTAGCGACTCTGGAGCTCAAAACGCGTCCGGGATTTTGACCGCCGCGTTTTTCACATGCGTAAGCTACTGCTTAATATTATGCATAGCAACGTATAATTTAAACTTAGTTATGAATAAATTATGCATAACAACGTATAATATTATGCATAACAACGCATGTGCAAAATCGTGCACAACTGTGTACAAAAAAGTACAGAAGGATTTAGCGTGACGCCTGAATAACCCCAGCCCCCTCGCTGCCACAGTGTCGGACGCGCGCAAGGTGCGGTGCGCGGGCCGGGGCATCCAGCCCAACGGGGTGCGCGTGCGGGACGCGGCCGACTTCAAGATCTTCACGGAGGGCGCCGGGGAGGGGACGCCGGAGGTGCGCGTCATCGGCCCCGGCGGCGTCAACGAGCCGGTGCGGCTGTCCAGGGTGGACGCGCAGCCGGGCAGCCCGCCGGGCACGTACCAGGCCGTGTACACGCCGCGCAAGGAGGGCCGCCACGTGGTGATGGTGACGTACGCCGGCCAGGAGGTGCCGCGCTCGCCCTTCGAGGTGAACGTCGGCCCGCACCGCGACACCAAGATCAAGGCCTACGGCCCCGGCCTCAAGGGCGGCGTCGTCGGCTACCCCGCGCTCTTCACCGTGGACACCAACGGCGAGACCGGCGCGCTGGGCTTCAGGTGAGGTGTACAGTGGCGTATCTAGACTCGGGAAAAGGAGGGGGTCATGTCGCGCTTTTTGCCTACTTACTGGCGGATTGTGCGGCAAATTGCCTACCTTTAGGCGCTTTATTAAGGGCAAAAAAAGGGGGGGGTCATGACCCCCTGTCACTAAAATCACTAAAATACCGTAAGCCGGGGCAATATGAGACAATTTCGGGGTAATATGAGACATTGTCGGGTCAAAGTAAGACGCTCTCTAAACCCCCGATATGGACTCTAAGAAGGCTTCCACTAAAACACATTCACTATTCTTGATGATTCCATTCTGCTACGTGAAATTTGACAGGGAAGAGTCATTAAATGCAATAAGAATTTGGATTCTAATGATGTTTATCATGTGTCTCAAATTCCCCGGCTTACGGTATACTAAACAAATCAAATTTGCGCGCATTTTAACCTTTTTTTTTTTTTTTGTTTTTGTTTTTTGTTTGGCTATATTTTTACCCACACCTCTTTACCTGCAGCATCGAGGGCCCCTCGGAGGCCAAGATCGACTGCCACGACAACGGGGACGGGTCCGCCGACGTGCGCTACTACCCGACGGCGCCCGGCGAGTACGCCGTGCACATCCTGTGCGACAACGAGGACATCCCCGGGTCGCCGTACATGGCGCGCGTGCTGCCCAACACTGACTACTTCCCCGACCGCGTCGTGTGCCACGGCAAGGGCGTGGAGCGCGACGGCACCCACAAGGGCAAGCCCGCCGACTTCACGGTGGACACGCGCAAGGCCGGCAGCGCGCCGCTCGACGTGCAGGTACGCAGGCAGAGGCCCGGGTTCAAATACCACCTCGCTAAAAGGAAGACAGCAACTTTAGTTTGAATTATACTACATTATAAAGCGTATGATACGCTAAGGTGCCACTTCTCACTTCGCTTTCTTATATTTTCACTTCATTATATTTTCACTTCATTATGTTTTCACTTTATTATATTTCCACATCATTTTTCTCACTTTTTTTTTGCTCTTTACTTTTTTATTCACTTCATTTCTTTTAATTCACTTATTTTCACATCAATTTTTTTTTCACTTTATTTTCTTTTCTCTTTATATTTTTTTTCACTTTTTTATTTTTACTGCATTATTTTTCACTTCATTTGTTTTCATTTCTGTTTTTATTTCACGTCATTCTTTTTCCACTTCATCCTTTTTAAATACGAGAGTATCGATCTTGCGTCGCCAGGTGATGGACTCGAGGGGCAACAACGTTGACGTCGGCGTCCGGGACAACCGCGACGGCACCTTCTCCTGCCAGTACACGCCCAAGCTGGGCGGCAAGCACCAGGTGCAGGTAGGCAGCCCGCCACGGCGATACCCCGCGACGCCAAACCGCGCGGGGTATCTGCCGCCTGCAGCGCAAAGCGGCACAGTGGGCGAGAAGGCCGGCCAAAACATAAGACGCGATTTGAGCTCTAGAGTAGCTAAACAGGACTCAAAACGAACGTGTGACCCCACCAATGGATTCTTCGTTCGGAGAGCAATCCATTGGTGGGGTCACAAGCTCGGTTTTCGTCTCATTTAGCGACTTTGGAGCTCGAAACCCGGCCGGTATTTTGACCTCCTTCACCGGTCTTCTGGCCCACTGCGCGTGACAGCACTGATCCAAGGGAAACGGCGTGACTGCAGCAGCGACTGCTTGCAGGTCAACTACGGCGGTGTGGCCACCAAGAACAGCCCCTACCGAGTGTACGCCAAGCAGCCGCTGAACCCCGCCGCCGTGCAGGTGTTCGGCCCCGGCGTGGAGAAGGGCGTCAAGACCAACCACCCCACGCACTTCAACATCGACTGCCGGGACGCCGGCGAAGGTAGGACTCAGTGGCCTTGAGGCGTTTTGATCTCTAGAGTCGTTAAACCGGACTCGAACCGAACGTGTGACCCCACCAATGGATTCCTCGTTCGGAGAGCAATCCATTGGTGGGGTCACACGTTCGATTTGAGTGTTCCATTTAGTGACCCAGGAGCTCAAAACGCGCCTAGAGTTTTGGCCGCCTGCGCCAGCTTTCTGGCCCACTATGCTCTGTTTGTGCTGATCCTGATGCTCCTTACGGACTGTCGATGAAAGAGTGTGTGAGAGAGAGAGAGAGAGAGTGAGAGAGTGAGAGAGTGAGAGAGTGAGAGAGTGAGAGAGTGAGAGAGTGAGAGAGTGAGAGAGTGAGAGAGTGAGAGAATGAGAGAGTGAGAGAGTGAGAGAGTGAGAGAGTGAGAGAGTGAGTGAGTGAGAGAGTGAGAGAGTGAGAGAGTGAGAGAGTGAGAGAGTGAGAGAGTGAGAGAGTTACCGAGATAAACCGAGCGTTAATCGAGACTTACCGAGACTTACCGTTGTTGCAGGCGAGGTGCAGATCGCGGTGAGCAACGAGAAGGGTCAGGACCTGCCCGCCACGCTGCTGGACAACGAGGACGGCACCTACCGCGTCGACTACAGCGCGCCCAGCCCCGGCAACCACACCGTCACCGTGCTGTACGGCGGCCAGCAGGTGCCGCAGAGCCCCATCCGCGTGGCCGTGGAGCCCCACGTGGACGTGTCCAAGATCCGCGTGGACGGCCTGGAGCCCAGTGAGTACCGACTGACTGGCAGCGGGACACAGTGGGCCGGAGGACTGGTGGAGGCGAGGGGGTAAACACTTTAATGATGCCCTGTACCAAAAAGCCGTGGATTAGGCGTAATACACGTAGTTGTAATAACATGTTAGGGTCAAATATGCCAAAATTTAGCATTTTGATGCCGTAATACATGAATAATGCCACCGTAATACAGCGTAATGCCGAGTACTTACCGATTTCTTGAGGTGTTTACCCCCTCGGGTGGAGGTGGTCTAAATCCCGGACGCGTTTCGAGCCCAAGAGTCGCTGAATGGGACTGAAACCGAACGTGTGACCCCATCAACGGATTGCTCGCCGAACGAGGAACGTTCGGTTCGAGTCTTGTTTAGCGACTGTGCGGCTCAAAACACGTGTAGAATTTTGGTCGCCTGAGCCGGTCTCCTGGCCCACCGTGCAGCGGGAGCTGGAGCTTTGGGGACTGGGCTCGCGGGGTCTTGTGCGCTGCAACTGCCGGCGACAGCCATGTCCTTATTAACCTCGCAATGTTCTGTTCTTGAGCACGGGTCAAAGGTCTCGGAGACGCGGCTCGCAAGCCGGATTTGGTCCAGCCCGAACGGGTTTTAAGCACCAGTTTCGCTATCTGGGGCCCTAGCTGAACGTGTGACCTCACCAATGGATCGCTCTCCGAACGAGGAATCCATTGGTAGGGTCACACGTTCGGTTCGGTTCGAGTCCCATTTAGCGACTCTGGAGCTCAAAACGCGTCTAGCGTTTGGGCCGCACACGCCGGTCTCCTGGCCCACTGTGCGCCTGCTCTCCGAGCCGAGACCCCCCGACCCTGCTGCTGGTGATGGTTAATGGTGACGGTGTTCCCCGCGTCGCGCCCCCTAGCCGCCCCCATCAACAGCCTGCAGCAGTTCCGCGTGCTGACGCCGCCGGTGCTGCACGGCGTGGGGCGTCCTGCCGACCTGGCCGTGGCCATCACCAGCCCGTCGGGCAGCCGCATCAAGGCGCACGTGGTGCCCACGCCCGAGGGCTTCCTCGTCAACTTCACGCCCACGGAGCTGGGCGAGTACCTGCTGGCGGTGACGCTGGGCGGTGAACCCGTCTCTCCGCCGCACCGCTTCACCTGCCTGGCCGGCAGCGACGCGAGCCGCGTGCGCGCCACGGGGCCCGGCCTCCAGGGCGGCGTCGTCAACAAGCCGGCCGAGTTCGTGATCGACACCCGCGGCGCCGGCCAGGGCGGCCTCGGCGTCACCGTCGAGGGGCCCTGCGAGGCCGCCATCAACTGCAGGGACAACGGCGACGGCACCTGCTCCGTCGCGTACCTGCCCACCGAGCTCGGCGACTACTCCATCAACATCACGTTCAACGACCAGCACATCCCCGGGTCCCCCTTCCAGGCCGTCGTCTGCTCCGAGCAGGAGCAGCACAAGATGCAGAACATCAAGGTGTCCGGCACCGGCATCCTGCCCAACGGTACTGCGGCGGCGTGGCGTGGCGCCTGCTCGCTTCCCCCGACCCTAATCGACTGCGACTGCTTGTTTGAGTGCGCAGTGGGCCACAAGACGGGTGGAGGCGGTCACAATCCCGGACCCGTCCTCGAGATCGAGAGTCGCGAAATGGGACTCGAACCGAACATGTGACCCCACCAATGGATTGCTCTTCCAAGAGGAGTCCATTGGCGGGGACACACTACGTCAAGTCTTTTAAGCGACTCTGGAGCTCAACGCGTCTAGAGTTTTGGCCGCCTGCGCCGGTCCTCTAGCCCTCTGTAGAGTGTTGAGTAACGGGTGCGAAGCGTGCGATTTTATTTTTCAGCGAGTTTTTACGTAACCAGTGCATGTCTGTTCTATCCCAACCCTTCTATGCTCCCCATGACGTGCGTTCCAGTTCCAGAGAATGCTCTAGATGAAGGAGACCTGAATGCGAGGCTGAACATTCGAACAAAAAGTGAATATAATTATGATTTGATTTAGAATTTCAAACTGTCGACTGTTTAAATGATCTAGACAGACCTGAAACAATCGGTGATTATTCTTCGTTCATCGGACTGACTCTAGAACTCACGGAACGTAGGCCCCTGTTTTTATGCCCCGTGTTCTCTTAACATTGCTTGATTTTTTTTCCAGCCACTAACTGCCTGGCCACTGCAGTTGTGCCAAAGATGTGCATGCCTCGTGATGTCCATTGTGTGTAGTGTCTTACTGCGTAGGAGTTGTTCATCCATCTTTGATGAAGCTTGGGTTGCGTAGGACACTGGAAAAACAAAGGCATAAAAAGTATGCCCTTAACGGCACAGGAGACAGTTGTACTATTTTTACTCCGAGTCACGAAATTGACATAAATCGTTTATGCACTTGTTTGACCGAGGGCAAAAAACTGTGAATTTCAATGTACACATTGAATGAATTTCAGTCGAATTTTAATAAATTTTGGGCCAAATATACTGAAGTTTTGAAAAAATTCAATAAATTGTAATTTTTTTATAGCAAATTTAATTTTTTTTTGTAAATTTTAAAGAATTTCAGTAAATTTTAAAGAATTTCAGTAAATTTTAAAGAATTTCAGTAAATTTTAAAGAATTTCAGTAAATTTCAAAGAATTTCAGTAAATTTTAAAGAATTTCAGTAAATTTTAAAAAATTTCAGTAAATTTTAAAGAATTTCAGTAAATTTTAAAGAATTTCAGTAAATTCTAAATTTTTTGTGAATTTTGGTGTACAAATTTGACTAGAGTGATTTCCGTTTGTGTTTGGCGCATGATTTTCGTGCACATTTTGTCATTCCGTTCTGCTTCTCTCCGTTTGCAGGCGTGTTCGTGGACTCGCCGACGGACTTCGTGGTGGACACGCGCGCGCTGGCGAAGCGCGACGACGGCCGCGTGACGTGCACCATCACGAACCCGTCCGGCGGCCGCACCGAGAACCTGGTGACGGCGCAGCCCGACGGCACGTACCGCATCGCGTACACGCCCTTCGAGGAGGGCCGCCACACCATCGACATCCTGTACGACGGCATCCCCGTGCCCGGCTCGCCCTACGTGGTCACCGTGCGCGGCGGCTGCGACCCCAAGCGCTGCCGCGCCTTCGGCCCCGGCCTGGAGCACGGCGTCGTGGACGTCCCCAACGTCTTCACCGTCGAGACCAAGGGTGAGCGTCCGGCGCACAGTGGACCGGAAGACCGGCGCTGGCGGCGCCAACACTCTTGACGCGTTTTGAGCTGCACAGTCGCTACCACGTTTTGCCATCGTACAGGGGAAAAGTATAGCTTTCAGGCGGCTATCGAGGAGGTGGTTTTTGGGTGGAGGAAGAACCCTGTCTGCCCCCCCCCTCCTCAAACCGACTCTGTATCCGCCCCTGCCCGTGCTAGGCACCATAGGCACCTAACGACTGTTGCTGTTGCAGGCGCTGGCAAGGGCGGCCTAGGCCTGGCCATTGAGGGTCCCTCCGAGGCCAAGATGACCTGCAAGGACAACCGCGACGGCTCCTGCTCCGTCGAGTACATCCCCACCGAGCCCGGCGACTATGACGTCAGCATCAAGTTCGCTGACGCGCACATTCCTGGCTCGCCGTTCAACGTACGTAGTGTACCGTCCTGAAAGTGCAACTTCCTGAAAGTGCAACTTCCTAAAAGTGCAACTTCCTAAAAGTGCAACTTCCTAAAAGTGCAACTTCCTGAAAGTGTGGCTTCCTGAAAGAAAGTGTTCCTGAAAGTGTTAAACTTCCTTGAAGTACAATTGTTTGGGTTGCAGGTGGCGGTGGACCGGCAGGTGAGCCCCTCCCAGGTGTCGGCGTCCGGCCCCGGCCTGGACCCGGCGCAGTGCCGGGCGGGCGCGCCGCTCAACATCAAGGTGGACGCCAGCAAGTCGGCCAAGGCGCCGCTCGGCGTCAACATCAGGAGCGACAAAGGTGCGCGGGTTCAACTCCCCCGGCGCACAGTGGGCCAGAAGACCACCCCACGTGGCGAAACTCTAAACGCGTTTCGAGCCCCAGAGTCGCTAAATGACACTCGAACAGAGCGTGTGACCTCACCCATGGACTCCTCGTTCGGAGAGCAATCCATTAATGGGGTCGCACGTTCGGTTCGAATCCCATTTAGCGAATCTATAGTTTAAAACGTGTCTAGAATTTGGGCCGCCTCGGCCGGTCGCTAGTCTTCTAGCCCAATGCGCGGCAAAGACCTTCTTCTTTTTTTCCTTTTTTTTAAAAAAAAAAAAAAAAGTGGAATGCATTTATAAAATTGATTGGTTGAATGCCTCAGGGCCTGTAGGTCTTCCGACCCACTGTGCAGCGGAGACTTTATTTATTATTTTTTTAAGTGTAAAGCATGTGGAATATTGATCGTTATTTTTTTTTTTAACGCCACAGGGCCGCTGCCGCAGAAGGCCGAGGTGCGCGACAACCACGACGGCACGTACGACGTCAAGTACGTGGCGCCGCCGGAGGGGTCTACGGTGCTGGGCAACATCACGTGGGACGGCAAGGAGATCGGCGGCAGCCCCTTCCAGATGAAGGTCCGGCCGCGCGTCGAGGCGGACCGCGTGCGCGTTGAGGGCCCCGGCGTGTCCAGCAAGGGCGTGCCCGCCTCCATCCCCGTCGACTTCGTCATCGACGCCAGGCAGGCCGGCGCCGGGGACCTGCAGGTCCAGGTTCTGGTGAGTGCACTTGACGTCGACTTGACGGTGGTCATAGGAGTGTTAAAATATCGGTATTACAAATTTTCGTATTTTTAATGGGTTTTAAACCGAATAAAATAATAAATCATACCGGTATAAAACCTTAAAGTACCAAGAAATTCAGAAATCCTGGTTTAATACCGGGTTAATAACCGTATAATACCGAAAAATACCGACCAATAAAATACCGGAGCCATCCCTAGACGACTCCAATGTCGCCACAGTGGACCAGATGACCGGTGCAGGCGGCCGAAATTCTAGACACGCTTTAAACTCCAGAGTCCTAAACAGGACTCCAATCGAGAGTGTGACCCAACGAATGGATTTCTCTCCGAACGAGCAAACCATTGGTAGGGTCACACGTTTAGTTCGAGTCTCATTGAACGACGCTGGAGCCCAATAGCCGTCGGGTATTTTGACCGCCTCCGCCCACTGTGCCCTACTGTGCCCCCTGTTCCGAACCCTCGCCCAGTATATACCCCACGCTGCACGCGTACCGCACGCGGGGTATCGCCACGCGTCTTACAGTGCTGAGCTTCTTCCTTCCAGGGTCCGGACGGCTACCCGCGCAAGGTGAAGGTGGTGGACCAGGGCGACGGCACGTACAAGGTGACGTACACGCCGGACGACTGCGGCCGCTACAAGATCAACATCAAGTACGGCGGCAAGGACGTCCCCAACTGCCCCATCAGCGTGCAGGCCTTCGCCACGGGCAACGTGAGTAGCCAGCCATGCAGCTGCCAGCAGACTGATTTTGTGAGCCGCTTCCGTCTCTCTCTCTCTCTCTCTCTCTCTCTCGCACTCATGAGGCTTCCCGTAGCTGAAGCAGACTCTCGGAATCAGGCCCACAGTGGGACAGAAGGCCGGCGCAGGCGGCCAAAACTCTAGACGCGTTTTGAGCTCCAGAGTCGCTTAAATGGGACTCGAGGCGAGCGTGTGACCCCACCATTGGATTCCGCGTTCGGAGAGCAATCCATAAGTGGGGTCATACGTTCGGTCCGAGTCCCATTTAGCGACTCTGGAGCTCAAAACGTGTCGACTTTTGGCCGCCTGCGCCGGTCTTCTGGCCCACTGTGCAGGCAGCTTACTGCGCGCGGAATGTAAATCATGCGAGACTCGCCGCTGGCGTACTTGCCGTTGGCTTACTTCCCCCCGGTGGCGGTGCTTCCCTGCGCAGGCCGACAAGTGCAAGATCACCGAGGGCATCCAGCAGAACTTGGCCAGCGGCGAGGAGTACTGCATCACCGTCAACGCCAAGAACGCCGGCCTCGGCGCCGTCACCTGCCGCATCCGCTCCACCTCGGGAAGGTGAGTGAGCACAGTGGGCTGGCACATTGTAGCACAGTGGGCCAGAGGACCGGTGCAGACGGCCAAAGCTCGAGACGCGATTTGAGCTCTTAGAGCAGCTGAACAGGACTCAAACCGAACGTGTGACCCCACCGATGGATTCCTCGTTCGGAGGGCAATCCATTGGTGGGGTCACACGTTCGCTTCGCATCCCATTTAGCGACTCAAGGAGCTTAAAACGCGTCCGGGATTTAGGCCTCCTCCACTGGTCTTCTGGCTCACTATGCGCAGCAAACGTTTCTGCCTCCGCGGGGTGTCGGCGGACCTAACCTTACTTAGTATTTTTTTTTTTTTTACATATGCAAGGTACAAACTATTTAGTTCGTTACATGAAGAATTAGTTTTCCAACCACTCCTTACCTTTCGGCTATTTGTTTCTTTTTTTTTTTTTTTTTTGGTAATTTATTTTTATTTTTCAACGCGTTCCGTTCCATTTCTTTCCCCTAATTTCCCCTAATCCCCGTCGTCGGCCCCCTCGCCGCCTCCGCCTTATTTTTAGCGCCCCGTTCGGCTTCGTTCCGTCATCTGTTTCTTCCGGACGCCCCCCAGCGTCCGATGCGGGACCGTTCTTTACGTCGCTCCGCTCTGTCTCTCTCGCGCCCCTGTGGAAGTCGGAAGTCCCCGTGAGTGCGAGAGGCAACGCCCAGTGGACCGGAAGACCGAAGCAGGCGGCCCAAACTCTAGACGCGTTTTTAGCTACCGAGTCGCTAAATGGGATTCGAACCGAACGTGTGACCCCACCGATGGATTGCCCTCCGAACGAGGAATCCATTGGTGGGGTCACACGTTCGGTTCGAGTCCCATTTCGCGGACACTCGAGCTCGAAACCTATCCGCGGGTCTTCTGGCCCACTGTGCGACGGGGCGACCGCCGCCCCCTCGTTAACATGGCGCGTTGGCACTGACGAGCCGGCATTGTGTTGATTAGCAGTGTGGCGACCGTCGCCGCCTCGCCGCCGATTGACGAGGCAGGCGGCACCGCGTCAAGGCGATGACGCCTTCCCTTCTTCTGCGTCCCCTTTCCTCCCCCCCCCTCCCCCACCGACACCGCTCTTTGTTTTGTTTTGCTGTTGTGGTGTCGCTTAGGAAAGGGGAGGGGAGGGGATGGGGGGAAGGAAAGAGGAGGTGGAGGGAAAGTACTAAAGGGGAGGGAATGTAAAGGGGAGGGAATGTGAAGTGGAGGGAAAGGGGAGGGAAAGTAAAGGAGAGGGAAAGGAGAGGGAAAGGGAAAGGGGAGGAAAAGGGGAGGGGGAGGCGATTTTCTGGCAAAGCGCGGCGGCTCTGTGTTTGAGCCGTTACGTCGCGGCGGATGAGGCGGGAGGTGCGATTTGTGCAACCGTTGTAATGTTGCAAGTGCGCCGCGCGCGGCCGCGCGTGTGTCTTAACGAGCGTGGCGAGTCTGTCTGTCTGTCTGTCTGTCTGTCTGTCTGTCTGCAGAGGTGGCAACAGCGGGGCGCAAATTGTCGCCGCTGCACCCCTTCCGCCGGCGCGGCATGTCAGATCGCCGAGTTGTAGTGTCGCGAGCACCGACGCACCGTGGGCCAGAGACCAGGAGGCGGTCGAAGTCCCGGGGGTTTTGAGCTTCAGAGTCGCTAAATGGGACTCGAACCGAACGTGTGACCCCACCAACGGATTGCTCTCCGAACAAGGAATCCATCGGGTGGGGTCACACGCTCAGTTGAGGGACCATTTAGCGCGACTGTGGAGCTCAAAACGCGTCTAGAGTTTTAGTCGCCTGCGCCGGTCTTCTAGCCCACTGTGCGACTCGACACTCGACACAAAAAGCGGAGCGAGAGAGATGGACGGAACGGAATGCCGTTCGCAGTTCCGGCGACATTTTTGACCACGCCCCCTTGGCCTGGACGCAGCCGTCTTATGTTTACTGCGTGCGCCTGACGGACGGACAGACAGACAGACAGGGGCGGGCGACGCCGGCGACGGGGGCGTCTACACGGCAGGGCCGTCGGCGAGCTCGCTCGGAGTAGCGCGCTCCGCAGTGGGGTAGTAGGCTCATTCCAAGGGTCCTTTTCGTCGCTCTGTCTCTCTCGCACTCATGGGGCGTACCGAATGAGTGCGAGAGAGACAGAGGGACGAAAACGACGACTCTCGGCATCAGTCTGCTACTGATGCGACTTGGTGGCGATCTCAAAATATCTCAGCCGGGCAAGCACGAGGTTGGCGAAGGCGGAGGCGGGGGAGGGCACGGAGGCCGGGGGCGGGGTCACGGCGCGGCCGGGGCACAGTGGGCTAGAGGACCGACGCAGGCGGCCTATACTCAGCACGCGTTTTGAGCTTCAGAGTCGCTTAACTTGACACGAACCGCACGTGTGACACCACCAATGGATTGGTCTCCGACCGCGGAAACCATTGGTGCGGTCACACGTGCGGTGCGAGTCCTAGTTGGCGACTCTGGAGCTCAAAGCGCATCTTAAATTTTGGCCGCCGCCTGCGCGGTCTTCTGGCCCACTGTGCGGGGTTGCACTCAGGAAGCGGCTTGGGGTGAGCATTGAGCCGCAGAGAGGATCCTGGCCTGGTTTCTCAGCGGGAATGGCGCGTACATGTGTGTGTGTGTCCGTGTGTGACCCAGTCTGCGTGGTAGTGGTAGGCGTCGTCTGCTGGCTGCATTTGTAAACCCTGTGGCCTGCAGTCCAACGGGCAGGCAGGCAGGCCCGCAAGGCAGTGCTGTGAGAGCACCCGGCCTTCAGGGCGGACAGACAGACAGACACCGCGCCTCGATGAACGGCCTGAGAGCCACCCTCACGGCCCGTGCGACCTTCACTCCACCACGGCCAATCTGAAACGTATTTAATTTGGCCCCTGATTGTATAACGTGTTTTCTCTTTTTCCCGCGCCGTCACGTGTTGCAGGACTCCTGATTCCAAGCAGAAGTGTGGGGTCGCTCAGTCTCTCTCGCACTCACGAGGCGCACAGTGGGTCAGAGGACCGTTCGTTCAGGCGGCCAAATTTCTCGACGCGTTTTGAGCTCCAGAGGCGCTAAATGGGACTCGAATCTCGATACTATATCGATACCATCCCGATACTATATCGATACTTTATCGATACTATATCGATATCATAGGATTTATCATCGATCCTACCGACTTTCTGGCCTGCTATGTGCGGGTCCCTGAAGACGGAAGACTGTTTGGCGGGTGTTTGGCGGCCTGGCAGATCGTACGGCTCCACTGGGATAGCTGCCGACGAGCAGCACTTTGTCACTGGTATGCGTGCTTCCCTCGGGAATGGGCGCTCGTTTTCGCACAGCGGGGCGATTCGTCTGGCCGCTGGTCTTGACTCGTGTTGTTTATTATTTTCGGCGCCGCACAGTGGGCCAGATGACTGGTGTAGGCGGCCCAAACTATCGAGACGCATTTTGAGCTCCAGAGTCGCTGAATTGGACTCGGACCGAACGTGTGACCCCACCAATGGACTCCTCGTTCGGAGAGCAATTCATTTGCGGTCACACGTTCGGTTGGAGTCCCATTCACATTCAGCGACTCTGGAACTGGAAACCCGTCAGGGATTTTGACCATTTCCACCTTTCCAGTGACCCACTGTGCGCTGGTCTTGACTCAAGTTTATCGCCGCCTTGCGCGAGCGCTTTTGGCTGAGGGAGCAACCACGCAGTATGTTAGGGGACACAAGATTTCTGAAGAGAGGAGATTTCGCAAGATTTCAACCGATTTTACGCCCAAAATTTGCTTGTTTTGCGCCGTTTTGGGGGAAGATTTTCGATTTGCAGAGATTTCTGGCGCTCGCGGGGAGACATGTTCATGAGAGGTTGCTCCCCCCTCGCTTTGGCGGACAACGATGAGTGAGTTAGTGAGTTAGTGTGGCAGTGTCTCTGCCGCGCGCCACCGCCGCCTCTGTCTGCACCTGTCACGCGACTAATGAAGCCACCGCCGACTTGATATCGTTAGCCCGCGTGTTGTGTCGGGCCGTGCGTCGAGGCGGCGGTGCGCTGGCGACGAGGCTCGGCGACTTGCTGAACAGTGCGCAGTGGGCCAGAAGACCGCCGGAGCCGCAGGCGAACAAAACGCGTTTTGAGTTCCAGAGTCGCTAAATGGGGCTCGAACCGAGGGTGTGACCCCACCACTGGATTGCTCTCCGAACGAGGGATCCATGGGTGGGATCACACGTTGGGTTCGAGTCCCATTTAGGGACTCTGGAGCTCTAAACGCGTCTAGAGTTTTGGCCGCCTGCGCCGCGGGTCTTCTGGCCCACGGTGCTGTCTCGCCCTTACCTAGCTGTACTTATAGTAGCACTTAGTACTTCTTAGTGAGCAGGACTTGCCAGCAAGTAGCGCTCCTCAGCGGCGCCCCGCTTGGCATGCCGGCCCTTGTACCCTCGAGCGCGTTTTTTTTTTGTTTTTTTTTTTGTTTGGGTTGCGCTCGCCGGCCTGACTTGCAGGCCAGATGCCAGAGTAATTCGCGGGGCCCACCGTGCGAGGAAGCCGTAGCCCTGTCTCTCTCGCACGCCTGCGGGACGCACCGTCAGTGCGAGAGAGAGAGAGAGAGAGAGAGAGAGAGAGAGAGAGAGAGAGAGAGAGAGAGAGAGACGGAGACGAGACGCTGCTGCTGGGAATCAGACTACCGAGCGAGCCCCCCGCGGGGCCCTTACCCTCTGTTGTTTTTCTAATGGCGAATGAGCTGCTTGGCACCGGGGCCCCTCTGTTTGCCCCCCTTCCCCCTCCCTTCCCTTTCCTTACTCCTCTCGCCCCGTAGACCACCACGCTACATTGTGATGGTGGGTGAGTCAGGGGTGCAGAAGAATGCCTAGGACTCAGTTTTTAAGGATGGGGTTCGGTTACAGTGATTAAGTGAAGCTAAGTGGTCGTATTTACTAAATGGGTCGTTATGTCGGTGAATGTAGTGTTGTGAAAAAGTGTTGCGTCAACGCGCGTCTTCACGTCAAGCACTGAGGCGAGGGGTAAACAACCCGAAATGATTATTGTACCCCAATGTGTTTAATCATTGGTCATCAGTTGAATGATCATAATATTCGAAATAATCAGTGATAATAGCAGCAATTTAAAATAATACCTATTTTTTCCCTGTAAAGGTGACTGCTTACAAAAAAAAAAAAAAAAAAAAAAAAAAAAAAAAAAAAGAGCAAATTTTGGCATGCTCTTATGCTGTAATTTTTACCCCCCCCCCCTCTTCCCCCGCGAAAAAAAAAACACTTTTTGCCGGAGGAAATTTATGTTACAAATGGGCGCTTGTTTGGCGTTGCAGCGACCTGGACATCGACATCGAGGACAACGGCGACGGCACCTTCTCGGTGTACTACACCGTCAAGGACGCCGGCGACTACACCCTGAGCGTCAAGTTCGGCGGCCAGCCCGTCCCCGGCGGCTTCTACACGTTCACGGTAAGTGCGTCCACTGTTAAGAAAATAATTCTAAAATTTCAAAATAGGGGCTTTTTTTTAAAAAAATAAATAATTCCGCCACTCTTTGTTTAATGAAGTTGCTAAACGGTTTATGTGTGTGTTTCTGCGAATACTGCTAGGGGGTCAGTTCAACGAGCCAGAGAGTTGAACGCAAGTGCTGTCTGGGGGCCGTTCTGGTACGCACTGTACGTACGTACCGTCCCTGGGAATGCGCCTTGGTCTGTGGGGGGCTGTGTCCCCGTATGACTTTATGTGTACGCATTGCATCGTGATCGAGAATGCATTTTGCTCTGGGACTGTCCATGTCGCCTTTAGGCCGTAACGCACTTCGCACCGTCCCCGAGAATGCACCTTTCACACGCACGTCCCACAGTGGGCCAAAAGACCGGCGCAAGCCGCCAAAACTCTAGACGCGTTTTGAGCTCCAGGGTCGCTAAATGGGACTCGAACCGAACGTGTGACCCCACCAATGGATTCCTCGTTCGGAGAGCAATCCATTGGCGTCTAGAGTTTCGGCCGCGCCTGCGCCGGTCCTCTCTCTGGCCCACTGTGCGGCAGTGAATGCGCCTTGCGCCTTTCTTCCGCCGGCGGCTCTATTTCGGACGGCGCGCCATGGCAGCGCACCTGGCGGCAGATAAGTCAAGCACTGCCTCTAATTGTTCAAACGACTCTGAGCTGCTGCGAGTGTGAGAGCGAGCCGCCGAGGACTCACCTGGTGGGCGCGCGGCCAGTGCAAGACGGAGCGCTGCAGGGTGCCAGGGTTGACGGGGAGAGAGAGAGAGAGAGAGAGAGAGAGAGAGAGAGAGAGAGAGAGCTGTACTGGTCTACCTTGCCATATTTTTCTTGTAAATTCGCTCCCGAGTCGCTTAACGGTACTCGAACCGAACGTGTGACCCCACCAATGGATTCCTCGTTCGGAGAACAATCTATTGGTGCTGGGGGGGGGGGGGGGTCACACTTTCGGTTCAGGTCCCATGGAGCTCAAAACGCGTCTAGTGTTTTGTCCGCCTGCGCCGGCCTTCTGGCCCACTGTGCGTCGGCGGGGTGCGAATGACGCAGTCCGCCGACCAGACAACCCAGCCTGCGGACCGATTCGCAGACGTGCCATGGGTGCGAGAGAGACGGATCGACGAAATGGACTCTCGGAATGGGACTCGTGATGTTTCCCACCGACGCAATAACTCATGCACCCTTCCGATCACCGAAAAAAAAAGTATTTTTGTTTAGCGAATCGACGTTCAACACAGCGCCGCAGCCGGCTGATTCCGAACAGCGGGCTTTTTCCGCTCTGTCCCTCTCGCTCCCATGGAGCTTGCCCTACGGGTGCGAGCGAGACAGAGCGACAAAGCAGTGTTCATGATCGACCTGCTGTTTACTGACCGCCAAAACCACCCAGTTCCGCGCCACAGTGGGCCAGAAGACCGGCGTTGGCGGCCAAAACTCTAGACGCGTCCGTGATTTTGACCGCCTCTTCTGGCCCACTGGGCGGTCTGCTTTCCGCGGTCTAGGCCGGAAGTGGCCTTGGCTTTGCAGTGCAGGGACCAGTGCGCGCCTCGCGGTCTTTGGGTGGCGCGGCGTGGCGATCTGCGTCGCCATTTTGCGGGCGGCACGTTTCATTAGTAGACTTCAGGGAACAGGCATACAGACCGAGACAGTCAGATACACAGTGGGCCAGAAGATCGGCGCAGGCACTCGAAACTCTAGACGCGTTTTGACCTCCGTAGTGGCTAAATGGGATTCGATCGGAACGTGTGACCCCACCAATGGATTCCTGGTTCAGAGAGCAATCCATTGGTGGGGTCGCACGTTCGGTTCGAGTCTCGTTTCGCGACTCGGGAGCTCAAAACCCGTCCGGGATTTGGACCGCCTCGAGCGGTCTTCTGGCCCACTGTGAGACGGCAGCCAGCTAGACGGGGGTGTTTGTTTCACAACGAACTTTGATGACCGCGACCCGCAGTGTGCCGCGCCCTGCAGGTCGAACCGCGTCGCTCTGTCTCTCTCGCACCTGTACGGGACGCCCCATGAGTGCGAGAGAGACAGAGCGACGAAAACGCTTCCCTGCTGGCTAGGCTGGCGCAACGATCCTGCGTAACGACCACGGCGGGTTCGTAGCAGCAGGCGGATTCCTAGCGCTGCTTTTTGACGCTGTCTCTCTCGCTCCTTTACGGGACGCTCTGTGAGTGCGAGAGAGACAGAGCGACGAGAGCAGCGCTCCGAATCAGCTTGCAGGGCGCGGAGCATGGCGCAGGGCGCGGCATGGCGTTAACGCTTTGTAAACAGATGGCACTTAAAGAGCGCCGAGCTGCGCGGCACGGTGGCGCGGCCACCCTGGTGCCCTGTCTGTGCCTCTCGGGGGGGTGCGTGCAGGTGGTACACTTGGCCTGCACATCGCGTGTCTCTTTCGCACTCACGGGGCGGGTGCGAGAGAGAGAGAGAGAGAGAGAGAGAGAGAGAGAGAGAGAGAGAGAGAGAGAGAGAGAGAGAGAGAGAGAGAGAGAGAGAGAGAGAGAGAGAGGGGGTGTCGGTGCACTGACTCCGTTTTAGCCGCGCGCTACGCGGTGGCGAAGTGGGAGCGACAGGTAAGATTAAAGCGATTACGCGCGTGCGTGTGTGTGTGTGTGTGTGTGCGTGTGTGTGTGTGTGTGTGTGTGTGTGCGTGTGTGTGTAAGTGAGTAACGCGCGCGGTAATGACTTGCACATGCGGGCAGTTAGAGATCGCGCGCCATGGAGTTGGAAGAGTGGCAATGACGAATGGGAGCCTCCCGCGGCCACGCCTAGAGAGAGGTGGTCGTCTGCGTTGCACAGTGGGACAGACGACCGGCGGAGGCGGTCAAATCCCGGACGTATTTTGAGCTCCAGAGTCGCTAAACAGGACTCGAACCGAACGTGTGACCCCACCAATGGATTGCTCTCCGGACGAGGAATGCATTGGTGGGGTCACACGTTCGGTTCCAGTCCCATTGAGCGACTCTGGAGCTCAAAACGCGGCAAGAGTTCTGGCCTGGTTTTGGCCTACGTACGTCCTCTGGCACACTGTGCGTCGGTGTCTGCGAGAGGCGGTCGTCGTCGGCGGCGGCTATCAGTATCCTCGTCTTAGAGAGGTGGCCGTCGGCGTCCTCGTCTTAGAGAGGCAGCCGACGGCGTCCTCTTCTTAGAGAGGCGGCAATCAGTATCCTCGCCCTATAGAGGCAGCCGTCGGCGTCCTCGTCTTAGAGAGGCGGCCATCAGTATCCTCGCCCTATAGAGGCAGCCGTCGGCGTTCTCGTCTGAGAGAGGCGGCCATCAGTATCCTCGCCCTATAGAGGCGGCCGACGGCGTCCTCTTCTTAGAGAGGCGGTCGTTGTCGTCGTCACCGACGGCCGCTCCCCCTCGGTGTCCTGGGCGCGAGGCCGGTGGAGACGCGGCAGCCAGATGATGAGCGGGAAGGGGGGATTAATCCGTCAGGGCGTGGCGTGGCGTGGCGTGGCGTGGCGTGGCGCGGCGTGGCGTGGCGCGGCGTGGCGTGGCGTGGCGTGGCGCGGCGTGGCGTGGCGTGGCGTGGCGTGGCGCGGCGTGGCGTGGCGTGGCGTGGCGTGGCGCGGCGTGGCGTGGCGTGGCGTGGCGTGGCGTGGCGTGGCGGGGGCAGGCAGCCGGTAACGTCCCTCTGTTCTGGGGAGGGGCGTCGTCCCCGTCCGTCCACGTCTTGGTGGTGCACATTGTCGCGTCGCCCCGCGCCCCGCCGCTCCACCCCCTCGCAACAGTGGCCCTAGTGGCCCCGCGCCCCGTGGGCGGGGGAGGCGTGGCGGCGCCGAGGCCCCGGCCGTGCTCAGTCTGTGTGTGCCTGTAGCGAGTGCCGTCTCGGTTGTGCCGCGACCCGCCCGAAGAGTGCTTCAGCAAGGACCCCCTTCTCCCGGCCGTGCTAGGTGAGTGCTTGCTATCCGGGGCCCGATCGCCGCGTCCGGGCCGCCCCCCTGCCCCCCTGGTGCTGCCCCCCTGGTGCTGCCCCCTGGTCCCGCCCCCGCCCCCGTCGCCGCCGAGACGCACCTGCGTGAGTCCGCCCACGCCGCCCCACAGTGGGTCAGAACACCGTTGGGGGGGCCAAAATCCCGGACTCGTTTCGAGCTTCAGAGTCGCTAAATGGGACTCGAATCGAACGTGCGACCCCACCAATCGATTCCTTGTTCGGAGAGCAATCTATTGGTCGGTTCGAGTCCCATTTAGCGACTCAATGGAGCTCAAAACACGTCTACAATTCTGGCCGCCTCAGCGGTCTTCTGACCCATTCCCCCCCCCCCACCCCCGCCCCCTCCACCGCGCTGCCCAAGTTATGGCTCCCGATGACGGCGACCTGATATGTGTCCCGCGGACTGACCCCGAAGGGTCCGTTGCGTCGCTCTGTCTCTGTCGCACTCGTGGGGCGTCCCGCAAGGGTGCGAAAGAGACAGAGCGAGTCCTCGGAATGACTCGGCTGGGCGCCGCCCGCCCACGCAGCATCCGCTGCGGCGGTGAGCATTGGCGTAGCCGTGGCCGGGTGTTGGTGAGGGGACTCTCACCCACCACGGGTTTGCCTGTCGCACAGTGGGCCAGTTGACTGGCGCAGGCGGCCAAAACTCTTGATGCGTTTTGAGCTCCAGGGTCGCTTAATGGGATTAGAACTGGACGTGTGACCCCACCAATCGATTGCTCTGCGAACGAGGAATCTATTGGTGGGATCGATGGTTCGGTTCGAGTCCTGTTAAGCGTCTATGTAGCTCTGTCTGGAGTTTTGGCGTCCTGTCGCTTTCCCCGCTCGTCCTATCGCTTTCCCTCCTCCGCTCCTGTCGCTTTCCCCGCTCGTCCTGTCGCTTTCCCTCCTCCGCTCCTGTCGCTTTCCCTGCTACCCTGTCCGGCGGCACCCGCACGCACTTCTTGATGCGACAGCGCCACTCCCTGGCGACGTTATTTCGGGCGGCTCTCTCTTTTTCGGCCTTCGTGGCGCCGCTTGCGCGGTTTCCCGGCAACTACCCTGCAAAAGTCGCGCCAGCCTGGGTGTCCATTGGTCGTGAGGCAGCAGTGCTGGCTTTTTAGCAGATGATACAACGTATCATAATGCTTGTACTCTCGTGCCGGTGGAGCGAGCGGGTGGGATGCTTAGCCAGCCCAAAAGAATATGGCGGCTGGCAGTAGTGAGGGTGACAATAGGACTGGTTCGTTTTTGTCGAGCTTTCTGTCTTTCACTCGTACCTGTACTATCACTC
This sequence comes from Stenchaetothrips biformis, assembly GCA_030522485.1. Lineage (NCBI taxonomy): Eukaryota > Metazoa > Arthropoda > Insecta > Thysanoptera > Thripidae > Stenchaetothrips > Stenchaetothrips biformis. Next base: position 5,377,762 of record CM060103.1, on the reverse strand, counting down.
GCAAAAGAATTGAGCCGTAGATACCCCATGCGCAAGAGACTTTCACTGCTGGATGTATGGGAGATCTCTTGGGCATGGAGTATCTAAGGCTCAATTTTTTTGCGAGTGATAGTACGGAATGCCCAGAGAAAGAGAAAGAGACGAATACGATTCTTGGAATCACAGCGTAAGCTACACCGAGTAGTCTGTTGTACACGATTTATTTCTTGGTGTTTGCTGGTCTGCTGGTTGAACCGGCGGCGCCGGTTTCATCAAACGTTTCGCCACGGTCGGCTGCAGCGGCTGCGGCAGTGCAGAGACGCTGTGTTTCTTGCTTCTTGGCATCCAACTTTGCCGTCATTAGCTGCATTTACCGTGACCGTCGTTTGAAGCCATTTGCTCCACATTAAATCCTTATGCACTTTTTTTTGTTCATAGTTATGCACGATTTTGCCCATGCTTTGTTATGCATAATATTATAAGTTGTTATGCATAATTTGTGAATGTGTGAATATATGTATAAATTATACGATGTTATGCATAATATTATGCAGAGGCTTACGCATGTGCAAAATCGTTCATAACTATGTACGAAAAAGTGCATAAGGATTTTGTGTTGTGCAAGTGTATAAGGTGCTTAACATTGTTCAAGCGGATTTTTTTTTAATTTTTTTTTTGAAAAAATCAGGGAAAAATATCCTGATTTTGAACACGATATCTACAGAAACTTAGCGGACACACTTGCGTGATGCGTCGCTTCTCGTTTGCAATGTTTGGCGCGCCGCCAACAGGGGGCGCCCCGGTGCCCTCGTGCTGCGGGTGGACCGATTCCCAGAGTCGTGTTCATCGCCCTGTCTCTCTCGCACCCCTACGAGACGCCGCATGACAGAGAGAGAGAGAGAGAGAGAGAGAGAGAGAGAGAGAGAGAGAGAGAGAGAGAGAGAGAGAGAGAGAGAGAGAGAGAGAGAGAGGGGGCAGACTGCGCTGAGCACAGTGGGCCAGGAGTCTGCTGGCGACGGTGCTTTGGCCCCCGCGGGGGAGGACGGCGGGACTAAGAGACGACATTCTTCTGTTTCGACACAAACAAAAGACGGCGGATATTTTGCGCCGCCCCCTGCCGCCCCCTCGGCGGGTGCTGCTTGTCGAGCCGGTCACTTAAGTGTCCGTTTGGCGCGCCCTTGCCAGTGTAAACTTGCCTCTCTCTCTCTCTCTCTCTCTCTCTCTCTCTCTCTCTCTCTCTCTCTCTCTCTCTCTCTCTCTCTCTCTCTCTCTCTCTCTCTCTCTCTCTCTCTCTCTCTGCGAGTGTGTTTATGTGTGTAGATGTAAAGCGTGTTGTGTGCACTGGGCAGATAAACACTCGTGCGGATCCGAAAAGCAGATGATCATTTGTGATTCAATCTTCTTTCAAGGAGAGTGAGAGAGTGCTTTTGAGAGAGAGAGAGAGAGAGAGAGAGAGAGAGAGAGAGAGAGAGAGAGAGAGAGAGAGAGAGAGAGAGAGAGAGAGAGAGAGCAGTGTGTGTGTGTTGCGGGGGCAGGCGCGCCGGCGGGCCATTGAAAGAACGTTGTCAAAGGTCTGCCTGACCGCAGCAAATCAGCCGATACTCGCTAGTTGGGCAGCGCGCCCTCCGGAATGCGACGCTGCCGCCCCTCCCTCTTGATAAAAATAAGTCTGGCGATAAATATGTGTGTCGTGGTCGTGTCGGTGGCCGCGAACCTCGGAACGCCGAGACCCGGCGGACCGCGAGTCAATGGTCGCCATGGTGACCGGCTCGGCCCGGGCGCCACACAGTGGGCCAAAAGACCGGTGGTGGAGGCGGTCAAAATACCGGACGCGTTTTGAGCTCTAGAGTCGCTAAATGGGACTCGAACCGAACGTAGTGCGACCCTACCAATGGATCGCTCTTCGAACGAGGAATCTATTGGTGGGGTCCGTACCTCGCCAACTCTCCGTATCAAAATACGGATTATTTCCTACAGTGTCTTTTATTGTATCTGAAAACAAACACACCGGGCGCCGGCGCCACGGCCACGGGGTCCACGCTGGTGGCGGGCGATACCCCTTGCCCGAGACACTGCCGTGATTTTTCGCTGCGGCGCGCCGCGGCGATACCCCGAACGGCGCCAGGGGATGGAGCTAATGTCTCTCAAGAGAGAGAGACAGCGAGAGAGCGAGAAAGAGAGAAATAGACAGAGAGACAGGAAGAAAGAGGGGGAGGGTATCTATTCAGGAGGAGAGCCTGCAGTTGTCGCTGCAGTCCGTTTGTTTGCATCTGCCTGCCAGGCGTGCCAGGCTGTGGCAAGCCGCAGTTCTTTACCCCCGTCCTCTATCTCTCTGTCTGCCCTTGGTGTGTCTGTCCCTCTGTCTGTTGTATGTTCCGTCTGCCTGTCTGTCGATAACAATTTAAGTTTTTTTGGGATGCGGAATGAACCATCAAAACAACACAGCGAATCCTCCTGTACCTGTTTACAGCTGTACAAATATTTGTACGGTATTCACTGTAGTATTTTTAATGACAGTGCGTCAGCCTGTTTTCCTCCTTGTCTCTCTGCTCCTTTGTCGCCTGTGTCCCTCCCTGTGCCGGCCTGACCGTCTGTCTGTCTGTCAGTCTGTCTGTCTGTCTGTCTGTCCGTCCGTCCTCCACCTGTTCCTCACTGCGCTGCTCCCAGCTCCACCCGCTGGCCGCGTCCCAGACAATAGCCCCCGGCTGGGTAGGCCGCGTCTGGCGCGCGCGTTGAGCGCACTGCCTACCTGCCGCTCGTAAGGCGCTCTCCCTCCTCGGCCGGCCTCCTTCGGAGAGCAATCCATTGGTGGGGTCACACGTTCTGTTCGAGTCCTGTTTAGCGCCGCTAGAGCTCAAAACGCGTCAGCGGTTTTGACCGCCTCCACCGGGTTTCTGGCCCACTGTGTGCTGAGATCAAATCTCAGAAATTGACTGCAAGCTTGCCGGTCACCTTTTTTTTTTTTTTGCTCCGGTTGGAACAGCGTCTTGGTGTCATGGTACGGTAGAGTGACATCGTTGTTATTGTTGTTGTTGTTGTTTTTCAGGCGAGTCCCGAGGACGACTTCCTGAAGCAGGAGCGCGCGGCGAACCAGGCGCAGCAGAGCCAGCAGAGCCACCACGCGGGCCGAGGCAGCAGCGTGACGCGCACCACTACCACCACCACCACCCGCACGCACCAGGAGTACCGCAGCGTCCAGTTCCCCAAGATCCCCTTGCCCTCCACTGGCGGCCACGTCAACGGTGAGTCGCTGAGCCGCGCACTGAGCGCGAAGCCGGGATCAGTATCTAGGACTCTAGCCAGGATGGGATGCACGGTGGGCCGGAAGACCGGTCGTTATCATCATCATCGTCACCAGCGCTGTTTGGTCTCAGCGGACTCTTGGGTGGAGGCGGTCAAAACCCCGGACGGGTTTTGAGCTCCAGAGTCGCTAAGTGGGATTCGAACCGAGGGTGTGACCCCACCAATGGATTGCTCTCCGAATGAGGAATCTATTGGTAGGGTCACACGTTCGGTTCGAGTCCTGTTCAGCGACTCAGGAGCTCCAAACGCGTCCGAGATTTTGACCGCCTCCGCCCACCGTGGGGCGCGTCCAGAAAAACAATTACTCCTTGACCTCCAGATATCTGCCTCTGGAAGGTACTAAAAAAGCAGCAATGTTGCAGTCAGTAGGCGAAAAGTGCCTTTCTCTCTCTCTCTCTTTCTCTCTCTCTCTCTCTCTCTCTCTCTCTCTCTCTCTCTCTCTCTCTCTCTCTCTCTCTCTCTCTCTCTCCCCTCCCTCAGGCCTTCTCTGGATCCGCCACTGCCTTGCTCCTGGACTGCCAGCAGGTGGCCGTCGTGGGTCTTGGCTGTCTTGCCGGCGTCGCGGCAGGTGCGCGCGCTTTGCGCTGAGCGTGGACAAGATGCGCCTATTTCTGATTTGCGGTCTGCGTATGGCCGGGGCGGGGCGGGGTGGGGCGGGGTGGGGCGTGCGGCAAACCGTGGCGGGGCGGGGAAAGGGAGGGGAAGAAGATGGGAAGGATGAGGGGAGGGAGGAGCGGGATGTTGATGGGGTAGTGGGTGAGGGAAGACGTGTTACGTGTTTTCCGGACGTGGCGGCGCGGCGCACACTGGGCCAGAAGACCAGCGCAGGCGGCCATAACTCTAAACGCGTTTTGAACACCAGAGTCGCTAAATGAGACTTGAACTTAACGTGTGCCTCCATCAGTGGATTCCTCGTTCGGAAAGCAATCCATTGGTGGGGTCACACGTTCGGTTCGAGACGCATTTAGCGATTCGGGAGCTCAAAACGCGTCTAGAGTTTTGGCCGCCTGCGCCGGTCTTCTAGGCCCACTGTGCATCGGCGCCGAGCGGAGCGTCGTCGGCCGCGGAAGCGTATTTATGAGGGAGGGTCGTGCTCGGGCCTGTGGCGGGGGCGGGGGTTGCTGTAGCTGTTCGGAGGCGGGGGAAGGGGGGACGGGGCTTCCCCCCGCCCTGCCCTGCCCCGCCCCGCCCCGCCTCGCCCCGCCCCGCCCCGCCTCGCCTCGCCCCGCCCCGCCTCGCCCCGCCCCGCCTCGCCCTGCCCCGCCGGGGCCGGGCGGCGGCAGGCCGGCGCAGTCCAGCGCGCGTGGCTGTGGCGCAGGCTGTGGCGTGTGGGACCCAGGGAGCCGGGCGACGATGTACCGCTGGGCGCAGCCGGAAGAAGCCCCCCCTGCGACTTGGCCGGACGTGAGCGGCTTCTACCGCGCCACCCTCAAGTGCGTCACCATCTCGGAGGTCGACGGCGAGGTGCGGGCCATCTACTACGGGTCGGTGCCGTCCGTCGTCGCCAAGGAGTGCCTGCTGCTCACGCCGGACAACTTCGGCCACGCCTTCGAGGGCCTCATCTTCCTCGCCCAGTACTACTTCAACACGCGAAAGGGTAGGCGGCGGTCGACGCGGTCCTCGGCGCCGCACAGTGGGCCAGAAGACTGACGCGGCGGTCGACGCGATCCTCGGCGCCGTGGCCGGGTGCTGGTGAGGGGACTCTCACCCACTCTCGGCGCCGCACAGTGGGCCGGAAGACTGACGCAGGCGGCCAAAACCTCGAGACGCATGTCGAGCATACGGAGTCGGTGAACAGGACTCGAACCGGACGAGTGACCCCACCAATGGATTCCTCGTTCGGAGAGCAGTCTGTTGTTGGTGACGTGATGGAGGAGTGGTCTGGCCCACTGTGCAGCGCCCGAGCGTGAGCGTTCGCCCTCGGGAGAAATGAGGACGCGGGGACGCGCGGAGCGGTGTGTCGTCAGTGTCTGGCCTCGTTTTGCGCCGATAGCGTGCCGATAGTGTGCAGATAGTGCGCCGATATAGTGCGCGGATAGTGTACCGATAGTGCACCGATAGTGTTACCGATAGTGCGCCGAGAGAGTGCCGATAGTGTGCTGATAGTGGAGTCGTGAGTGTGACGAGTGGCGGTCATCCCCGCAGTGCTGGCAAGTCGGTGAACTGCTACAAAACAGGGCGTCAAATCCAGTTTCAAAATTTATTTTTTTCCAATTTCTTTTATTATTTTTTTTTTTTTTAATTTTCCACTAGCTTTTCTTTTTATACCGCTATAACGCTTTTCCGGTGGCGTAGGCTCCGACAGTGGGCCGTGCTGTTCCAGTGTGCCGCCACCCCGGTGGTCGCGGCCGAGACAATGGGGGGGCCTGTGGCGCTGGCGGGGCGTTGGCAGAGCGCCCCCAGCGCCACTATTGTGACAGGAGAATAATGACTCTCTCTCTCTCTCTCTCTCTCTCTCTCTCTCTCTCTCTCTCTCTCTCTCTCTCTCTCTCTCTCTCCCACTGTCTCTCTTTCTGTCGCCCCGCCGCCGCACGCCAGCAACTCAATGGCCGAGCGCCATGCCATTCATAACGTCGGCAAGCGAGTACGCATCGGCACTTTGCTCATCGACGTGGTGGTGTTTTGTGACGGCAGTTTGGTGAACGAGATGAGAGAGAGAGAGGGTAATATGGGTACGACCCCATATTGAGAACATTGAAACTCAAAACGGATCCTGAGTTGTGCGCATCCAGCCAGGTGATCGCGAGCCCACTGTAGAGATTTCATGGAAAACTCCGAAGTGTAGTGTGATCCATCATGATGCACCTTATTGCCAACACGAGTTGCTAGCACCTGAATTTTTTTTATCTTTTGGTGCCAAAGTCGTGTGAATTTAGTTTGCTCCGGAACAGGCCAGGACAGCAGAGGCTTGCTCCAACGACTCGCGACCCCGCTGCTGGGTCCACCATTTCGCTACTATTTTTACCGCTCGCCACGCCGCGCTCCGCGTCTCCGCGCGCTTTCGCTTTTTAAATATCCGTCTTTAATTTATAATTGGCGCGGCTGCGATGGCGGTCTGGCACCGGCTAGACGGGCCGGCCTGTCGGAATCCGGCAGCCGCCAAAGTGGTGTTTGACAAATTGGCCGCCGTGGAACTGACGAATCAATTGCAGGGCCGGTGCAAATAGCGAGGAGGCCGTCGCACAGTGGGCCAGAAGACCGGCGCTAGGCGGCCAAACCTCTAGACGCGATCTGAGGTTCAGAGCCGCTAAATGGGAATCGAACCGAACGTGTGACCCCACCAATGGATTCCTCGTTCGGAGAGCAATCCATGGGTGGGGTAACACGTTCGGTTCGAGTCTCATTTAGCGACTCTGGAGCTCAAAACGCGTCGAGAGGTTTGGCCGCCTGCACCGGTCTTCTGGCCCACAGTGCGTCGCCCTGTCTCTATCGCACCCCAGCAGAACGCGAGAGAGACAGAGCGACTGTTGCGCTCGGCGCGCGGGGGCAGTGTCGATGCCAAAGTGGCGCGTGAATGAATTTGTTTGACATATTTTCGCTGGGCAAGTAAATTTAAAAATAGCTCCGTCGTCGTCTGCGGCGGCGGTCCGTCCGTCGCGCTCACCTCCGCCTCGAAGGGCAGAGAGAGAGAGAGAGAGAGAGAGAGAGAGAGAGAGAGAGAGAGAGAGAGAGAGAGAGAGAGAGAGAGAGAGAGAGCGCGAGCGGGAGCTGCGGTGAGGTCGCGTCGCATCGTTGTGACGTTTTCGCTCGAAACGCAGCCTTACCTCGGCGCCGCCGGACACACCTCACCTTTTTACGACTCAAGACCGAAATCTTGTCACTTGAGAGAATGCCGCAGCAACTGTTGTTGCGGTCTTAGCTCCAGTGCTGTGTGCGCGTTCGTTGCGGTATTCGCAGTCTCGTCGAGAGTGCACCCCGCCATTGAATGCACGCTCCGTTTGGTGCGTTCACTATTCGCACCCTTCCCCGGCCCCCACCCCCCACCCCTCTCCACTCGGATTCTGAGACGTCGTCGTTTCGTCGCTCTGTCTCTCTCGCGCCCCTACGGGACGCCCAATGAGTGCGAGAGAGACAGAGCGACGAAAACGACGACTCTGCGGAATCGCTCGGCTGGCACGCGGGCCGGCCGCATATTTTGAAGCGGTGTGGATTTCGGGCGCGCGGCGCGCGGCCGCTAATTTGTAGCCTCTGTCCTGTCAAGTGTCGGCGTGCGGCCACACCGGCCAGGCTTTATCTGTCAGCCCTCATCTCCTTCTCGGCTTTATTTATTTATTTATTTATTTATTTATTTATTTATTTATTTATTTATTTATTTATTTATTTATTTATTTATTTTATTTTATTTATTTTATTTATTTTATTTATTTATTTTATTTTATTTATTTTATTTATTTATTCATTCTGTTTCTTGTGTGTTTGGATGCGTTCCGTCGGCCAGGAAACACAACCCCCTGGCTTCACCTGGTGTGTCAAACAAAGTATGCACACTTCCAATCAAAGTGTGGATCAGGACCGCGCTAGGAAACGTGTATATGTGAGTGTATGTGTGTACGCGCACATGCCTTCCACTGTAACACGTGCGCAAATTGGACGGTGTTGGGTAATCGTCCTGTCTGCGCACAACCGCCCTGACCTGCGCTCTGCCGCGGGGCGCCACCCCCTCCTGTCCCTCCCTCCTCCCTCTCTCCCGTCCCCCTCCCCCTTTTGCACCTGTCGCTCAGGATATAGTGGGCCAGGTGCCAGCAGCCACTGATACCTCATTGGCTGTGCCAATCGCTTTGCACCTGCCTCGCCCCTTCACCCTTGAGTTTTATCACGCGCCGAATTATGCCCCGCGGCGTGGCGAATGTTTTCGTACTCGCGCTCGCCTGCATTGCCGCCCCTTAGCAGGCGGCCCGCCGAGCACAGGCGCAGGCGGCCGAAACGCTAGACGCGTTTTGAGCCCCAGAGTCGCTGAATGGAACTCGTACCGAACGTGTGACCCCACCAATGGATTCCACGTTCGAAGAGCAATCCATTGGTGAGGTCACGCGTTCGGTTCGAGTCCCGTTTAGCGACTCCGGAGCTCAAAACGCGCATTGCATGTTGATCGCCTCCACCGGCCTTCTGGCCCACTGTGCTGAGCCTTCCTGCGCGTGCCGGTGTTTGGAGTGCGGTTTGGCTTTGCTGCCGCTGTGTGGCCGCGGGATGCGTCATATCTGGCGCCGGCCCAGCAGTAGGCTGCTGCCGAGTACAGTGCGCGCGTCTCTCTCTCTCTCTCTCTCTCTCTCTCTCTCTCTCTCTCTCTCTCTCTCTCTCTCTCTCTCTCTCTCTCTCTCTCTCTCTCTCTCGAGCGACCGTTCGGAATGTCGGCGAATGAGCGCAATGTGGACGGATATTCCACGACCACTAACTATCCCGCCAACATTCCATCCCCACGCAGTGCGGAGCAGCGGAGCTACTCTCTCTCTCTCTCTCTCTCTCTCTCTCTCTCTCTCTCTCTCTCTCTCTCTCTCTCTCTCTCTCTCTCTCTCTCTCTCTCTCAAGACAAGGCCATCTTACTGCTCACAGTGGGCCGGATCCTTTTGCGGGGGGCCGCAGCCGCTTCCTAGCTCTCATTGGCCTTGTCGAGCACCTTTACGGGGTGCTTGGCGGCGGTGAAATACGACGGCGAGTGACGGGCGGGGCGGGGTGGGGCGGGGTGGGGTGGGGTGGGGTGGGCGGGGCGGGGTGGGGCAGGGCTCTCGTGGGAAAATTAATGGTGATGAGGAGGGATGGCCGGTAGCTTGCGGCGAGCCAGAAGCGTCCTGTCTCTGACGGGCCGCGGCGTCCGCCAGGGGGTTGAATTTTTCGCGCAAGTGCCGCTGCTGCCGTGCTGCTTCCGGGTGGCGAGGGTGGAAGGGGGAGAGGGTGGCGCACAGTGGGCCAGGAGACCGGCGCAGGGCGGCCAAAACTGAAGACGCGCTTTGAGCTCCTAAGTCGCCAGGCAGGACTCGAACCGAACGTGTGGTCCCTCCAATCGATTGCTCTCAGAACGAGGAATAAATTGGCGGGGGTCACACGTTTGGTTCGAGTCTCATTTAGCGACTCTGGAGCTCCAAACCCGCGCGGGAGTTTGACCACTTGAACCGATCTTCTGGCCCACTGTGTGTCGATACTCCGTGCGTTATACTTCTCACGCGTGGAGTAGTGACAGTGGCGTGTGTGCGGCTTTGCCAGAGCACGCATTTTCTGGTGTTTCCCCAAGAGCACACACTGGGAAACGACCTGGGGAAAAAATTCAATCAATCAGTGTGAAAAGTTTGTCAGTTTTTTCTGTTTGTTTAATTTTAATCGCGTGGTGTGGCTTTATTTGCTTGCAGCGGAGGTGAAAATGCCGAGCGGCAACGTCGACAAGCCCGTCATCGAGGACAACCGCGATGGCACCGTGTGCGTCAAGTACGAGCCGCGCGAGGAGGGCCTCCACGAGCTGGCCGTCAAGTACAACGGCGAGCACGTCCAGGGTGAGGCGCGCAGCGACAACACTGGGAAAACAAAGGCATAAAAATTACGCCCTTTAGGGCATAAATACTCTTTTACGCCCTTGCAAGGGCATAATTCATTTTATGCCCATGGAAAGGGCGTGCATGGTATAGGAATTTCAAGCAAAATTTTAATGCCCTTCCCACAGGCATTAACGATTTATGCCCTTTAAGGGCGTAAATCGTTAACGCCCTTTAAGGGCATAATTTTAATGCCTTTGTTTCACCAGTGAACTCTCATCCTGCAATGGACATTTTATTCATATTTATTAACGTTTGCGCATATTTATAGACATTCGTTAAGAAGCTCAACACATTTGTCAAGACGAAATTGATAATATAGTTTATATTTTAAAAAATCTTAATGATCTCATTAATGTGCACAAACGTCATTAAGTTATTAAAGAAAAACCCAGTACGAGTCTGAGTGAAGCGCAATTTAACGCCTACAAAATTTGAAATTTCCGAAGTGTAGAGGATTTGCCCCATTACACGTCGAATATATGTAGGAATTTTTTGGAAAAAAAAATTAGAGGTGACCTGGCCGAAAAAAAATGCAACAAAAATTGGGTGGTGATGGTGGTATTTGAACTTCAAACGTTGTTTCCAGGGTCCCCCTTCAAGTTCCACGTGGACTCGCTGAGCAGCGGCTACGTGACGGCGTACGGCCCCGGCCTGACGCACGGCGTGTGCGGCGAGCCGGGCAACTTCACCATCTCCACGAAGGGCTCCGGCGCGGGCGGGCTGTCCATGGCGGTGGAGGGCCCCAGCAAGGCGGAGATCAGCTGCCACGACAACAAGGACGGCACCGTGAGCGTGTCCTACCTGCCCACCGCGCCCGGCGAGTACAAGATCGCCGTCAAGTTCGGCGACAAGCACATCAAGGGGAGCCCTTACAACGCCAAGATCACCGGCGAGGGCCGCAAGCGCAACCAGATCTCGGTCGGCTCCTGCAGTGAGGTGTCGCTGCCCGGCAAGGTGTCCGAGCAGGACATCCGCTCCCTGAACGCGTCCATCCAGGCGCCCAGTGGCCTGGAGGAGCCCTGCTTCCTCAAGAAGCTGCCCAACAACAACCTGGGTGAGGCACTGCTGTGGTGATGGGTTCTTAAGATTTAACAATACTTAATTTTTTATTTTAAAAAAAAGTTTTTTTTTTTTTTTTTTTTTTTTTTTGGTTTGTGGCTAACCACCCTCTTGCCCCGCAGGCATCTCCTTCACGCCCCGAGAGGTCGGCGAGCACGTTGTGTCCGTGAAGCGCATGGGCAAGCACATCACCAACTCGCCCTTCAAGATCACCGTGGCCGACAAGGAGGTGGGCGACGCCAAGAAGGTCAAGGTGACGGGCAACGCGCTCAAGGAGGGCAAGACCCACGTGGACAACACGTTCACCGTGGACACCCGCAATGCCGGTACGTACCTAGTGGCGCCGTCGCTCTGTCTCTCTCGCACTCCTGCGGGACGCCCCGTCCGTGCGACAGAGACAGGGCGACGAAGCGATTCTCCGAGATGAGTCTGCCGCGATCTGTTGGCTTCGGCCCGTTGCCCAGTGGGCCAGACAGTAGACCGGTGAAGGCCGTCAAAATCCTGGACACGTTTCGAGCTCCAAAGTCGGTAAATGAGACTCGTACCTAACGTGCGACCCCACCAATGGATTGCTCTCCGAACGAGGAATCCATTGGTGGGGTCGCACGTTTGGTTCGAGTCCCATTCAGCGACTCTGGAGCTCAAAACGCGTGTAGAGTTTTGCCCGCCAGCGCTGGCCCACTGTGTGCCTGACACTCTGTCTGGCCCACTGTGCACTGGAACTAACCCTCCGCCCTCCGCAGGCTACGGCGGCCTGTCGCTGTCCATCGAGGGCCCCAGCAAGGCGGAGATCCAGTGCCAGGACAAGGAGGACGGCACGCTCAACATCTCGTACAAGCCCACCGAGCCGGGCTACTACATCGTGAACCTCAAGTTCGCCGACCACCACGTGCAGGGCTCCCCCTTCACCGTCAAGGTGCAGGGCGAGGGCAGCAACCGGCAGCGGGAGAAGATCCAGCGGCAGCGCGAGGCCGTGCCCATCACCGAGGTCGGCAGCGAGTGCAAGCTCACCTTCAAGATGCCGGGTAGGTTGGCGGCGGCGGCGCACAGTGCGTCGGAAGACCGCTGAGGTGGCCAAAATCCCGTTTTGAGCTCCAGAGCCACTAAATGGGACTCGAATCGTACGTGTGACCCCACCAAGGGATTGCTCTCCGAACGAGGCACCCATTGGTGGGGTCCACGCGTTTGGTTCGAGTCCCATTGAGCGACTCTGGAGCTCAGAACGCGTCGAGAGTTTTGGCCGCCTGCGCTGGTATTCTGACCCACTGTTTCAATGAGTTTCAGTGCGCTACGCATACGGTTCACGCGTAAGAGATATCCCCCTTTGCTCTGACCGTGCTCGTGGTTCCGCAGGAGTGACGTCGCTGGACTTGTCGTCCACTGTGACGTCACCGGGCGGCGTGACGGAGGACGCCGAGATCAACGAGGTGGAGGACGGCCTGTACGCCGTGCACTTCGTGCCCAAGGAGCTGGGCGTGCACACGGTGTCCGTGCGCTACAAGGAGATGCACATCCCCGGCTCGCCCTTCCAGTTCACCGTGGGCCCGCTGCGGGACGGCGGCGCCCACCGGGTGCACGCCGGCGGCCCCGGCCTGGAGCGCGGCGAGGCGGGCCAGCCCACCGAGTTCAACGTGTGGACCCGCGAGGCCGGCGCCGGCTCGCTCGCCATCTCCGTGGAGGGCCCCAGCAAGGCCGAGATCGACTTCAAGGACCGCAAGGACGGCTCCTGCTACGTCAGCTACCGGGTGGGCGACCCAGGTGAGTGTAGTGGTACGGGAGGAACTCCAAATCTCGCGCCGCCGCTGTCACCAAGCCCGCTAGCCCGCTCGCTCACGGCTATCTGGAGCGCGATGCGCGCGGCGCGATGATGAGGTAGTAGCAGAAGCGGTAGCGGCGCCCGGCGGGCCCTTCGCGAATGCGCAGAGTTGCCCTCCAGCCGGACACGCACGAGTAGCTCGGGGCCAGCTATTTGAAAAATATCGATGTAAGTCATATCGATATATATTTTTTCCGAAAGTTTTCGTATCGATATGTCGTCTAAAAACTATCGATAAAGCAAAATATCAATCAAATATCGATAATCTTAAAGAATACGCGTAATACACGGCTTTTTTGTACAGGGCATTACGAAAGTGTTTACCCCCTCGATGTACAGCTCCTAAACCTTCTCACCGAGAGACATTACTGCGCGCCGTGCGTCGAGGTTCCCGTCGCGCACCCAAACAGGTGGCCGTCAGCCCTCTGATTCCGTCGCGCCGTCTCTCTCGCACCCATGGAGCTCGCCCTCCATAAGGGTGCGAGAGGGACAGAGCGACGAACCGCTCCTCCGAGTCGCTCGCCAGGTGACGTCGTTGGTTGGGTCACACTTGGCGGGCCCTAAAATTAGACCGGGCGTGCTTTTTGGGTGGATGTCATGGCGCAGGGCATCCTGGCGGACAGCGCGGTCTGAGAGAGAGAGAGAGAGAGAGAGAGAGAGAGAGAGAGAGAGAGAGAGAGAGAGAGAGAGAGAGAGAGAGAGAGAGAGAGAGAGAGAGAGAGAGAGAGAGAGAGAGAGAGAGAGAGAGAGAGAGAGAGAGAGAGAGAGAGACCTTCCCGCGGAATCCGTCTGCAGGCGCAGGGCGTGGCAGAGGGGCTTCCCTGCGCCCCCTCCGACACGGCAAAACGTGTAGGTTTGGCGCGCGATGCGTCACCGCCCCCCACTGCCGCTCCCCCGCCCCCTCCCCCCGCCCCCTTCCCCCGCCCCCTTCCCCCGCCCCCTTCCCCCCCCCCCTTCCCCCGCCCCCTTCCCCCCCGCCCCCTTCCCCCGCCCCCTTCCCCCGCCCCCTTCCCCCGCCCCCTTCCCCCCGCCCCCTTCCCCCCGCCCTCTTCCCCCGCCCCCTTCCCCCGCCCCTTCCCCCGCCCCTTCCCCCGCCCCTTCCCCCGCCCCTTCCCCCGCCCCTTCCCCCGCCCCTTCCCCCGCCCCTTCCCCCCACCCTCTTCCCCCTTCCCCCGCCCCCCTTCCCCCGCCCTCTTCCCCCGCCCTCTTCCCCCGCCCCCCTAACCCTCGCCCCCTTTCCCAACTCCTCCCTGGCGCGGCGGCGCGGGCGTCCTTTCGCGCGGGCTGTCAGTAGACAGCGAGGCCCGCGCAGCATGGCCGAGTTCAAAACACTGCCGTTCAAGACGTTCAAAGTGTGCCAGCAAATCAACCTCTCCGGAGACCCGGAGCCGGGGTCCGGAGGCTCGGCCGGCGATGACGGTGAGAGGCCTTCCTCGCCGTTGGCGGTAGACTGATTCCGGGTGGGAAGTCTCCCCCCCCCCTTCTCTCTCTCTCTCTCTCTCTCTCTCTCTCTCTCTCTCTCTCTCTCTCTCTCTCTCTCTCTCTCTCTCTCTCTCTCTCTCTCTCTCTCTCTCTCTCGCACTGTGCGGAATCAGTCTACAGTGTTGCACAGTGTTGCGGCTGCCTGAGCATGACCGAGCATGACCTCGTCCCCTCCATGCCCTCCTCCGACTTAAATGAGCCGCTGGTCGGAAGCGCGTTTGCACTCTGTTCAGTGGCCGCTGCAACGCTCCGTTCCCATTCCCCACACTGCCACTTCCCCACTCAGCCATTGCCCACTGTTATTGTAACCTCTTACTGGAGCTTCAACCCCTGCACTGCCGTTTCAACCCCAGAATTGCCACTTCAACCCCAGTACTGCCACTCCAACCCCATACTGCCAAAGCGACCCCCTCCTTCCACTTCAACCCTCTCCCTCTATCTCAACCCTAACGCTACTTCTACGCCATGCAACCACTTCAACCCCACCACTTTAACGCCCTACTACCACTTCAACCCCCTACCACCACTTTAACCCCCTATCACCACTTCAAACCCCTACCGCCACTTCAACCCCCTACCGCCACTTCAACCCCCTACTACCATTTCAACCCCCTACCTCCACGTCAACCCTTACTGCTATGTCACCCCTTTTCATTGCTACTTCAACCCCCAAACTGACACTTCAACCCCCCGTCCGTCCCAAACTGCCGCCCCTCCCCCGACCGTCTCTCACCGTTTGTGTTGGTTGGGTGGCGTTCACCCCGACCCGACGACCTGACCCGCACTCTTCCATTGTTATCCGCTTCTGTTTGAGGTCCCTTCTCCTCGCGCCCCAACGGGAGCGACTGTGCCGTGAGGTGTCCCGGGGCCGCTGCCAAGAAGGACCCCCCCCCCCTCAGGGCCCCTCTCCCCTTCCCCTCACTCCCTTCCCGCCACGAGTGGGCGGCGGTATTCCTGTTCCCCGGGTGGGGCTGCGGGATGATTCTGAAGAGTCCGTTTCGTCTCTCTCTCTCTCTCTCTCTCTCTCTCTCTCTCTCTCTCTCTCTCTCTCTCTCTCTCTCTCTCTCTCTCTCTCTCTCTCTCTCTCTCTCTCTCTCTCTCTCTCGTAGGGCGTCCCTCTTGGGTGGTGCGCGGGAGACAGAGTTGAACCACTGCTCGGAATAGTCCCACTGGGCTGCGGGGACGGAGTGCAGTCCGTTGCCACCGCCGCGCTGACAAAAATGATACATTTAGAGGAAAATGGAGTGAAGACAAGAGCTTAAAATAAAATGAAGCAGAATGGAACACCTCTGGACGGAACGTATTTCAGCGGCGGGGTTACCCATCCAAGGGGGCCAGAAGACCGGCGCATTCGGCTAAAACTCTTGACGCGTTTTGAGCTCCAGAGTCGCTAAGTGGGACTCGAACATGTGACCCCACCAGTGGATTCCTCGTTCGGAGAGCGTGGTGTCACACGTTCTGTTCGAGACCCATGAAGCGACTCTGGAGCTCAAAACGCGTCGAGAGTTTTAACCGCCTCCATCGGTCTTCGGGCCGTGCTGGGTGCTCCGTCGAAATGAGGAGTGAACCCCAAAGTGAGCGGTGTTCTGTGTTGACAGGCGAGTACCGTGTGGGCATCAAGTTCAACGACCAGCACATCCCGGACTCGCCCTACAAGGTGTACATCTCGCCGGCCATGGGCGACGCGCACAAGCTGGAAGTGGCGCAGTTCCCCACGGACGTGCAGGTGGACAAGCCCGCCCAGTTCCTGGTGCACAAGAACGGCGCCAAGGGCGAGCTGGACGCCAAGGTAGGTCGCGCTGCCATCGCGCTGTCCAAGGGAAAATAACTCCAGCCAAATTTGTACATCACACTTCTCCAAAAAATTTGAAAGTTACTGAAACTCATTAGAATTCATCGGTATTCCTCTCAAAATTCGGTAGTTTTTGCCCGAAGTTCATCGAAATTCAACTGGAATTTATTCGATTTGTACACCGAAATTAACAGTAATTTCCCCGTGGTGTCCCTCTGGCACCCCTACGGAACACAGTAGGCCAGAAGACCGGTGGAGGCGGTTGAAATCCCGGACGTGTTTTGAGCTCCAGAGTCGCCAAATGGGACTCGAACTGAACGTGACCCCACCAATGGATTGCTCTCCGAACGAGGAATCCATTGGTGGGGTCACACGTTCGGTTCGAGTACCATGTGTGTCTCTCTCTCTCTCTCTCTCTCTCTCTCTCTCTCTCTCTCTCTCTCTCTCTCTCTCTCTCTCTCTCTCTCTCTCTCTCTCTCTCTCTCTCTCTCTCTCTCTCTCTCTCTCTCTCTCTCTCTCTCTCTCTCTCACATGATTGGGAGAGAGACAGAGCGACGAAGTGCTCCATCGCACACACTCTCTCTCTCTGCAGATCGTGTCCCCCGGCGGCGCCGAGGACGACTGCTTCATCCAGCTGATCGACCAGGACACGTACTCCGTGCGCTTCATGCCGCGCGAGAACGGAGTCAACTCGATCCACTCCAAGTTCAACGGCGTGCACATACCCGGGTCGCCCTTCCGGATCAAGGTGGGCAAGGAGGACGCCGACCCCGCCGCCGTGCACGCCGTCGGCAACGGCCTCGGCGCCGTCAAGACAGGTGAGTTGGCGCTGCCTAGGGGACTACAAGACCGCCGCAGGTGGTCACTTTCGTGTAAATTTTGTTAGAATGTCAGAAACCTGTCTGAAATCCTGATCCAAATTCGCGCACCTCTGAAAGCTGAGATTCTGGAAACGTACTCTGATATTGATGGCCCGAGTTCTGCAGAATGTTAGAATAAGTTTTCAGCTTTCAGAGGTGCGCGAATTTCGATCAGGATTTCAGACAGGTGTCTGACATTCTGACAACATTTGCACGAGTGCAGACCTCTATAGGCGCGTTTTGAGCTCCAGAGTCGCTAAATGGGACTCGAACCGAACGTGAGACCCGGCCAATGGATTTCTCTCCGAACGAGGAATCCATTGGGGGGGGGGGGTGTCTTACGTTTGGTTTGAGTCCTGCTTACCGACTCTGGAGCTCAAAACGCGTACATAGTTTTGGTCACTGCGGTGAGTTGACACTGCCACTAGAATTTAGTGGAGTGGACAGCCCGAGGGAAGTTCCCTCGGCCCCACAGTGGGCCAGGTGGGCATTCTGTGGACGGGCCTCAAATCAAACATTTGGGGGTCTTAGGGTTGCTCGCTTCGAAAAGCAATCCAATGACACTATCATGTCGACTGATGCTGGGCTTTTGACCTTTATGACCTGTCTGATCTTCTGACATATCTGACACCCTGATCTTTCTGACCTCGATCCTCTGCAGGGCACAAGACGGACTTCATCGTTGACACCTGCGCCGCTGGGGCCGGCACCCTGGCTGTGACCATCGACGGGCCCTCCAAGGTGTCCATGGACTGCACAGAGGTCGAGGAAGGCTACAAAGTGCGGTACACGCCACTGGTGCCCGGAGACTATTACATTAGTGTCAAGTACAACAGCTATCACATCGTTGGGTCTCCCTTCAAAGTTACTTGCACTGGTATGTACTCTATTGAGGGTTTTCTGTGTTGTAGGGGTAAGTTGGGGAAGAAAAGTACTACCCTGTCCAATGACATATTTCACAGATCTCAACAACCATATAACAAAGAGTTCACTCAGATTTTCATGATAGGTTGAAAAAACTGGTCTAGGGATGGCTCGAATTCAAGATATTAGCTCCAGAAGGGTTGTACTTTCCTTACCGAGTACCTTTCTTCCCCAACCTACCCCTATCCCTTACGGTGTTGCTAAATTTAATTTTACTTCTTTATGTGACCTCTTTGTTAAAAAAATTATCATTTTTGTAAAGGTGAGGACTTAGCTGAGCGAGGAGCACAGGAATCTTCCTCGGTAGTTGTGGAGACCGTTCACAAGGTTTCAAAGAGCAAGGTTCAAGGTCCAACACTACCACACTTCAAATCTGATGCATCCAAGGTGACTTGCAAAGGAATGGGGCTGAAGAAGGCATATCTTCAGAAGCAAAACCAGTTTACCGTCCATGCTGGAGATGCAGGTGAGTTATTTAGAGTTTGTGTTCTCTCCCATCGTAAACATTGCATCTACCCATCCTAATGTTGGATTCATTTTTCAGGGAACAATATCCTTTATGTAGGTATGTATGGTCCTAAGGGCCCATGCGAAGAATGTTTCATTAAACATATGGGACGCAACAATTACCAAGTGAACTATGTTGTGCGTGAACGGGGAGATTATATTGTGTTGGTTAAATGGGGTGATGAGCACATTCCTGGCTCACCATTCAAGGTGGATGTTTGAGGGGACTGTCCATCTAATGTCTATTTCTCATTGCTATTTAATTTTATTCCTTGTCATAGACCGTCAGGTCTTCTTGGGACTGTGAACATTTTGATCTTGCCAATGTGTTCTCCAACAGTTTCTTTGCAAGTCATTCATATCTCAATGAACTTCTTAATTTATTGAATGTATTTTTCACATGATGAGTGTGTGTGTAAACTCTAAATCTATTGCCATTATGTGGCTATTTTTCTTATGCAGGGAGACAGTCAAAATGAGCAACTTCTTGATTTTATTACAAAGAGCTTACAGAACTACAAAGTCATTTTGTATGCCTGTAAAATATTTTCACTCGTCTTTTCCTATGTTCATTTTGCCTTGTTTAAATGACGGCTAAAACTTAAAATTTGGTTGTCCTGTCCCTTTTATGTTTGCATTTTTTCCCGCATTTGGTGACTTTTTTTGTCATGGGTTATCTGAAACAGCCACCGGTTGGCTAATATTGAAAAACCCTTCAGGGTTTCAGTGCCTTAAACCTAGGAATAAATTGATTGTGCCAAGTTGTGTATATTATTGTTTTGTTTTTCATTACTTTATTTGGAGAAAGTGGGTATATGTTACCCAATGCATCATCAAGGAATCTGGTCAGGTTTTCTCATTAACTCTATACCTTAAAATAAAAACAAACAGATGTTTATGATTGTTATTTTCCCATCTGTACTTTTTGTCTGTTATTATAATTTAATTATGTTGAAATTATGAAATTTTTACTGAATTATGGTTTAAGATTCATCCAATCCTCAGCTTTCTTCATTTTATGCTATATGAATATCTATTTTCTGTGTTGTTGCTGATGCTTGCATATTGTGTAGTATATTTTTGAATAAAATTGTACATAATATCTATCTTTAGTGAGGCTTGACTGATTGATAGCCCCCAGCTCTCAAAGTTCATAAAATACATAAAATTCAATTGTTTGGCGTTGGTGTGCATGCCAGCAAGAAAAAGGAGATGCAAAAACTCTAATATTTTTTTTTAAATTTAACCACAGAAATTTTTTTTCTTTCTTTTCTCATAATCAGTATTTTGACAATATGAATACAACTATTCAGACTTTACTTTTCTTTATCAACACTAGGACACTTGCTGGGCCTCCCTTGACGCTATACTCATAGCCTTTGGATTCTCAGTGAAGCCAAAAGGAAGGTAGGCAACAAGCACTACTTTACCTCGTGGGGTCACACTTTCGGTTCGAGTCCCATTTATCTATTCTAGAGCTCAAAACGTGTCTAGAGTTAAGGCCGCCTGTAGAGTCTTACAAGGGGCTTGTAGGACAGTAGCACCATAACGCCAGTCTTCTGGCCCACTGTGAGCGCCTGCCGCAACGCCGCAACGCACTGTTGGGTGGCCCTCTGGCTCTCTACGTACTACAACGCACCAAGGGCAACTTGGATGCTCGGCTCGGCGGCCACACTGTCAGCTGGCCTTTCTTGTACACCAAAGCGCAGCGTTTGTGCAGCCGACTACGGTGGCCTTGTCTCCTTTGCAGACTTTATGGCATTCCCCCTATGAGGAGCGCTGAATTCGTCATACCCACAGGAACCCCACCCTTCCCCTGCCTCTCCCTCTCCATGTCTGTGTTGGTTTGTAAACAAGCCGGCATGTACCGAATAAATATTATCGCGTTCGTACCTATTCTCATCACTCTTATCAGAAATAGATCGGTGACATTGTTTTAATTGGTGAATGGTTTCGTTATTTTTACGTGTTAGTGCAACAAGTTGCCGTCACTGTGCACAGGGGAACATAACCTTCTAATCCCTTTTACGCGACCATCGTTTTAAATCTCATTCATTTGAAATTATGTATTTTGTGACTTGGCCGTAATCGTAGGTCTGGTCCTTTCTTGCAGGTAGTTGAATGGAGAAAACAGCTATGTCTGAGGTTACAACTTTGATCAACAACCGGATGAAGCCCATTATTGCAATGGAGTGTTCACTTCCTTGGGATGTTGTTAGGATGCTCGATGAGCGTGAGGAGGACAGAGAATTTCTAGGTCCATTTTCAGTGCGCGAGAATGCGGATCATACACAACCGGACAGCAAGCTATTCTGTGTTCGTTTCCGCTGCGAAAATCAGAAAATAAAAGTTTACTTACAATCAACACAGCATCCGGGAACTTGTGATTTACTGGCCGCTGCACATCTTATTGTCACTCATCGAGATCCCGAAGACTCTTTTGACCCAAAGACATGGCCATTACCTAATGACATAAAAGACTCCTTTATGTTTCCTGCTGAGGGTGTGAGGGCCCGGGTATTGTTTTCTTGCTCTAAATCAAGATTACGCTGCTTAACATTGAGACTGCAGGTCAGTCCTCCATTCGACCAAAAGTGTCTTAAATTCTCCAATTTTGTTACCTTTATGCAGATGTCATTTCATAAAACTACTCCTGCAAGTAAACCCTCCACAGTAATATACTGAAGACCCCTTGAAAAAAGTTTTTTCTTTTTCTTTTTTTTTTCTAGGTGTATGCTTATAAGGCTTATCCTGCAGACTCCCTTATTGACTTCTTGAACTCATCTCGGAAGTCAGGCTCCCTTCTCTGTGACATTCGACTTCAAGTTGATGGCCAAGACTTCCCTGCCCACAAGGCTGTTCTCAGTGCTAGTAGCTGTGTTTTCATGGTGAGTGGTGTTGCAGTATCAAGTAACTTCATTTTTTGAGACCATTAGCTTTGTCCTTTTACCATTCCTTCTCTCTTGGTTTTAGGCTATGTTCACTGCAGACTTCAAAGAAAAATCTTCTGAAACTATTGTTATTGAAAATGTATCCAAAGAGGCTTTTGGGAGATTTTTAGAGATCCTTTACTCCGACTTGGATACCGGTTTGGTTGGATATGAGCTGGAACTTCTAGAGCTTTCTGAGCGTTTCCAGGTTGGTACTAGTAAATTTTGTATGTAGATTGTCTAGGTAAAGTCGCTAAAGGGGAGCACAGAGGGCCAGAAGACCGGCACAGGCGACCGTAACTCTAGAGGCGTTTTCAGCTCTAGAGTCGATAAACAAGACTAAAACAGAACGTATGACCCCTCCAATGGATTCCATGTTTGGAGAGCAATCCATTGGTGGGGTCACACATTCGGT
Source organism: Stenchaetothrips biformis (assembly GCA_030522485.1). Lineage (NCBI taxonomy): Eukaryota > Metazoa > Arthropoda > Insecta > Thysanoptera > Thripidae > Stenchaetothrips > Stenchaetothrips biformis. The sequence goes on along the minus strand of CM060103.1, from coordinate 5,356,171 downwards.
TCGAGTCCCATTCAGCGACTCTAGAACTGAAAACGCGGCTAGAGTTTTGTCCGCCAGCGCCGGTCTTCTGGCTCACTGTGCGGAGCCGTCTTCCTAATACCAAAACCGATCCAAATTAATCCCAATGCAGGTGGCGTGGCTGAAGGATTCTTGCAAGATGTACATGTGGGATCTGGACGGCCCGAGTGCCCTGAGGATCCTTATGCAGGCGGACAAGTGGCCCGTGGTGACCCCGGGCTTGATTAAAAGACTGTGCCAACTGGTGGCGGCCAGCTACCGGTCCTTAGAGGACACCGACGACTGGCGGGCGCTGCAGGCCAGCAACCCAGTGGCCTCTGGCTTCATCCAGGCCTTCGCGACTGCCGTCACACCGCCTATGGTGATGCATTTTAACACGGTACCTCCCTCGGGGAAGATTTCCAGAAAGCGACCTTTGTCTTCTTAACAAACGTGTTTTTGGCCATGATGCCATGCTTGATCTCGATTTTTAATAGGCGTATGAATTGTCTTCTCGGGTTTGTTCTATCGTTGCTCAATGATTATTAAGAAGAATGTTGTGATTGTCATGAATCACTTGCAAAGACCCAGACAATTTGTTCTCAGAGTGCATTGCTATTTTCGTTTTGGGGTTTGGTTTTGTTTTTGTCTTTTTTTCTTTAAATTTATTTTAGTAATGCCAATATGCCATTATGCATGACAATCCACACCAAATACGGATCATTAAATTTAACTTTATTCACTTGTTTCTTATTTTCTTTAACACCACCGTGGTCAACCCCGCCGTCGGCTGGTATTCTCGACATTATCCCTGGCACCTGTTTGTGAACCGCTCCTTCCAAGTAGATTCGATTCCCAGAAGTCCCCTTGTGTTTTCAAGGACTGCCTTAAATGGCCCTGCCAGCCTGGCGCGGTGGGCCGCTCTTTCCCCTACCCCACAGTGGGCCAGAAGACCGGTGCAGGCGGCCAAAATCCCGGACGCGTTTTGAGCTCCCGAAATCGAACGTGTGACCCCACCAATGGATTCCTCGTTCGGAGAGAAATCCAATGGTGGGGTCACACGTTCGGTTCGAGTCCCGTCTAGCGCCTCTGGAGCTCAAAACGCGTCGAGAGTTTTGGACGGCCGCGCCGCCTCCACTGTGTGGTTGGGGAGTCCTCTGCTGGCGGGGCGCCTGTGAGGTAGGCCACCAATCCATCCCGCAGCACCGCGGCGCGGAGACGGTGGCCTACCCTGCGACTCACAGGCGTTAGAGCCCTACATTACCCCTTCGGGGAAAAATTTACCCGAAAGAGTAATTTAGGCCTCTAACCGGCGTTGCAGAGTCCTCCACGTCGTGATGTGGAGGGCCCAGCAGACGTGGCCGGTAAACGACACGCGAGAGTCCACTTCGAGATTCTGAAACCTTTCCCACCAGTTTACCTCTCGATTTTTAGAAAAAGAAAATTGAACAGACAATGCTGGCTGTAAGAGAGGAGACTCTGGATGTTTTCCTGTATGTGAAAATGCAAAATAGTTCCCCTCGTCGCCTCCCCAGCGACACAACTCAAGAAGTGCGCTTACTGGAGGTGCTGTGACTTTCATGCACTGTCTTCTCTTAGTTTTTGGGATGGAAATAAAACACAAGTGTAACTGACCATGCTTTATTGAGGAATTTTAACAACTCGTCTCACAGTAGTCACAAATACTTCAGACCATAACAGTGGCACACACCCTGTTATTATCATTCTTCCTCCCAGCGTACATAAAAGTGCTGTCAGTAAAAGTAAAAGAATTTCAAATGTAAATTTCCTCAAAAATTGCAAGAAGTGGGAACTTGAATGCTTTCATTTCTTATTTATCAGATCAAATATCAATCAATTATGAATATTCTCCATTTAATTTTAAAACATGTTGATTGACAGCTGATGAAAACATTTATTTTCACATTAAAGACTGTCAATCAACACGAGCACCATAATGTTTCTGTTGAATGAGTTATCAATTGGTATCTTAACAACGACAAAAAATCTAGCCTTAAGTTATGAAAAAATACTGACACACATGGATAAGCACGATTTCCACATCTACAATACATAAAGGCTAACTTCATAAGTCTAAACTCAAAAATTTACCACATCAAATGCTTTGAAATATGACGAAATTTCCTTGATAACAGTCAATAATTAGTTTTCATTTACCTGAAAGAAAGGCATCAATTTCTCTTTTTAAACAAATTTCTTACTTTTCTACAAGTTTTACTAAAATGACAAACATATCACATAAGAACAAGACCCAAATTTGTTAAAACATACATAATTTCCGTTGTATCTCTTGTTTTCCTTTAATTAACTTCATTCTCTTCACAATTTATAACATAATTTCAGAACAGCCTATGTTGAAGATCACAGATTAATCAATAAAATTTACTTCCGCTCCCATCTTAAATGAAAACTATCAAAGGTCACAGAGACAACAAACCAGCAAAGCACAGGAAAATATGGCACGGCACACATGTCAAATCTTTACGATTTTTCAAACAGAAATGTTTCTGTCACAATTTTGTAAATTCTGAACCATTACTGTTTTCCAGCCCAATGAGTAGAAAGTAGCCATTTCAAAAAATTTCTGGGGCCTCACACTGTGAACATAAAAAGGCAATAATTTACAAGTCTTATGCACTCACTGAAAAAAAAGATAATCAGAACAAGATGAGAGTAAAATGAGGATTCTGGGCTTCTGCAAGCATATCAATTACCAAGGCAATAAGATAATAATGGTTCCATTTTTTTTTTTCCCAGACAATGCAAAGACAGAAACTTAATTTAAAACTAAAATCCATAGGAAAACCTGATCATTGTACAATTAGGCAACAAGAAAAATCTAAACATAAGTTAAAACATAAATAAGAAGCCACAGAGCACAGCTCAACTCAAAGGGCTTTAACATAAATTAATGAGGCAATGAAATGAATTTATACAAAAGATGAGTAGCAGTGAGCTTAACTAAGTACACATCTGTCTTCAGTCCTTAAGATCCAACCTTAAAGGGTTTGAGGACAAACAGCATAAGGTTTTTCAGTTTGAAAAAAGAAAGAAAAAAAAACTTAAACATTATCTCTTACGCTACTGCTGACTACAGCTTAAATACCTAACCATAGACTTTGGACAACACAGTATAGCAATTGCCCTTGACGTACCATAAGACAACTGTACCACTTGAGTTTCTGTTTTGTACTACTTCAAAATTACTAAAAATAGATAACATACGCAGCAATAAAAAGGCTTGTTACTCTCACAGAAACTCTCACACACATTCTGCATTCAAGATATTTATATTTCCATGGTGAGAAAGGCTGGAGGCCTATTTAATTTCTTTAGAACAACATTGCTGCTCATTACGTTTATGTGAAAACAGGTAGCCCTCTTTTTTTAAAAAAAAGGTAAAAATGAGCTGATAGGGGGATGGTAACAATTCGATTGCAACTAGTCAATTGGCACAGCCCAAGGGTGCTGCACGCGGCCATACTGAATGGAGGTCAGAGCTCGTTCTAGTCTGAAGTACAGTGGGTTTTCTTGACTACCTGTGGGTATTTTGATTGTCATATTCTTGTAGTGGATTGATGCCACAGGGCTCACAATGCAAGCAGTGCCTGCTCCAAACATTTCTAAGAGCTGTAAGTTCCAAATACAAATTAGAAAAACAGTCCAAAATTATGTGAAATTCGTTTAATGTAGTCATAGCTCTTAACTTACTCTGTTCTCATTCCACAACTTTATCACTTCGGCCATAGTTATTTTTCGCTCAGAAACCTTAAATTCATTCCAGCCACGTGTCAACTCCAGGATGGACATGCGTGTAATACCAGGCAAAATTAAGCCATCCAGATTTGGTGTGACAAGCTCTCGTTCTGAAAAATGGAAACAAGTTCAAATTTGTTTTTACCAGGTAAGCGATCAATGTGTGAGGTAGAATACTAAAACAAGGTGCTTACCTCCATCGTCATTAATAAAGAATAGGAAAATATTCATAGTTCCAACTTCAGTCAGCTGTTCATCTTGGCCATACAGCCACAAAACTTGTTGGAAGCCTTTCTCATTGGCCTCACGCTATTAGAAAAGAAATTTTTTTAAAAGGACTACAAAAGACCAATTGACTGTTGGTCATATATTGAAAACATACCTGTACATGTATGGTGGGGGCATAATTGGAGCCCATTTTGCGATCGCCACAGCCACCTGGGAATGCTCGTGTATACTTTGGATCTGCCATCAAAGTGACAGGTTGGAAGCCAGATGAAAAGTAAGCCCCAACAGGTGACAGGATAGCGTAGAGAAGAGCAGACTCAGAGCATGCAATACCCAAAGACGGCTGGAAAAAGACCAGGGAAAAGTTGAGCATACAAATTGTCTGATTAAGAGATTCAATGTAAATCCAAAAAGACAAGAGGTTGTTGTGAAGACCATCAGAGAGAAAAATAAAGAAAGATTTTTAAGTCAACAAAATGGCACAAGTTGTTGACATACACAGTGCCACACCCGCACCCCTGCTGTATCACTTTGAGCAACCAGCTGATGTTCCAGAACTTGTTATCACAGCTTATTATCACTGTCATTCCCTGATAATTACTTTCATGCCAGTCTTCAAACAGGAAGAGATAAATACCAACTGGTCGAGCATCACATGATTCTAATATTAAAACACAAAAGAACAACACTAACTGAACAAAAACACTCATAATTGACTCCTCTATTTAAATTTGTACGCTAGCTAACAAATTCACGTTTACAAGATGGGATAAATTTGGAAACTTTTCACAAGAGGAAACACACCACTGAATAAATTTCACTTCAGGTTTGATTAAAACCAACCGCTAGTTTAAATTTGGCAGAGTCACCTGCTTCTGCTCCTGCTACATATTCATGAGATGACCACACTAGGGACATGGGTTTCTTCCCATCCCTCCCACAAACAGACAGACAGACAGACAGACAGACAGACAGAAAGGGAAAGAGAAGAAGAGAGAAATAAATAGTGCAGATGAACAGTGTACCTGCTCACACCTGCCGACCGGCCCAGTCTTTTGAGGGGAACACATAGGTCACATTCTTTAGTTTACTCACATCAATACCAATGAAGGTTGGACGAATGTAAAGGCTTGAAGACTCTGAATGGGGCACCCATTCCTGGTCGATACTGACTAAGCGGCTCAAACATTTTATCAATTCCGGTCCACTGAATGTTGGTAGACCTGATCTGGCTGCAGATCGATTCATTCGTTCCATGTTCATATCTGGACGGAAAACGCGTATCCTCCCATCAACACCACGATAAGCTTTCATGCCTTCAAACAACTGCGATAAAAATTAAATAATAAAAATTCAAAGAATAAAAGGAAAAGTAAAAACACTTCAAACAAAGGAAGAGACTTAAGACAGCATTCCTGTACCTCAACAGCATAATGCAGCACTTTGGCAGCCGGATGGAGGACAAGATTTTCAAAGGGTGTAATCACAGGTTTTTGCCACCCTCCAAGTCGTTTGTGGTACTCTATCTTGAGCATATGGTCGGTAAACAATTTTCCAAACTGAAGACCTGCAGCGTCAGGTTTGGGTTGAAGTTGGTGGGGCTCAGCCAAACGTACTATGGTATCCGAATACTGAATAAATAAAAATAAAAAAAGACAATGAAAATTACAAAAGAATAATCCACATTTATACTTAATGATTGGATTGTTCATATATGTTGTGGCTAAAGAAAGAACTTCAGGTTTCAGTTTATCTGATTGAACGCCTCTGGCACTCTCGACAGAAAAACATCATGACAATAGCTCGGCACAATCTTTATCAGACAGCTGTTTTGCTGTTTTCATTTTTAATTGAAGTATGGCAATTATAAGGCAATAAGAATGTTGCTTCTCATTATCTCTTAGACAAACTGACACAAACCTGCAACACTGAACATTTCTGTTCATTTAAATAAACTATATAATGGAGTTACAAACTATGATCCTCTAATACTTTCAGCTACAAACATTAATTTTATAAGCTTGACAAGCTTTTATAGGCAATTGCATTAATGGAAAAGGCGTTTCCAATTAGTACTCAGTACATTCAGTGTCACAGAATTGTTTTCAGATTATAAAAATACAAAATACAGTAACAACATAAGGAGCGGGAGAAACCACGTTTATCATTTATCAGCTTCGGGACTGAAGAAACAATCGTGTTGCAATGACACCCTCCTTGGGAAACAGCATGTGTCCGCATTGCATGACATCAGCATTTTATCAGTAACCCCCACACATGTGTTAAAATTGTAAACAAGGATGAATACTTCCACCTTCCACAGACAAAAAACTTATGAGAGACAGGAGACTTACCCTGAACGACTCCATGGATGGCAGGCTCTCTTGAGCAGGCACACAGACACCCTGAGTGGCAGCTGTGGCCGCAGCAGTTGCAACGGACTGCCATTTTTTATCCTCGGTGTGTAAACAACGCAGTTGATGGGCCAGAAACTGAAACAATAAGATACAAGAAATTGGCATAATCCAACTGAAATGATGTGCCCACCAGACTGTTTATACAAAGATATCAGGGTGGGAAAAATTTTTAATTTACTTGTTCAAATTCTTGAAGACACAAGGCGACAGTTCATGAGAAACAGAAAGAATGTTCCATCTGAGATTCAAGACCTTTTATCAGAATCAATTGATCGACTGATAAACTTCAAATGGAATATGAGGAAAGGGGAAAAAAAGAAAGAGTAATTGCATCAGCCGGTCAGTCTCTCAAACTGAAGAGAGATAAAAACGACTTGCGCCACATATATGCCAACCAAACGGACCGATCTACCATTTCAACATGACTGAAGGGGTGCTTTGGCCTTGACCTCACGACATCTTTTAGCGCTCTTGAAACGAAAGAATGCCAAACACTGGCTCTCAAACTCACAATGAATTTGAGGAATTTCATTTCATTAAAAAGTAAAGCATTTGAGCAGATGATGATTATGAAAGATACTTGCAAAATACAACAAAAGACAATTGCAATCAACATTTTGAACACACATTTTAACACATTTGATCAAAATAACATTAGAGGTACAATGAAGGTAGTACCTACACACTGCTAAATACATACAGCAATTTTTGCAAATTTATTGCTTTGAAAATTAAGCTAAGTACGAACATAAGTAAAAAATAACTATCAATTCAAAATTTTGAACATGTAAAATTAGATGTACTGTGGAGCGGGGAAAGAATTGCAGGCTATTCAGCTCCAGAACAACATGAAGAGAGCACCAGGCAGTTTCCACAACTGATTGTCATGCACCGCGTCGAGCACAACGTCAAATCAACAACCAGACTCGGCAGAATCAAACTCAGAATGGACGAAGGATTCCCGAAATGACACATCCCCGCAAGAATCCCCGGGAAACAGTGAAGTTGAGAAGGTTATGGTCCACTTGGCGAATCGGTCACAAACAGGGGAATCTCGACATGACATGCCAAAGTAACAGCTCCGGCATGGAGCACGGGGGTAAAACACCAGAAATGAAGCAACCCCAGCGCCGCGGCAACCTCACCTTAGGTCGCAAAACCAGCTGGCGAACAGTCGGGCGCACCATGTCGATGCAAACACATGTGTTGTTGACGTCGGTCCGGGAGCGGCGGAGGCAAATCCAAATCACTCAACGCTTCGGCGGCAACTTTTAAATCCTCATTTCAGCGCGGCAAATGAGTACGAGGGAGAAGTCTCGCACTGCCAGCCGCGGCGCTCGCGGGTGATCTTCTTCCTGCTCGGACTAGCGCTGGCTGCGTTCAATTCAAACGATGACGGAACCGGCGGCGCTCGCGGGTCGCTTCGCTTCTGTTCGGCGGGCTGCTCGAGCGCGCTCAAGTGTGTGCGGACGTCTGACACGTCTCCGCGCGCCGCGGTTGTCGTTCCCTGGGCCGATGCGGCGGCCGGCGAGGCGTGGGAGGAAGAAGGAAGAGGGGGCACAGTGGGCCAGAAGACCGGCGCAGGCGGCCGAAACTCGAGACGCGTTTTGAGCTCCAGCGTCGCTGAATGGGACTCGAATCGAACGTGTGACCCCACCAATGGATTCCTCGTTCCGAGAGCAATCCATTGGTGGGGTCACACGTTCGATTCGAGTCCCATTTAGCGACGCTGGAGCTCAAAACGCGTCCGGGAGTTCGGCCGCCTCTATCGGTCTTCTGGCCCAGGAGGATATGGGAGGAGGATGACGGGGAGGAGAGGAGGGGCTTGATGCTCGCCGCGATGCCCCGGACATCGCGTCGCCCCGTCGACCCTGCCGACTAAGTCCGAAGGGTCGCCCCGTCGCTCTGTCTCTCTCGCACTCACGGGGCGTCCCGTAGGGGTGCGAGAGAGACAGAGCGACCAAGCGGCTCTGCGGAATCCGGCGGAATCGCTCCGCTGTCGTCGTCGGCGTCCTCCTCAAACGCGCGGTCACCGGGGAGACGCTCGAACGGCGATTCGAACGCAGCCTGCGGTCGCACGGCGCAAGAGGCGCGGCGGGGAACGCCTCGGAACGCCCCAGAACGGCTCGTGGCAGGCGCACAGTGGGCCGGAAGACCGGCGCTGGCGGCCAAAACTCTAGACCCGTTTTGAGCTCCAGAGTCGCTAGTTGGGACTCAAACCGAACGTGTGACCCCACTAATGGATAGCTCTTCGAACGAGGAATCCATGGGTGGGGTCACACGTTCGGTTCGAGACCCATTCAGCGACTCTGGAGCTCAAAACGCGTCCGGGATTTCGACCGCCTCCATCACCGGTCTTCTGGCCCACTGTGGGGCGGTGAGCCCCGCGTTGACGAAATCCGCGATGTGAGGAATCCGTCCATATCAGCTAGGCCCCCTACAACCAATTAGGAGTTACGTCACTCGACGCGCGCCCATGTAACTCTCACCGTTTACGAGATAAACACCCCATAGTGCCCGGCGGATTGGCAGACTGAACGGGCACGCGAGAAAGGCGAGTCAAAAGTCGAGAGATAATGTCCGTTCTGTCGAACGTCGAAACGAGCCGACACAATGTAGACGTCAAAGGGACAGTGAAGTTTTTCGTCGGGTCGAAAGAGGGGTGCGTCACGGGCAAGGTCACGAGTTGCTTACGTACACAGGGGCTTGCATGTTCGCCTACTTTCAGTTTCAGTCTACATGTATGGGTTAGTCGATTTCCCTACTCTCAGGGGCTTGTTCGTTTGTGCACTCTCAGGGGCTTGTTCGTTTGTTCACTCTCAGGGGCTTGTATGTTTGCCTACTCTCAGGGGCATGTGTGTTTGCCTACTTTCAGTTTCGTTCTACGTACATGGGCAGCTTTCCTACTCTCAGGAGCTGTTTGCCTGACGACCACGTTGAGCCGCCCCACAGTGGGCCAGAAGACCCGTTAAGGCGGTACAAATTCAAAATCCCGGACGGGTTTTGAGCTTTGCAGTCGCTAAACGGTACTCGAAACCGAACGTGTGACCCGAGGGGTTACCCACTTCTTACTTTGGTGCACACACGATTCCGGATTCCCACGATTCCCGAACAAATTCTACGGAAAAAGAGAGAATTTTTGAAGAAATTCCTTCGTTTTTTTTTGTTTTTGGACACTATTGCAAGATTACGACGACATACAATTGAAATATAAGGATTTTCAATAAAATTATAAAAAAAATCGAATGATGCCCAGTTTAAGTGTACACACGATTCCCGGAGTGGGCAAGCCCTTGGTGCGACCCCACCAACTACTTGCTCTCCGAACGAGGAATTTGTGGGGTCACACGTTCGGTTCGAGTCCCATTTAGCGACTCTGGAGCTCAAAACGCATCGCCTGCGCCGGTCTGCTGGCCCACTGTGCGTCCCCGCCTCCCCGCAGCCAATCGGGCACGTAGTGCAGGGCGTAAGTGGCGGCGGCTGGTGCTGGCCAGCGGCAGCCTGTGGGTTGATAAGGGTGCAAGTGGCACGGAACGGCGCAACCGGAAATAGGATGGCACAGAAAATGGACGAGCGCCGTGCCGCCGAGGGATTCATTCAAAAGAGCAAGCAGTCGTCGCTCTGTCCCTCTCGCACTCCAACGGAGTGCACCATGTGTGAAAGAGGGACAGAGGGAAGGCGACACGACACTGCTGCTGAATCGCCCGGCAGCAAGCGGGCAGAGGGTCGCACGCCACGCAGCCAAAAAATATTCTCTCTCTCTCTCTCTCTCTCTCTCTCTCTCTCTCTCTCTCTCTCTCTCTCTCTCTCTCTCTCTCTCTCTCTCTCTCTCTCTCTCTCTCTCTCTCTCTCTCTCTCTCTCTCTCTCTCTCTCTTTCTTTCTCCGCGCGCGCGCCACGCTTCGCCCGGCAAAGCGCATTCCAAATGCAGTGGCTTGCAGTGGAGGGGCGCGAGCACCGATTAGACTTGGCTAATACACGCAGGGTGGTAAGGCCAAGTTACGTTGGCGCCACCAGCTGGTTGATTCAGACCAGGCGGTTCCTCTGCCCCCCCCCTCTCGTCTCTCTCTCTCTCTCTCTCTCTCTCTCTCTTCTCTCTCTCTCTCCTCTCTCTCTCTCTCTCTCTCTCTCTCTTCTTTCTCCGCGCGCGCGCCACGCTTCGCCCGGCAAAGCGCATTCCAAATGCAGTGGCTTGCAGTGGAGGGGCGCGAGCACCGATTAGACTTGGCTAATACACGCAGGGTGGTAAGGCCAAGTTACGTTGGCGCCACCAGCTGGTTGATTCAGACCAGGCGGTTCCTCTGCCCCCCCCCTCTCTCTCTCTCTCTCTCTCTCTCTCTCTCTCTCTCTCTCTCTCTCTCTTCTCTCTCTCTCTCTCCTCTTTCTCCGCGCGCGCGCCACGCTTCGCCCGGCAAAGCGCATTCCAAATGCAGTGGCTTGCAGTGGAGGGGCGCGAGCACCGATTAGACTTGGCTAATACACGCAGGGTGGTAAGGCCAAGTTACGTTGGCGCCACCAGCTGGTTGATTCAGACCAGGCGGTTCCTCTGCCCCCCCCCCCCTCTCTCTCTCTCTCTTCTCTCTCTCTCTCTCTCTCTCTCTCTCTCTCTCTCTCTCTCTCTCTCTCTTTCTTTCTCCGCGCGCGCGCCACGCTTCGCCCGGCAAAGCGCATTCCAAATGCAGTGGCTTGCAGTGGAGGGGCGCGAGCACCGATTAGACTTGGCTAATACACGCAGGGTGGTAAGGCCAAGTTACGTTGGCGCCACCAGCTGGTTGATTCAGACCAGGCGGTTCCTCTGCCCCCCCCCTCTCTCTCTCTCTCTCTCTCTCTCTCTCTCTCTCTCTCTCTCTCTCTCTCTCTCTCTCTCTCTCTCTCTCTCTCTCTTCTCTTTCTTTCTCCGCGCGCGCGCCACGCTTCGCCGGCAAAGCGCATTCCAAATGCAGTGGCTTGCAGTGGAGGGGCGCGAGCACCGATTAGACTTGGCTAATACACGCAGGGTGGTAAGGCCAAGTCTCTCTCTCTCTCTCTCTCTCTCTCTCTCTCTCTCTCTCTCTCTTCCCCGTGCCCACCGGTCGCCTCATGTGTGCGACAGAGACAGAGCGACGCACAGGTGATGACGCCCCGCGACTGACGTCCGCAGGCCCATTGCGAACCGCGCGGAGAGAGAGAGAGAGAGAGAGAGAGAGAGAGAGAGAGAGAGAGAGAGAGAGAGAGAGAGAGAGAGAGAAAGAGAGAAGCGGCGCTGCGTTGCCGGGGGTGTGTCGCCGCGGTGTTGCGCGTGCCGCGTGCACATAGGGCCAGGCCCGGCCGTTCATGACGCTGCGCGACTGACGTCGGCAGAGGGCCCGTTCCGAACAGCGGTCTCATTGCTCTGTCTCTCTCGCATCGCTGCGCGACGCCCTGTGAGTGCGAGAGAGACAGAGCCGCGCACAGTGGGTCAGAAGACCGGTGAGGCGGCCAAAATCCCGGACGCGTGTAGAGCTCCAGAGTCGCTAGGTGGGACTCAAATCGAACGTGCGACCCCCACCAATGGATTGCTCTCCAAACGAGGGACCCATTGGTGGGGTCACACGTTCGATTCAAGTCCCACCTAGCGACAGGAGCTCAAAAGGCGTCGGTAGAATTTAGGCCGCCTCAACGGTCTTCTGACCCACTGTGCCGCGGTGTCATGACGACCCATCACGCCGGAATGAAAGCCAATAGAACAGCGCCGCCATGACTACATTACAGGCAGGCTAACCCCGTGTCGGCCTTCGGGTGCCCTCCTACCTCCTCAGGCCGCGAGGGCCAACAACGCCAGCAGCGCCGCGCACGCCGCGGAAACGCGTGACGACGCTCTGACCGGCCGACTATTCGCCGCGTCTCTATCGCACTCGCGGGGCGCACAGTGGGCCAGAAGATCGGTGGCGGCGGTCGAAATCCCGGAAGCGTTTTGAGCTCCAGAGTCGCTGAATGGGACTCGAACCGAACGTGTGACCCCACCATTGGATTGGTGTCCGGACGAGGAATCCATTGGTGGGGTCACACGTTCGGTCCGAGTCCCATTTAGCGACTCTGGAGCTCAAAACGCGTCTAGAGTTTCGGCCGCCGGCGCCGGTCTTCTGGCCCACTGTGGGGCGTCCCGTAGCGATGGGAGGGAGACGGAGCGACAATGGCCGCACTGCTCGGAATCAAACCGGTCGAGTCGCGGCCATTGAAATTGGGAGAGGGTCTTTTTGGCCGGGCGGCGCCTGCCTGACGGACCGAATGGAGCTGCGCTTCATTGTGTTTCAAATGCACTTGGCACGCCGGCCGGAGCCACTCGGGATTTCACACGCTTTTTGGCGCATCCCGTAGTATTTGAGTATTACGGAAGTAAATGCCGCAGGAAGGACTCTCTCTCTCTCTCTCTCTCTCTCTCTCTCTCTCTCACTCTCTTACACACACACGCACACACACAACCGAACTAAACACACAACACACACAGCACGTTTGCTCTACAAACTGAACAGCGTGCATAGCAACGCCACCTGACGCGTGGCTGCATGCACACTTCAACGAGCATTGCACTTGGATGCACAATGTGCAAGTCCATGCACCGACCTCAGGGTCTTCAGAGGACGGTTTACGTCGAGGGTTCGTCAACTCGCTTCGCACACAGGCTGCATATTACTCGTATATTACTTCTATATATCACCGTAAAAAATCCATGAATATTACCAAATAAACTACTTATGGCAAAATTATATCATTAAAAATCAGCCAAAGGAAACGGTGATGTGGGACGTATCTTAGCATGTATTACTTTGTACATGCGCCATATGTGTTGACGACCCCTCCGGTTTACTAACATTAGAAGCCAGCTTACTTGGACCATTTTGGCTTCGGCGGGTTCGGGTTCGGGGGCAGTGCCCTCAGAGCGCAACAAACACTTTATGTAACTGTTCCCAGCCCAGCAGTGCACAGTGGGTCCAGAAGGACCTCTGTGGCGGGCCAGAGAATTCTTGACCCGTTTTGAGGCTTCGAGAGTCGCTAAATGGGACTTCCAATCGAACGTGTGATCCACACCGATGGATTGCTCTCCAAACGATGGAATCCATTGGTGGGGGGTCACACGTTCGATTCGTGAGTCCTATTTTAGCGACTCTGGGTAGCTCAAAACATGTCCGAGATTCTGGCTGCCTCAACGGCGTCTTCTGACCCACTGTGCAGCAGTGTGACTCCCGGACCTGCATGCCGCCCAGGGGGAGGCGACAAACCCTGGGGCGCCGTGAAGCGATGCGGCTCCCGAACCATCATTAGAGTCTCCCCAAAAAACGGGATTTCATATCGCCGTACCACACGAGTTCTCGCGAACCTAGTGCTTCTTTTGTACCTACAGTCTGATCCGCTTTTCGGACACTTCCGGACACTGACACTTCCCTGTGGTCTGATTGTGACTAAATTGGGTAGTCTATTCGCAAATCCGGTGTCGAAAAGTTCGCATCAGCCCACGAGGAAAGCCCACTTTGATTTTCCGAGTACCAAATGGTTAAAAGTCCCACAAGAATTTCGGACGAAACCGTTCCGCCATTACCATGAATCGCAGCCAAATTTCTATGAATTTCGGCACAAAAAAGCCTTTCACGGGTATTCAAAGTCCAAACTATCTTTAAATTTCGACTAAAGTTCACGAATTTTGAAGGGAAATTGACACAATTTTAAGGATTTCTCGATGAAATTTTGGTGTCCAAATTTGAGTTGTTTCCCCTCCCAAGACACATCCGAGGACCAATCTGAACTTTCCTTGAGATCGACGTAGACGTATAAGTGAGATATTACAATGAAAACACGGAAATGCGGTACGGGCGCCAAAGTTGCTGCATAAGATATATCGGCGCGTCAAGAGTTACGGCCGCCGGCGCCGGTCATCTGGCCCACTGTGTCCCACGTGCCTCCCACTTGGCTCCACCGAAGCCCGATTTTTGGCACCGTTACGCAATTCCCCGATGATGAACTCCAGAACCGCTCCACTGAGCGCCACCGATGACGTCACCTCGCGATATCGAGAAAGAGCGTCACGCGGCCACCGCGTGCGTCCGATGTTGTGTTCCATTTGGGAGGCCCGGCCGAGCCCTGCGG
>CM060103.1:5332573-5340653 GCA_030522485.1 Stenchaetothrips biformis | reverse complement strand
GCCGGAAGGTCGGCGCAGCCGGCCGAAACTGTGGACGCGTTTTGAGCTCCAGAGTCGCTGAATGGGACTCGGACCGAACGTGTGGCCCCCACCAAGGGATCCCTCGTTCGGGGAGCAATCCATTGGTGGGGTCACACGTTCGGTTCCAGTCCGTACTCGTCTCTCACTCGCGCCTAGCGCCCTGTTAGTGCGAGGGAGACAGACGACGAGGCGGAGTGTCGCGGAGAGTCTTGGAGAGTCTTGGAGAGTCTTGGAGAGTCTTGGAGAGTCTTGGAGAGTCTTGGAGAGTCATGGAGGGTCATGGAGAGTCATGGAGAGTCATGGAGAGTCGCGGAGAGTCGCGGAGAGTCGCGGAGAGTCGCGGAGAGTCGTGGAGAGTCGTGGAGAGACGGAGGCGGTGTAGGACCGCCGGCGGACTGTCTTATCGAAAACAAAACCCCGCAGCATACGTGGACGCGTCCCCGCCCCCCGCGCTGATTGACTCGAGACTCGAGCAAGGCACGCCGCCGGCCGGCCGGCTCGGCACCGCACCGTGAACCGGCAGCCCGGCTCGCGGCGCGCCCCGCCGCCAGCCAGCCAGCCAGCCAGCCGCCCCGCCCGGCAGGCAGCCAGCCGCCGGCAAAGGCAGCGGCCAGCACGGCGCTCTGACAGTTAGGCCCTTGGTGACGTCAGCGCGGAGGTGCCGGTCGGGAGAGGGACGGAGGGGGGCGCACAATCCGTTGCCGCTGCCGCACCGTCGCGTCCCGCGCGCGCGCGCGCCGGTTTCGTTTCCAGGTCTACAAGGAAAGGGAACGCCCAGCGCCTTATCACTGAACACACACTCACCCCTCTCTCTCTCTCTCTCTCTCCCTCTCTCCCTCTCTCCCTCTCTCCCTCTCTCCCTCTCTCCCTCTCTCCCTCTCTCCCTCTCTCCCTCTCTCTCTCTCTCTCTCTCTCTCTCTCTCTCTCTCTCTCTCTCTCTCTCTCTCTCTTACACACTCCCTGACAGGTGCGGACAAAACACACACTTCCACACCTGCACTGTTAGCCGGGTATAGCAAAGTGACACTCGCGGAGTGTGTTTGGCCGCGGTCTGCTGCCAGGCGAGGCGATTCCGCAGTCGTCGTTGTCGTTCCATCGCTCTGTCTCTCTCGCACTCCCTGCGGGACGCCGCGTGGGTGCGACAGGGAGAGGGCTAATCTTCGCGGCCGAGGGCGCTGCGCCTTGCGCCGGCCAAATCGAGGCGAGAAGTGGGTATTGCGAAGAGATAGCGCCGTGCAAACAGCCGGAGCACGGTGGGTCAGAAGACCGTTGGGGCGGCCAAAATTATGATGGTCGCGTTTTGAGCTCCAGAGTCGCTAAATGGGACTCGAATCGAACATGAACTGAACGTGTGACCTCATCAATGGATTGCTTTCTCAACGAGGAATCCATTCGTGGGGGTCACACGTTTGATTCGAGTCCCATTAAGCAACTTGGAGCTCAAAACGCGTCTAGAATCTTGACCGTCTCAACGGTCTTCTGACCCATTGTGCGCCGTGCAAACAGCCGGCCGGAGGATTCCGTCGCTCTGTCTTTCGCACACGCCCACGCGACACCGCATGAGTGTGCGATAGAGACAGAGCGATGGAACGACTCCTCTCGGAGCCATCTGCAAAAAAAAAAAAAAAAAAAAAAAAAAAATGTGTCCGGATGGTTGGCGAGCGGCGGGCGGCGCACAGTGGGCCAGGGAATGCAAGTCGGCGACATCGGCAGTGCGATCTGAAGGGACAAGGGTGTGTACTGTTCACTGGGTCTTTATTTAACAGCGAAAGCGCTCTCTCTCTCTCTCTCTCTCTCTCTCTCTCTCTCTCTCTCTCTCTCTCTCTCTCTCTCTCTCTCTCTCTCCTACGCTCACTACCTCACTCTCTACCTCACTCACTCTTTCTAATCTCGTTAGCCTGCCGCCCTCTAGATAGCTCGTCGTACTCGACTCGAGATTCCCTCGAGGACTAAGCTAAGCTACCCACTGCCGCTCATTTCGAAGGATCGTGTCGTCCCTCTCGCTCGCACCCCCGCGTGACGCCCCATGCGTGTGCGAGAGAGAGAGAGAGAGAGAGAGAGAGAGAGAGAGAGAGAGAGAGAGAGAGAGAGAGAGAGAGAGAGAGAGAGAGAGAGAGAGAGAGAGAGAGAGAGAGAGAGAGAGGAATCAGGAATCAGGCGGCTGATGAAGCCCCCACGTCAGGCCGTCGAAGCCAGTCGAAGCCCTTTTCCGAGACTGAAGCCGGAACGCAAGCGAGTTGTTGACACGCGCGTGCTGTGCTCGTGCTGACTCCGAACAGTCACGCCGTCTGTCTCTCTCGCACCCGCGGGTCGCGCCGCACAGGTGCGAGAGAGACAGAGTGACGGTTCAGAACAGCCGCCGACGCCGCCGGCGTCGTGCTGCGGTCGTTGCGGCTGTGTGCGTGTGCGGTATGCCAGCGCGGCGACCACACTGGTGCACTGTGCTGCACTGCCTCCAGCAGGGGCGCCAGAGCGCACCGCTGATGGACCCGCCGCACAGTGGGCCAGAAGACTGGCCCAGCCAGCCAAAACTCAAGACGCGGTTTGAGCTCCAGAGTCGCTAAATGGGTCTCGAACCGAACGTGTGACCCCACCAATGGATTGCTCTCCGAACGAGGAATCCATTGGTAGGGTCACACGTTCGGTTCGGGTCCCATACAGCGACTCTGGGGCTCAAAACGCGTCTAGAGTTTTGTGCGCCTGCGCGGGTCTTCTGGCTGGCCCACTATGCACCGGTATGCCGCCTTCCCATCTCCTGTCGCGCCCCGCTGCGCCGCCTGGCATTCCCTCTGGACAAATTTTTTCCCGCGCGAAACCGGCTATGAAAAATCGCGCGCGCGTAATAACAGGGTGCCGCGCTGCCACGCCCCGCCGCTTGGTTCCGCTCGTTATCACCACCACCGCGGCAGACTGATTCTGAGAGTCGTTGTTCTCGTCGCTCTGTCTCTCTCGCACTCGTGGGGCGTGCCGTGCGGGTGCGAGAGAGACAGAGTGACTAGAACAACGACTCGGAATGAGAGCGCTGCGCTGGCCGCACTCTCGGCGAGCCGCGACGACGCGTTTGCCGCCAAAAGTCGGCAATGGCGCGGGCGTGGCCCGAGGGGTGACTCACTGTACCATTTTTAGCAGATGATACAACGTATCATAATGCTTGTACTCTCGTGTTGGTAGAGCGAGCGTTTGTACAACGAACGTGGGAATGTGTTGGAATGTGCAAGATTTCTGCTGTATTTGCCTCGCGCTTGTTGCCTACTGACAGGCGTTTTTGCCTCCAAAATGTGGGAATGTGTTCAAATTTTGTACAATAAATGTGCGGGAAGTTGTCCCCCTCCCCCTCGGCGTGGCGGGAGTGCTGGGCGGCTCGTCCAAGAGCGCGACGCGTTTTGCCGCGCGGTACGAAAAATTTCACGCGGCGCTGTATGTCGCTCAAAGGGACTCGAACACAACGTGTGACCCCACCAATGGATTTCTCTCCATTGGTGGGGTCACACGTCCGGTTCGAGTCCTGTTCAGTGACTCTGGAGCTCGGAACGCGTCTAGAGTTTTGGCCGACTAGGCCGATCTTCTGGTCAGTGTGAGGAGGAAAGCCCGTTGTATGAGAAATTCACCGGTCGGTGCCTTTGTAAACACACTGCTCTGCGCGCGCGATTTCTCATACCGGGCCCACTGCGGCGCCAATCCATTGCGCGCCAAACGGCGGCGTGTTGCTCTGCGCGCGGCGTGTGGCGCAGCGCCTCCGGCCAAGTAGCGAGCTTTTAAAGTGGAGCATGGCTGTCCTAAAATAAGGGCCGGCGGTCACGTGACCGCCCCCTCCACCCACGCGGCCGTCACGCCGTGGCCCAGAAGACGGGTGGAGGCGGTCAAAATCCCGGACGCGTTTTGAGCTCCAGAGTCGCTGAATGGGACTCGAACCGGACGTGTGGCCGTGGCCCCACCAATGGATTGCTCTCCGAACGAGGAATCTATCCTTGGGGTCACACGTTTGGTTCGAGGCACATTTAGCGACTCTGGAGCTCAGAACGCGGCTAGAGTCTTGTCTGCCTGCGCCGGTCCTCCGGCCCACTGTGCGTCAATGGACCTGGCAGTGAGTGGCGCTTTCTCTGCACCCATCATCTGCGGGGGGAGGGGGTGGGGGTGGGGGAGAATCGATGGAGATCCCGATTGCCTCGATCATAGGCACAGTTACTGTGGAGGTCACCCCACCTTTCTTCTAGCGTTGTCTCTTAAGCCATGATGATGTGCTGGGCGGTGGGTCTCGCATTGGAGACGGGCAGGCATGAGGAGTTCCATTAGTGGCGGCTCGCTGCTGGGATCGAGGACCGGCAGGTGCGGATCCGGGGAGGGGAGGGGGAGGGGGAAGTCCACGGCGCACAGTGGGCCAGAAGACCGACGCAGGCGGACAAACATTTAGACGCGTTTTGAGCTTCAGAGTCGCTAAACAGGAGACTCGAACCGAACGCGGGGCCCCACCGATGGATTCCTCGTTCGGAGAGCAATCCATTGGTGGGGTCACACGTTCGTTCACAGTCCTGTCGAGTCCCGTTCAGCGACTCTGGAGCTCAAAACGCGTCTAGAGTTGTGGCAGTTTGTCACTCTGTTGCCTGGGCGCACACCTGCGTGTGCGTCGCTCGCGTCACAGTGCCCTGTGGTCAACACAACACTGTGTGCCGTAACTGCGAGGGACCGTCCCGCCTGCGGACGGCTTCCGAACGGCGCTCTCTGTCTCTCTCGCACTCACGGGGCGATGCGCGGGGTGCGAGAGAGACAGAGCGCGGTTCGGAAGCAGCCCGCCGGGCCTGGGGCACGTCAACAAGTGAGACGAATTGTCTGTGGCTGCAAAATAGGCCACCGGCTGCCCCTGTCCCACTTCCAACCCCAACCCCTCTCTCTCTCTCTTTCTCTCTCTCCCTCTCCCCGGTGCGTCGCGCCCCGCGTCGCTGCCGAGCGATTCCGAATAAGATTCGTTGCGTCGCTCTGTCTCTCTCGCACCCCTTCGGGACGCCCCATGAGTGCGACAGAGAGCGAGTCTGCTGGTGCGCGTGGAACACAGCGACTTTGTCACAGAGTTCATGTCCACCGGGTGTCTCGGTGAAGATGCTGCGCGCTCGGCGATTGCAAACGCTTCCGTATGCACCTACAGGGTGACTCCGCACACCGTTACTCTGCTCTGTCGCTCTCGCACCAAAACGGAACGCCTCATGAGTGCGAGAGAGAGAGAGAGCGATGAAAGCGATGTTTAGAATCGGTCCGCTGCAACGTTGTGGCTTCACTGGTAGAAAAAAGTACGGAACATGTCTGGTCAACAATTTGCCTGGATCGTCCGTACTTGCCAGGTACGCTTTTTTCCGTACCCGTTTACATGAGCTTATATGGAACTGGTACGGACGTTCCGTACTTTCGTCCGTACTTCTGTATTAAATTCTTCCGTACATTTTCCGTACAAAAGTACTGAAACTTTTACAGTGTTGTCCCAACCGGGCTGCCTCGAGCTGGAGGGCTTGTTTGTGTGTTGTCGGACGGTGACAGTCAATTCGCACCCTGACGCGTCGAAAAACGCTTTCGAAAAACGGATCGCGACCGGCGGTACTCGAACCCGGCGCAGCGGCGGGCGGCGGCGAACTTGAATGGAATGCCCGCCTCCCTCCGCCCTCGCCTACACTGTACAGCGCCAGCTGGGCCAAGCGGGCCACGCCCGCCGACCTTCGGGATTCCGATGACGTCACGCCGTCGGGCTTAAATTGGCTTTTGATTTTCGCGTGGCTTTCGTGTGTGTATGCGCGCGTGCGCGTGCGCGTGTGCGTGTGTGTGTGTGTGTGTGTGTGTGTGTCTGTCTGAGAGAGTGCTTGTGTGTGTGCGCGCTTTTGTGTGTGCTTATGTGTGTGTGTGTTTGTGAGTGCGAGTGCTTGTGTGTGTGTGTGTGGGGGGGGGGGGGTCGTTGTCCCTGCACCGTGTCCGTCTGTGAAGTATGCAGTGGCACTGACCATCTTCAAGGGACTTGTCCGAAAATTGCCTACTTGTGGGCGTGTCTTTGTTTACAGTGGACCCGTACAGAGTAAAGTGTAACCAGGCCCCTGTGCTCTACACTGCTCGTAAGAATGTGAACGGGAATTGTACAAAGTACGAGAATTTTAAAAAATTACAACGAGGATTGTTAAAGAGTACAATGAGGATTGTAAAAAAGAATGCGAGGATTGTAAACAGTACAACGAGGAGTTCAACGAGGGTTTCGAAAAAAAGTACAAAGAGGAGTTCCACGAGGATTGTAAAAAGTAGAACCAGAATTTTAGAAAGCACAACCAGAATTGTGAAAGTACAAAGAGACTTGGACTGTGTTGCCCTCGTCAGTTTGGTCCCATTCTAATTTCCCATTTTGTAATTTGTATTTCAATCACGTCATATCAAAGGAAACAATTGGGCCCGTCTGAAAGGCCTGTCAACGGTAAGGCACCACACCGCCACCACCCTCGATGGGTGCGTTGTTGTTTTGTGACTGGGCCGCGTCGCCTCCTAAGTGGAAGTGAAACATTTCTGTTGAGAGAGAGAGAGAGAGAGAGAGAGAGAGAGAGAGAGAGAGAGAGAGAGAGAGAGAGAGAGAGAGAGAGAGAGAGAGAGAGAGAGAGAGAGAGAGAGTGTCGCCCCGCCGCAACGGACCTCTATTTTTAGCCGCCCCCTCCCCCTTCTTCACACCGTGCAAACCGGCGCCCAAGAGAGTACTTAACGGTTTTACCGAAAACGTCCGAATTATTTTGGCAGCCGCTGCAAAGGAGCCCCCGAGAGTGCGCCCTGTGTGCATCCCGTGCCGAGGCTTTGCATACCGGCTCGGCGGGGGCGTCCATAAATTATAGGAGCCCTATTTAAAGAGCCGGAGTGGGTCTTATCTTAGATAATCTTAAAGTTGGGCGAAAAAAAAAGTTGGCAATTAGAAACAAGTTGGAAGGAGGAGGCCCTTTAGGTGGTCACATCAGCGTTGCTACACTACAAGATCTCGACAAGATCTAGTGTGTACACATCTACAGGTGTCGTGATAGATAAGTACACATGTATAGGAGTGTAAACGTCTGTAAGTGGGCAACAAGCGTGACAAAGACAGCAGAAATCTTGCACATTCTAATTCCCACATTCGTTTTACACTAAATCTTACAGTGGGTCACCCCTCGAGTAATGAGAATAATGACGGACGGAATAAATGGCAGTGCTAATGAAGAGCTGCTGCAATTAGTAATTGCGTTTACTGTGGAGTGCGCGCCCGGCCCGGCCCCACGAGAGAGAGAGAGAGAGAGAGAGAGAGAGAGAGAGAGAGAGAGAGAGAGAGAGAGAGAGAGAGAGAGAGAGAGAGAGAGAGACAAGCCCTTGCAGTGGAGCGGAGCATGTCCGCGGCCTTTTACGAGCCGCGGAAACACCAACAGGTCAACGCTAATATTGGTCAAACACGCGTGCACGCAGCACGTACAGTGTGTCCGCCGCGAGGTTAGCCGTGCGCACAGTGAGCCAGAAGACCGGCGAAGGCGGCTAAAACTCGCACCCACTGTGATGCGTATTTTTGCACGACTCGACTCGGACCTCCTACGGCTGGACTGAAAGAACGTTGACATTGCAAAAAGAAAAGTAAAATAAAGAAAAAAGAAACACGAGCATAAGGAAACAATCGTCCGGCCCTTTTCTTGCTATTGTTGATGTTATTGTTGTCCCGCGTTTTGGCGGTGTACTTCCGGTTCGTTCCCG
Source organism: Stenchaetothrips biformis (assembly GCA_030522485.1). Lineage (NCBI taxonomy): Eukaryota > Metazoa > Arthropoda > Insecta > Thysanoptera > Thripidae > Stenchaetothrips > Stenchaetothrips biformis. The sequence continues at coordinate 5,332,910 of CM060103.1, read as the reverse complement.
CGCCGCCCGTTTCCGGTGCAGTCCTGCTACTGGACCGCGTACCGTGGCGCGAGGCGGCTGGGCCGAACAGTGGGTCAGAAGACCGCTGAGGTGGCCAAAATTCTAGACGTGTTTTGAGATCCAGAGTCGCTAAATGGGACTCGAATCGAAAGTGCGACCCCACCAAATGGACTCCTCGTTTGGAAAGCAATCCATCGGTGGGGCCGCACGTTCGGTTCGGGCCCCGTTTCGCGATTCTGGAGCTCAGAACGCGTCTAGAATATTATTGGCCGCCTCAACGGTCTTCTGCCCCACTGTGGGCCGTGATCAGGCTGCGCCCGGCCCGGTGCACCGGCCG
>CM060103.1:5187573-5330073 GCA_030522485.1 Stenchaetothrips biformis | reverse complement strand
TGTGACTACTAGTCCATGGGCGAGAAACACATGTTGTTTGTCCGTGCAATGCGCAGGGCCAGCACGGCCAGCACTGCCAGCTAGTGGCACTACTGCTTGCAGTGCTGCGCCAGCGGGAAAACGGTGGCGTCCCGACCATCCCAGTGGCGTAGCAGTCGCAACAACGGCCTGCCTCTCTGGCACTCACTTGGCGTCGCGACCATCTCAGAGTTGTGGCAGCCACACCCTAAATGTCTTATGGTGAAGATTCTACATATTATGGTGAAAATTCTCTATAATATGGTGGTGCAGCTGCCTTTGTAACATACCTTTTAAAATGACTAACGGGTACTTTACTTCGTCTCTCTCTCTCTCTCTCTCTCTCTCTCTCTCTCTCTCTCTCTCTCTCTCTCTCTCTCTCTCTCTCTCTCTCTCTCTCTCTCTCTCTCTCTCTCTCTCTCTCCCTTCCCCCCCGTGATGTGGCCGACTTCCCCGCTGACCGGAAGGAGGCTCTTTGCACTTGTCTCGCCTTTTCCGGCAAGGCCGGCGGTGTCCGTCCGTCCGCCTGCCCACGTCTCACAGTGGGCCAGAAGACCGGTGCAGGCGGCCAAAGTCTCGACGCGTTTTGAGCTCCAGAGTCGCTAAACAAGACTCCGACCTAACGTGTGACCCCACCAATGGATTTCTATACGAACGAGGAGTCCATTGGTGGGGTCACACGTTCGATTCAAGTCCTATTTAGCGACTCTGGAGCTCGAAACACGTCCGGGCTTTTGACCGCCTGCTCCGGTCTTCTGGTCCACTGTGCGTCTTTCTCCCACGTTGTCGCTAAACTCGGGTAATTTTTGCGTCACCACGTCGCTGCAAAAGGGCATAGCCGAGGGATAGCCACTCCGCAGGCCGTCCGTCAAGGCGCGTGTGTCGAGAAATAAATGGGGGGAAAAATGGATTGCGTCGTGGCGGCGACGGATCGTCGCGAGATCTCGTCGAGATCTCGAAGCGAACGACGAAAGCTGGCTTACTTCAGGCTTCCAGATGGCCGCGTGTCGGCAGTGCTCGGCAGGCCACATAAGGTCTTACCGCTCGCGCCAAGGCGACCGCCCGCCTTTTTCCTGAAGGATCGTTACTGCTGCCTCTCTCTCGCACTACCAGCAGGGCGCCACGAGCGGGTGCGAGAGAGACGGAGTGACGGGACGGTCCTTTCGGAATGAGGCACCTTCCCCCACCCCGTATGCTGAGAAACCGATTGGCTCTTTTAAGGAGGGCGTTAATGATTAGCCCTGCGCGGCGCCCGAAAGTGGCGACGCCGAGGTCCCCTTTAGGTTTTCAAGGTATTCTAGGTTAGGTGAGGTTAGGTCTTCTAGGACTTCTAGACTCTTGGGTCTTTTTAGGTCTCCCTATTCTCCAGTGTCAAGGAAAAATTAATGTCACTTCTTTAACAAAAATAATGACATTTTTACACTCTCAGCATCTTACTGACTTTATTGTCAGTAACCAGGTTTTATTGCCTTGCCTACAACAATATTATTTAGTATTTTCTTCTTAGATACGTACAATTTACTTCATGTAATTATGTAGGAAAATTTTTGAACAATAAGTACTAACAAATTTGTAAATAATTATTACAAAAGCGAAAAGTACGTATTATTGTTGCACAACTGGAGGTGCTACTAACAAAATGTCAATACCATGTACAAAAAGTCAATGTCGATTATGAGAGTGTATCACTTGGTTCTCCTTGACTATTAAAATGACGTTCGTTGGGTGACATTGGCCTTGTCTTCCAGTGGAGGTACCAGGTGTGCGTTTTCGCGGTGCGCGTGGCATTCCCTTCGCCGTCACGTAGATCGCCACCAAACTGAGCGTCGCTTCGCCTTGGTGGTTGTCAAAGTCTGCCGAAAATAGAAGGTCCGTTTTTGCGACCGTTTTGCGTTCGACTCTTCTGTTGAAACCGTTGAAAGTGGGCCTCGGTGACGGCATTGTTTAGCCGCGGGCGGCGTTCGAATCGGCGGCTCGCGCTCCACATTCCTTACGGTGCAGGGCCTGGACGGCGGGCGGCGCACAGTGGGCCAGAAGACGGCGCAGGCGGCCAGAACTCGAGACGCATTTTGAACTTCCAGAGTCGCCAAATGGGACTCTATCCAAACGTGTGACCCCACCAATGAGTTGCTCTCCGAACGAGGAATCCATTCGTGTGGTCACACGTTAGGTTCGAGTCCTGTTTAGCGATCTCTGGAGCTAAACACGCGTCTAGAATTTTGGCCGCCTGCGCCGTTCTCTGGCCCACTGTGCGGCGTGGCGACGCACACGGCTATTCGGACGCGACCGGCGTCGCCCGGCGAGCGCCGCGCCGGTGGTCTCTGGGGTGGTAAACACGCGTCTGCTGATCCAGCAATCAGCGTTGTTGTGGTTGTTGTTGTTGTTGTTGCTGTTGTGCCGTTTTGACGAACCACTTAACCTGTCGCGGCGGTTCAGAACAGTTTCCCGGCTCTTTGTCGTCTCAGATTCCACACGGTGAAAACGCGGAGTCTGCCTTTTCCCAGGCGCTTGCGACTTTATCCAAAAGGGCTCCTGGGAACTCACGGCAAATTTTCAAAATATTTATCTTTGACTTTGCTTCACAGAAATGGATTTGTGTGACCAAAACAAACGAAAAATGTCAACACATGTCATAGGTTAGGATGCGAAATGAGGGAGTATTTAAACTGAAAAGGGCCGAAAATCGATGTATTTTTAATCTGTAGGGAAATTTATCACTTTTGAAGATCAAATACTTCCTTTTATTTCAAGAAATCGTAGACTGTAGGCTGACTTAACCTAACGTAACGAAACTATGTCCTGACGGTTTTCCTCTTTGTTGTTGCAGATTCCACAGACATCGTAGACTGTAAGCTCAAGCTGATCCTCGGCCTAATATGGACCCTCATCCTCCACTACTCCATCTCGCTGCCCATGTGGGAGGGCGAGGACGACTACCCCCCTGGAGACAAGCAGCCCACGCCCAAGCAGAGGTGAGAGCAGTGACAGCAACATAAACAGGAATTGCCAAATTTACAAGAAATTCTAACCAACCTAACCTCTCCTCGGCCAAAGCTCTGGACGTGTTTTGAGCTCCAGAGTCGCTAAACAGGACTCAAATCTACCGTGTGACCCCACCAATGGATTGCTCGTTCGGAGAGCAATCCATTGCTGGGGTCTCACGTTCGGTTCGAGTCCCATTGAGCGACTCTGGAGCTCAAAACACGTCCGGGATTTCGACCGCCTCCTATGGCCGACTGTGCCTTGCAGAGCTCGCAGAGCTTGCGGAGTCTGATGGCGTGGCTTTCTGCCGCAGGTTGCTGCACTGGATCCAGAGCAAGATCCCCGACCTGCCCATCACCAACTTCACGTCGGACTGGAACGATGGCCGAGCCGTGGGCGCTCTCGTCGACGCTGTTGCCCCAGGTGCGTCCCCTATAGATTCTCGCAGGGATAGCCTAGTGAGCTTGAAGACCAGCACAGGCGGCCAAAATTTAAAAATCGTTTTGAGCTCCAGAGTCGCTTCGCAGGACTCGAACCGAACGTGTGTCCTCACCACAGGATTCCTCGGTCGGAGAGCAGTCCATTGGTGGGGCTAACGTTCGGTTCGAGTCCCATTGAGCGACTCTTGAGCTCAAAGCGCGTCAAGAGTTTTGGCCGCCTGCACCGGTCTTCTGACCCACGTGCGGCGCTCTCCCTAGGCGTAACGCCCGACTTCACTCGGGGGAACCTAACCCTACTTTTGAATGTTCCCGCCAAAACGGCCGCCGCGCGTTTCCCGCCTTAAATGGGCGCTCTGTTGGCAGGCCTGTGTCCGGACTGGCAGGACTGGGACCCCAAGGACGCGATCCAGAACGCCGCCGAGGCTATCGGGCTGGCTGACGACTGGCTCAACGTGCGGCAGCTCATCACGCCGGAGGAGATGGTGAACCCCAAGATGGACGAGATGTCCATGATGACGTACCTGTCTCAGTACCCCAGCGCCAAGCTCAAGCCCGGCGCGCCGCTGCGGCCGCGCACCAACCCTAACAGGTGAGCTGCCCCTTCTACGTCGGACCTACAGAACCCGTGTCAACCAAAAATATCCGTCACTTCCGCTCGGAAAAGAAAGGGGCAAACAACTTCGAAAAATTGTGTACGCCCTCATATCAAATCCAAATTATTTCACGTCATTTCAACGTTACTTCATCGTTATTTTAACATTTCCCGTTAATTTAACGTTACTATTCACGTTAATTCAAAGTCATTTCACGTTATTCCAAGGGATAACGTACACCAAAAGTCAAGTTGTTTCCCCTTTGTTGGAACCCAGAATCCCGCCGCACTTTTGAAAAATAAAAAATAAAAAAATAAGTTTGGGTTGTGCGAACTGATACTGACGTGTTTTGTCATGTACTTGCAGCATTCCACCTCCTCGGTGAGTTAGTTCCTCTTGTGTGTCAAGGAGAATGAATAAAATAATCCGTGTGTTCGTATTGATTTTCGGCTTAACAGCATCCCCTTTTTTGCGACTGTCCCGCCCGGCAGCTCCTTTGTTGGTACAGTCGATTAATCGTAATTGAAATTTCAAAATGCTCTTTTTTTGCTTTTGCTGTATCTATCGCGGGAGGGGAGGGAGGGGGTTTCGCAGGAAACTATTTTGACTTTTCGCTCGCCGTTGTTGCAGCCAGCCTTGACCGCTTGTTGCATCTGCTTTTCTAGGGTTCCTTCCAGCCCGGGGGAGGCGAAGGTGGTTCAGGTGGTGGCCCCTCGAGCGGCCCGGCCCCACACTCGCCCGCTGGCCTGTAACCGCCGCGCGCGGTCGATGGTCACTGTCGCGTACTTGTTCATGATCTGGAGCTTTTTATTTGATCTCGTCTTGTGATTTCTTGCGCATTCCTCTAGTTTTAATTTGTCAGTGTGATGATACTATCTAGTCTGTCTTACTTTATTATTAATCTAGGCTCAATTTCGCTCTTTTTAAAGTGTGTTTATAATTGCTGTTTTGTTTTCAATACATATTTTTAAGAATCAATGGTGGTGTGTTTGCTTTGTAGATCGATTAACATTTCTACCTCGTATTACTGCATTAACCAAGAGTGAAAAAAGATTGCCTGTAGTGCTGACCAAAAAAAATTTAAAAAATAAGAAAAAGACGCTTTTAAAATTTTTGCAAAAAAATTATAAATTGATTGCTCTTTTTTCAATGCCATTTAGGCAGAGAATTCAAAGCACAGACTTCTATCTGTCTGCAAACTCTCATCAAAATCTGCAAGAAACCAGAAAATGCATAAGGGGCCATGTTTATCATATCATTCACTGTAAAAAATAACTGGAATTTTCTTATGCCATTGGCTGAGGAAATTTCCTTAGCCAAACTTTAAAGAGACTTTAAAGCGTCAGTGGCTCGGGAAAGGACCCTTTCCTCGGCCACAGCTTTAAATAAAGTGAGCCAATGGCGAATGAAATTTCAAGTCGCAAAGCGAAATTTGCCATTTGGCTAAGGAAACTATACTTTCCTTGGCCGGAACCTTAAATTAAACGAGCCATTGGCAAAAGAAAATTCAAGTTGTGGCGCACATAAGACATCTGTTGCTAGCCATAATTGGAAACTTTCAAGTTGTGGCTGTGGAAAGGTTGCTTTACCTAACCACAACTTGAAAAGTTGTCCTGTGGCAGGGTGAAGTCCCGAAACAGGCCGACTAAAGGATCATATAGCCTTGTAGACCTTAGTTCAAGACGTAGGAGCAGTGGCAGAGTGGTCAGTGTATCAGACCCGCGTTAGGGAGTCCCGGGTTCAACGCCGACCTCAGGTCATTTTTTTAAATAGCTCATATGTAACCCACATGGAATCCTCGTCTTTGCTTCGCCACGACTTGAAATTTCGGGTGGTGGCTCAACAAAGCATCATTTTCTCAGCTACGTTGCGAAAATTGTCATTTGGCATAGGAAAGGCACCTTCTCTTAGCCACTGGCCAGGGAAAATTAGCAGGCCACAACGGAATGAAATTTAAAATTAATGGCACACGAAATTTCGAGTCCGTGGCACACGGAAGGTGCGTTTCACCTGACTTAACACGAAAATTCATGTTGATATTTTTTACAGTGTTGCGAGGGATTCCATGAGGCTGTTTCGTGCCCAAGAAAACTTAAATTTCTCAAATCAATGACACTGGGAAAGAGAAACTGTTTCCTACTTCCGGCTTAAAGTGCTCGGGAACGGCTCGTTTGCCTCTTAAGGGGACTCTCCGCCTGGCCCACTGGTGCATGCAGGGCCTGGGGCAAGCCGGCGGCCACGTCGAGCCTGGGGGGCGGGCCAATGTTTATATCCCGTTGTTCTAAAAATAATGGCAGTGCCAAGAACACATCGGCAATTACAGCGGCGCACCTTTGGCCGCGACCCAGAGCCACTGGCTCGCTGCTTCGCTGCCTCGCCGCTGTCAGAAGCGCCACCCTCGCTTCCCGCCAACAGCAGCGCGCCCCGGTTCGCGCCTTGCCTTGCGTCGGTGTGACACTCGCTCGCGCTGCGGACTGATTTTGCGAGCAGCCCCCCCCCCCCCTCTCTCTCTCTCTCTCTCTCTCTCTCTCTCTCTCTCTCTCTCTCTCTCTCTCTCTCTCTCTCTCTCTCTCTCTCTCTCTCTCTCTCTCTCTCTCTCTCTCTCTCGGGATAGCCCGCAGCACAGTTGGCCAGAGGACAGGTGCAGGCGTTTAAAATAGCAGGCGGGTTTTGAGCTCCAGAGTCGCTGAATGGGACTCGAACCGAACGGGTGATCCCACCTATGGATTGCCCTCCGAACGAGGAATTCATTGGTGGGGTCACACGTTCGGTTCGAGTCCTGTTTAGCGGCTTTGGAGCTAAACGCGTCCAGAGTGTTGGCCGCATGCGCCGGTCCTCTGGCCCACTGTGCGCTGAGGTGCGAGAGAGACGGAGCGACGACACGGCGGCGCGTCTTGGCGCGGCCTCCCCCGGGCAGCACGTGGGCGGCGACACGGCGTCTTGGCCGCCCCCCGCACTCGGTGGCGCTCGGCGTAGGCCGCCGGGCCGCGGGGGGCGAGTCACGCACCGTCACACTGGAAGCAACGCGCCCGTACAGCGGGCCAGAAAACCAGCGCCGGCGGCCAAAACTCTAGACGCGTTTTGAGCTCCAGAGTCGCTAAATGGGACTCGAAATGAACGTGTGACCCACCATTGGATTGCTTTCCGAAAGAAAGCACGCAATTACTCACATGCACAAGCCCTCACGCACTGGCCGCGATCACGGCCATGACGATCACGACTCGGCAGAAGCGCCCCCTGGAGTACGAAGCGAGTGACTGTGGCTGACCGCTGTGTGCTTGCGTCCTGTGTAGGGTCCGCGCCTACGGCCCCGGAATCGAGCCCACGGGCCCCGTCGTCGGCGCGCCCGCCAACTTCACCGTGGAGACCTTCTCGGCCGGAAAGGGCAAGGTGGAGGTGACGGTGGAGGGCCCCAACGGACAGCCCATCCCGGTGAGTACCCAGTCCCGATCGGTTCAATTAACACAAGCGGCAAAAATTAAAATAAAAAAAAACTGGTTTAAAAGATATTCCGAGCAGGGATCAGAAAATAGACCTGCTACAATATGATTTAATCGCTTAAAAAAATCGCTTTTCAAAAAGAGCTCTGATTTTGTGGCTAATAATGTGTTAGTGTCTAGATGTGTTGTTGAATCGTGATAAAAATTGGCTGCATTGTTCGGCAGTGCGAGGTGCGGTTCAACAACGACCGCAGCCTGACGTACAGCTGCTCGTACTCGCCCAAGGCGGAGGGCACCCACAAGGTGTACATCCGCTTCGCCGGCCGCGAGATCCCCAAGTCGCCCTACCCCGTCCTGGTGGAGGGCCACGCCGGCGACGCCAGCAAGGTGACGGCCTCGGGGCCCGGCCTGCAGCCCGAGGGCAACATGGTCAACAGGCCCACGTACTTCGACATCTCCACTAAAGGTACTCATACGCCGCACCACAGTGGGGCAGAAGACGCGGGCGCAGGCGGCCAAAACTCTAGATGCGTTTTGAGCTCCAGAGTCGCTGAATAGGACTCGAACCGAACGTGTGACCCCACTGATGGACTGTTCTCCGAACGAGGAATCCATTGGTGGTGCCACGCGTTCGGTTCGAGTTCCATTTAGCGACTCTGGAGCTCAAAACGCGTCTAGAGTTTTTGCCGCCTGATCCGGTCCTCTAGTCCACTGTGCGTCGTGCTAGGGGGTATCCGTCGTGGCATCACGCGGCGCTACTCCACGCCAAGGAGGGGGAGCGAGAGACGGAGCCATTGAGTCAACGTATAGCGCCCGCAGAGCCCGAATCACCCCCGCTGGACCCGAATCAACCCCTGAACCCGAAGCACCTCCTGAACCCGAATCACCCCCTGAACCCGAAGCACCCCCTGAACCCGGACCCCCTGAACCCGAATCACCCCCTGAACCCGAAGCACCCCCTGAACCCGAAGCACCCCCTGAACCCGAAGCCCCCCCTGACGTTGTTGCTGTGGTTGCAGACGCGGGTCGCGGCGTGCCGGAGGTGATCGTCGTGGACCCCGCCGGCCACAAGAACACCGTCCCCGTCAACGTCCGCCAGATCTCGCCCGACTCGTGGCGCTGCGAGTACGTGGCGCCCAACGTGGGGCTGCACTCCGTCAACGTCTTCTTCGCCGGGCAGCCCATCCCCAACAGCCCCTACGGCGTGAAGATCTCACCAGGTGAGTGTGCAAGACGTCCAAGACGATGAAGATGTGGAGGACCAGGATACCGGCGGGCAAAGCACAGTGGGTCAGAGGACCCGCGCAGGCGGCTAGGAACTCTAGACGCGTTTTGAGCTGCAGAGTCGCTAAATGGGACTCGAACCGAACGTGTGACCCCACCAATGGACTCCCCGCTTGGAGAGCAATCTATTGGTGGGATCACACTTTCGTTTCGAGTCCCATGTAGCGACTCTGGAGCTCAAAACGCGTCCGGGATTTTGACCGCCGCGTTTTTCACATGCGTAAGCTACTGCTTAATATTATGCATAGCAACGTATAATTTAAACTTAGTTATGAATAAATTATGCATAACAACGTATAATATTATGCATAACAACGCATGTGCAAAATCGTGCACAACTGTGTACAAAAAAGTACAGAAGGATTTAGCGTGACGCCTGAATAACCCCAGCCCCCTCGCTGCCACAGTGTCGGACGCGCGCAAGGTGCGGTGCGCGGGCCGGGGCATCCAGCCCAACGGGGTGCGCGTTCGCGACGCGGCCGACTTCAAGATCTTCACGGAGGGCGCCGGGGAGGGGACGCCGGAGGTGCGCGTCATCGGCCCCGGCGGCGTCAACGAGCCGGTGCGGCTGTCCAGGGTGGACGCGCAGCCGGGCAGCCCGCCGGGCACGTACCAGGCCGTGTACACGCCGCGCAAGGAGGGCCGCCACGTGGTGATGGTGACGTACGCCGGCCAGGAGGTGCCGCGCTCGCCCTTCGAGGTGAACGTCGGCCCGCACCGCGACACCAAGATCAAGGCCTACGGCCCCGGCCTCAAGGGCGGCGTCGTCGGCTACCCCGCGCTCTTCACCGTGGACACCAACGGCGAGACCGGCGCGCTGGGCTTCAGGTGAGGTGTACAGTGGCGTATCTAGACTCGGGAAAAGGAGGGGGTCATGTCGCGCTTTTTGCCTACTTACTGGCGGATTGTGCGGCAAATTGCCTACCTTTAGGCGCTTTATTAAGGGCAAAAAAAGGGGGGGGTCATGACCCCCTGTCACTAAAATCACTAAAATACCGTAAGCCGGGGCAATATGAGACAATTTCGGGGTAATATGAGACATTGTCGGGTCAAAGTAAGACGCTCTCTAAACCCCCGATATGGACTCTAAGAAGGCTTCCACTAAAACACATTCACTATTCTTGATGATTCCATTCTGCTACGTGAAATTTGACAGGGAAGAGTCATTAAATGCAATAAGAATTTGGATTCTAATGATGTTTATCATGTGTCTCAAATTCCCCGGCTTACGGTATACTAAACAAATCAAATTTGCGCGCATTTTAACCTTTTTTTTGTTTTTGTTTTTTGTTTGGCTATATTTTCACCCTCACCTCTTTACCTGCAGCATCGAGGGCCCCTCGGAGGCCAAGATCGACTGCCACGACAACGGGGACGGGTCCGCCGACGTGCGCTACTACCCGACGGCGCCCGGCGAGTACGCCGTGCACATCCTGTGCGACAACGAGGACATCCCCGGGTCGCCGTACATGGCGCGCGTGCTGCCCAACACCGACTACTTCCCCGACCGCGTCGTGTGCCACGGCAAGGGCGTGGAGCGCGACGGCACCCACAAGGGCAAGCCCGCCGACTTCACGGTGGACACGCGCAAGGCCGGCAGCGCGCCGCTCGACGTGCAGGTGCGCAGGCAGAGGCCCGGGTTCAAATACCACCCCGCTAAAAGGAAGACAGCAACTTTAGTTTGAATTATACTACATTATAAAGCGTATGATACGCTAAGGTGCCACTTCTCACTTCGCTTTCTTATATTTTCACTTCATTATATTTTCACTTCATTATGTTTTCACTTTATTATATTTCCACATCATTTTTCTCACTTTTTTTTTGCTCTTTACTTTTTTATTCACTTCATTTCTTTTAATTCACTTATTTTCACATCAATTTTTTTTTTCACTTTATTTTCTTTTCTCTTTATATTTTTTTTCACTTTTTTATTTTTACTGCATTATTTTTCACTTCATTTGTTTTCATTTCTGTTTTTATTTCACGTCATTCTTTTTCCACTTCATCCTTTTTAAATACGAGAGTATCGATCTTGCGTCGCCAGGTGATGGACTCGAGGGGCAACAACGTTGACGTCGGCGTCCGGGACAACCGCGACGGCACCTTCTCCTGCCAGTACACGCCCAAGCTGGGCGGCAAGCACCAGGTGCAGGTAGGCAGCCCGCCACGGCGATACCCCGCGACGCCAAACCGCGCGGGGTATCTGCCGCCTGCAGCGCAAAGCGGCACAGTGGGCGAGAAGGCCGGCCGAAACTTAAGACGCGATTTGAGCTCTAGAGTAGCTAAACAGGACTCAAAACGAACGTGTGACCCCACCAATGGATTCTTCGTTCGGAGAGCAATCTATTGGTGGGGTCACAAGCTCGGTTTTCGTCTCATTTAGCGACTTTGGAGCTCGAAACCCGGCCGGTATTTTGACCTCCTTCACCGGTCTTCTGGCCCACTGCGCGTGACAGCACTGATCCAAGGGAAACGGCGTGACTGCAGCAGCGACTGCTTGCAGGTCAACTACGGCGGTGTGGCCACCAAGAACAGCCCCTACCGAGTGTACGCCAAGCAGCCGCTGAACCCCGCCGCCGTGCAGGTGTTCGGCCCCGGCGTGGAGAAGGGCGTCAAGACCAACCACCCCACGCACTTCAACATCGACTGCCGGGACGCCGGCGAAGGTAGGACTCAGTGGCCTTGAGGCGTTTTGATCTCTAGAGTCGTTAAACCGGACTCGAACCGAACGTGTGACCCCACCAATGGATTCCTCGTTCGGAGAGCAATCCATTGGTGGGGTCACACGTTCGATTTGAGTGTTCCATTTAGTGACCCAGGAGCTCAAAACGCGCCTAGAGTTTTGGCCGCCTGCGCCAGCTTTCTGGCCCACTATGCTCTGTTTGTGCTGATCCTGATGCTCCTTACGGACTGTCGATGAAAGAGTGTGTGAGAGAGAGAGAGAGAGAGAGAGTGAGAGAGTGAGAGAGTGAGAGAGTGAGAGAGTGAGAGAGTGAGAGAGTGAGAGAGTGAGAGAGTGAGAGAGTGAGAGAGTGAGAGAGTGAGAGAGTGAGAGAGTGAGAGAGTGAGAGAGTGAGAGAGTGAGAGAGTGAGAGAGTGAGAGAGTGAGAGAGTGAGAGAGTGAGAGAGTGAGAGAGTTACCGAGATAAACCGAGCGTTAATCGAGACTTACCGAGACTTACCGTTGTTGCAGGCGAGGTGCAGATCGCGGTGAGCAACGAGAAGGGTCAGGACCTGCCCGCCACGCTGCTGGACAACGAGGACGGCACCTACCGCGTCGACTACAGCGCGCCCAGCCCCGGCAACCACACCGTCACCGTGCTGTACGGCGGCCAGCAGGTGCCGCAGAGCCCCATCCGCGTGGCCGTGGAGCCCCACGTGGACGTGTCCAAGATCCGCGTGGACGGCCTGGAGCCCAGTGAGTACCGACTGACTGGCAGCGGGACACAGTGGGCCGGAGGACTGGTGGAGGCGAGGGGGTAAACACTTTAATGATGCCCTGTACCAAAAAGCCGTGGATTAGGCGTAATACACGTAGTTGTAATAACATGTTAGGGTCAAATATGCCAAAATTTAGCATTTTGATGCCGTAATACATGAATAATGCCACCGTAATACAGCGTAATGCCGAGTACTTACCGATTTCTTGAGGTGTTTACCCCCTCGGGTGGAGGTGGTCTAAATCCCGGACGCGTTTCGAGCCCAAGAGTCGCTGAATGGGACTGAAACCGAACGTGTGACCCCATCAACGGATTGCTCGCCGAACGAGGAACGTTCGGTTCGAGTCTTGTTTAGCGACTGTGCGGCTCAAAACACGTGTAGAATTTTGGTCGCCTAAGCCGGTCTCCTGGCCCACCGTGCAGCGGGAGCTGGAGCTTTGGGGACTGGGCTCGCGGGGTCTTGTGCGCTGCTACTGCCGGCGACAGCCATGTCCTTATTAACCTCGCAATGTTCTGTTCTTGAGCACGGGTCAAAGGTCTCGGAGACGCGGCTCGCAAGCCGGATTTGGTCCAGCCCGGACGGGTTATAAGCACCAGTTTCGCTATCTGGGGCCCTAGCTGAACGTGTGACCTCACCAATGGATCGCTCTCCGAACGAGGAATCCATTGGTAGGGTCACACGTTCGATTCGGTTCGAGTCCCATTTAGCGACTCTGGAGCTCAAAACGCGTCTAGCGTTTGGGCCGCACACGCCGGTCTCCTGGCCCACTGTGCGCCTGCTCTCCGAGCCGAGACCCCCCGACCCTGCTGCTGGTGATGGTTAATGGTGACGGTGTTCCCCGCGTCGCGCCCCCTAGCCGCCCCCATCAACAGCCTGCAGCAGTTCCGCGTGCTGACGCCGCCGGTGCTGCACGGCGTGGGGCGCCCGGCCGACCTGGCCGTGGCCATCACCAGCCCGTCGGGCAGCCGCATCAAGGCGCACGTGGTGCCCACGCCCGAGGGCTTCCTCGTCAACTTCACGCCCACGGAGCTGGGCGAGTACCTGCTGGCGGTGACGCTGGGCGGCGAGCCCGTCTCCCCGCCGCACCGCTTCACCTGCCTGGCCGGCAGCGACGCGAGCCGCGTGCGCGCCACGGGGCCCGGCCTCCAGGGCGGCGTCGTCAACAAGCCGGCCGAGTTCGTGATCGACACCCGCGGCGCCGGCCAGGGCGGCCTCGGCGTCACCGTCGAGGGGCCCTGCGAGGCCGCCATCAACTGCAGGGACAACGGCGACGGCACCTGCTCCGTCGCGTACCTGCCCACCGAGCTCGGCGACTACTCCATCAACATCACGTTCAACGACCAGCACATCCCCGGGTCCCCCTTCCAGGCCGTCGTCTGCTCCGAGCAGGAGCAGCACAAGATGCAGAACATCAAGGTGTCCGGCACCGGCATCCTGCCCAACGGTACTGCGGCGGCGTGGCGTGGCGCCTGCTCGCTTCCCCCGACCCTAATCGACTGCGACTGCTTGTTTGAGTGCGCAGTGGGCCACAAGACGGGTGGAGGCGGTCACAATCCCGGACCCGTCCTCGAGATCGAGAGTCGCGAAATGGGACTCGAACCGAACATGTGACCCCACCAATGGATTGCTCTTCCAAGAGGAGTCCATTGGCGGGGACACACTACGTCAAGTCTTCTAAGCGACTCTGGAGCTCAACGCGTCTAGAGTTTTGGCCGCCTGCGCCGGTCCTCTAGCCCTCTGTAGAGTGTTGAGTAACGGATGCGAAGCGTGCGATTTTATTTTTCAGCGAGTTTTTACGTAACCAGTGCATGTCTGTTCTATCCCAACCCTTCTATGCTCCCCATGACGTGCGTTCCAGTTCCAGAGAATGCTCTAGATGAAGGAGACCTGAATGCGAGGCTGAACATTCGAACAAAAAGTGAATATAATTATGATTTGATTTAGAATTTCAAACTGTCGACTGTTTAAATGATCTAGACAGACCTGAAACAATCGGTGATTATTCTTCGTTCATCGGACTGACTCTAGAACTCACGGAACGTAGGCCCCTGTTTTTATGCCCCGTGTTCTCTTAACATTGCTTGATTTTTTTTCCAGCCACTAACTGCCTGGCCACTGCAGTTGTGCCAAAGATGTGCATGCCTCGTGATGTCCATTGTGTGTAGTGTCTTACTGCGTAGGAGTTGTTCATCCATCTTTGATGAAGCTTGGGTTGCGTAGGACACTGGAAAAACAAAGGCATAAAAAGTATGCCCTTAACGGCACAGGAGACAGTTGTACTATTTTTACTCCGAGTCACGAAATTGACATAAATCGTTTATGCACTTGTTTGACCGAGGGCAAAAAACTGTGAATTTCAATGTACACATTGAATGAATTTCAGTCGAATTTTAATAAATTTTGGGCCAAATATACTGAAGTTTTGAAAAAATTCAATAAATTGTAATTTTTTTATAGCAAATTTAATTTTTTTTTGTAAATTTTAAAGAATTTCAGTAAATTTTAAAGAATTTCAGTAAATTTTATAGAATTTCATTAAATTTTAAAGAATTTCAGTAAATTTCAAAGAATTTCAGTAAATTTTAAAAAATTTCAGTAAATTTTAAAGAATTTCAGTAAATTTTAAAGAATTTCAGTAAATTCTAAATTTTTTGTGAATTTTGGTGTACAAATTTGACTAGAGTGATTTCCGTTTGTGTTTGGCGCATGATTTTCGTGCACATTTTGTCATTCCGTTCTGCTTCTCTCCGTTTGCAGGCGTGTTCGTGGACTCGCCGACGGACTTCGTGGTGGACACGCGCGCGCTGGCGAAGCGCGACGACGGCCGCGTGACGTGCACCATCACGAACCCGTCCGGCGGCCGCACCGAGAACCTGGTGACGGCGCAGCCCGACGGCACGTACCGCATCGCGTACACGCCCTTCGAGGAGGGCCGCCACACCATCGACATCCTGTACGACGGCATCCCCGTGCCCGGCTCGCCCTACGTGGTCACCGTGCGCGGCGGCTGCGACCCCAAGCGCTGCCGCGCCTTCGGCCCCGGCCTGGAGCACGGCGTCGTGGACGTCCCCAACGTCTTCACCGTCGAGACCAAGGGTGAGCGTCCGGCGCACAGTGGACCGGAAGACCGGCGCTGGCGGCGCCAACACTCTTGACGCGTTTTGAGCTGCACAGTCGCTACCACGTTTTGCCATCGTACAGGGGAAAAGTATAGCTTTCAGGCGGCTATCGAGGAGGTGGTTTTTGGGTGGAGGAAGAACCCTGTCTGCCCCCCCCCCCCTCCTCAAACCGACTCTGTATCCGCCCCTGCCCGTGCTAGGCACCATAGGCACCTAACGACTGTTGCTGTTGCAGGCGCTGGCAAGGGCGGCCTAGGCCTGGCCATTGAGGGTCCCTCCGAGGCCAAGATGACCTGCAAGGACAACCGCGACGGCTCCTGCTCCGTCGAGTACATCCCCACAGAGCCCGGCGACTATGACGTCAGCATCAAGTTCGCTGACGCGCACATTCCTGGCTCGCCGTTCAACGTACGTAGTGTACCGTCCTGAAAGTGCAACTTCCTGAAAGTGCAACTTCCTAAAAGTGCAACTTCCTAAAAGTGCAACTTCCTAAAAGTGCAACTTCCTGAAAGTGTGGCTTCCTGAAAGAAAGTGTTCCTGAAAGTGTTAAACTTCCTTGAAGTACAATTGTTCGCGTTGCAGGTGGCGGTGGACCGGCAGGTGAGCCCCTCCCAGGTGTCGGCGTCCGGCCCCGGCCTGGACCCGGCGCAGTGCCGGGCGGGCGCGCCGCTCAACATCAAGGTGGACGCCAGCAAGTCGGCCAAGGCGCCGCTCGGCGTCAACATCAGGAGCGACAAAGGTGCGCGGGTTCAACTCCCCCGGCGCACAGTGGGCCAGAAGACCACCCCACGTGGCGAAACTCTAAACGCGTTTCGAGCCCCAGAGTCGCTAAATGACACTCGAACAGAGCGTGTGACCTCACCCATGGACTCCTCGTTCGGAGAGCAATCCATTAATGGGGTCGCACGTTCGGTTCGAATCCCATTTAGCGAATCTATAGTTTAAAACGTGTCTAGAATTTGGGCCGCCTCGGCCGGTCGCTAGTCTTCTAGCCCAATGCGCGGCAAAGACCTTCTTCTTTTTTTCCTTTTTAAAAAAAAAAAAAAAAAGTGGAATGCATTTATAAAATTGATTGGTTGAATGCCTCAGGGCCTCTAGGTCTTCCGACCCACTGTGCAGCGGATACTTTCTTTTTAGGTGTTAAGCATGTGGAATATTGATGTTTTTTTTTTTTCTTCTAACGCCACAGGGCCGCTGCCGCAGAAGGCCGAGGTGCGCGACAACCACGACGGCACGTACGACGTCAAGTACGTGGCGCCGCCGGAGGGGTCTACGGTGCTGGGCAACATCACGTGGGACGGCAAGGAGATCGGCGGCAGCCCCTTCCAGATGAAGGTCCGGCCGCGCGTCGAGGCGGACCGCGTGCGCGTCGAGGGCCCCGGCGTGTCCAGCAAGGGCGTGCCCGCCTCCATCCCCGTCGACTTCGTCATCGACGCCAGGCAGGCCGGCGCCGGGGACCTGCAGGTCCAGGTTCTGGTGAGTGCACTTGACGTCGACTTGACGGTGGTCATAGGAGTGTTAAAATATCGGTATTACAAATTTTCGTATTTTTAATGGGTTTTAAACCGAATAAAATAATAAATCATACCGGTATAAAACCTTAAAGTACCAAGAAATTCAGAAATCCTGGTTTAATACCGGGTTAATAACCGTATAATACCGAAAAATACCGACCAATAAAATACCGGAGCCATCCCTAGACGACTCCAATGTCGCCACAGTGGACCAGATGACCGGTGCAGGCGGCCGAAATTCTAGACACGCTTTGAACTAAGTCCTAAACAGGACTCCAATCGAGAGTGTGACCCAACGAATGGATTTCTCTCCGAACGAGCAAACCATTGGTAGGGTCACACGTTTAGTTCGAGTCTCATTGAACGACGCTGGAGCCCAATAGCCGTCGGGTATTTTGACCGCCTCCGCCCACTGTGCCCTACTGTGCCCCCTGTTCCGAACCCTCGCCCAGTATATACCCCACGCTGCACGCGTACCGCACGCGGGGTATCGCCACGCGTCTTACAGTGCTGAGCTTCTTCCTTCCAGGGTCCGGACGGCTACCCGCGCAAGGTGAAGGTGGTGGACCAGGGCGACGGCACGTACAAGGTGACGTACACGCCGGACGACTGCGGCCGCTACAAGATCAACATCAAGTACGGCGGCAAGGACGTCCCCAACTGCCCCATCAGCGTGCAGGCCTTCGCCACGGGCAACGTGAGTAGCCAGCCATGCAGCTGCCAGCAGACTGATTTTGTGAGCCGCTTCCGTCTCTCTCTCTCTCTCTCTCTCTCTCTCTCTCTCTCTCTCTCTCTCTCTCTCTCTCTCTCTCTCTCTCTCTCTCTCTCTCTCTCTCTCGCACTCATGAGGCTTCCCGTAGTGGTGCGAGAGAGACAGAGCGGCTGAAGCGGACTCTCGGAATCAGGCCCACAGTGGGACAGAAGGCCGGCGCAGGCAGCCAAAACTCTAGACGCGTTTTGAGCTCCAGAGTCGCTTAAATGGGACTCGAGGCTAACGTGTGACCCAACCAATGGATTCCTCGTGCGGAGAGCATTCCATTGGCAGGGTCACTCGCTCGGTGCGAGTCCCATTTAGCGATCCTGGAGCTCAAAACGTGTCGACTTTTGTCCGCCTGCGCCGTGCTTCTGGCCCACTGTGCAGGCAGCTTACTGCGCGCGGAATGTAAATCATGCGAGACTCGCCGCTGGCGTACTTGCCGTTGGCTTACTTCCCCCCGGTGGCGGTGCTTCCCTGCGCAGGCCGACAAGTGCAAGATCACCGAGGGCATCCAGCAGAACTTGGCCAGCGGCGAGGAGTACTGCATCACCGTCAACGCCAAGAACGCCGGCCTCGGCGCCGTCACCTGCCGCATCCGCTCCACCTCGGGAAGGTGAGTGAGCACAGTGTAGCACAGTGTAGCACAGTGGGCCAGAGGACCGGTGCAGACGGCCAAAGCTCGAGACGCGATTTGAGCTCTTAGAGCAGCTGAACAGGACTCAAACCGAACGTGTGACCCCACCGATGGATTCCTCGTTCGGAGGGCAATCCATTGGTGGGGTCACACGTTCGCTTCGCATCCCATTTAGCGACTCAAGGAGCTTAAAACGCGTCCGGGATTTAGGCCTCCTCCACTGGTCTTCTGGCTCACTATGCGCAGCAAACGTTTCTGCCTCCGCGGGGTGTCGGCGGACCTAACCTTACTTAGTATTTTTTTTTTTTTTTTTACATATGCAAGGTACAAACTATTTAGTTCGTTACATGAAGAATTAGTTTTCCAACCACTCCTTACCTTTCGGCTATTTGTTTCTTTTTTTTTTTTTTTTTGGTAATTTATTTTTATTTTTCAACGCGTTCCGTTCCATTTCTTTCCCCTAATTTCCCCTAATCCCCGTCGTCGGCCCCCTCGCCGCCTCCGCCTTATTTTTAGCGCCCCGTTCGGCTTCGTTCCGTCATCTGTTTCTTCCGGACGCCCCCCAGCGTCCGATGCGGGACCGTTCTTTACGTGGCTCCGCTCTGTCTCTCTCGCGCCCCTGTGGAAGTCGGAAGTCCCCGTGAGTGCGAGAGGCAACGCCCAGTGGACCGGAAGACCGACGCAGGCGGACCAAACTCTAGACGCGTTTTTAGCTACCGAGTCGCTAAATGGGATTCGAACCGAACGTGTGACCCCACCGATGGATTGCCCTCCGAACGAGGAATCCATTGGTGGGGTCACACGTTCGGTTCGAGTCCCATTTCGCGGACACTCGAGCTCGAAACCTATCCGCGGGTCTTCTGGCCCACTGTGCGACGGGGCGACCGCCGCCCCCCTCGTTAACATGGCGCGTTGGCACTGACGAGGCGGCATTGTGTTGATTAGCAGTGTGGCGACCGTCGCCGCCTCGCCGCCGATTGACGAGGCAGGCGGCACCGCGACGGGAGGCGTCAAGGCGATGACGCCTTCCCTTCTTCTGCGTCCCCTCCCCCCCCCTCCCCCACCGACACCGCTCTTTGTTTTGTTTTGCTGTTGTGGTGTCGCTTAGGAAAGGGGAGGGGAGGGGATGGGGGGAAGGAAAGAGGAGGTGGAGGGAAAGTAAAGGGGAGGGAATGTAAAGGGGAGGGAAAGGGGAGGGAAAGTAAAGGAAAGGGAAAGGAGAGGGAAAGGGAAAGGAGAGGAAAAGGGGAGGGGGAGGCGATTTTCTGGCAAAGCGCGGCGGCTCTGTGTTTGAGCCGTTACGTCGCGGCGGATGAGGCAGGAGGTGCGATTTGTGCAACCGTTGTAATGTTGCAAGTGCGCCGCGCGCGGCCGCGCGTGTGTCTCAACGAGCGTGGCGAGTCTGTCTGTCTGTCTGTCTGTCTGTCTGCAGAGGTGGCAACAGCGGGGCGCAAATTGTCGCCGCTGCACCCCTTCCGCCGGCGCGGCATGTCAGATCGCCGAGTTGTAGTGTCGCGAGCACCGACGCACCGTGGGCCAGAGACCAGGAGGCGGTCGAAGTCCCGGGGGTTTTGAGCTTCAGAGTCGCTAAATGGGACTCGAACCGAACGTGTGACCCCACCAACGGATTGCTCTCCGAACAAGGAATCCATCGGGTGGGGTCACACGCTCAGTTGAGGGACCATTTAGCGCGACTGTGGAGCTCAAAACGCGTCTAGAGTTTTAGTCGCCTGCGCCGGTCTTCTAGCCCACTGTGCGACTCGACACTCGACACAAAAAGCGGAGCGAGAGAGATGGACGGAACGGAATGCCGTTCGCAGTTCCGGCGACATTTTTGACCACGCCCCCTTGGCCTGGACGCAGCCGTCTTATGTTTACTGCGTGCGCCTGACAGACAAGACAGACAGACAGACAGACAGACAGGGGCGGGCGACGCCGGCGACGGGGGCGTCTACACGGCAGGGCCGTCGGCGAGCTCGCTCGGAGTAGCTCGCGCCGCAGTGGGGTAGTAGGCTCATTCCGAGGGTCGTTTTCGTCGCTCTGTCTCTCTCGCACTCATGGGGCGTTCCGAATGTGTGCGAGAGAGACAGAGGGACGAAAACGACGACTCTCGGCATCAGTCTGCTACTGATGCGACTTGGTGGCGATCTCAAAATATCTCAGCCGGGCAAGCACGAGGTTGGCGAAGGCGGAGGCGGGGGAGGGCACGGAGGCCGGGGGCGGGGTCACGGCGCGGCCGGGGCACAGTGGGCTAGAGGACCGACGCAGGCGGCCTATACTCAGCACGCGTTTTGAGCTTCAGAGTCGCTTAACTTGACACGAACCGCACGTGTGACACCACCAATGGATTGGTCTCCGACCGCGGAAACCATTGGTGCGGTCACACGTGCGGTGCGAGTCCTAGTTGGCGACTCTGGAGCTCAAAGCGCATCTTAAATTTTGGCCGCCGCCTGCGCGGTCTTCTGGCCCACTGTGCGGGGTTGCACTCAGGAAGCGGCTTGGGGTGAGCATTGAGCCGCAGAGAGGATCCTGGCCTGGTTTCTCAGCGGGAATGGCGCGTACATGTGTGTGTGTGTCCGTGTGTGACCCAGTCTGCGTGGTAGTGGTAGGCGTCGTCTGCTGGCTGCATTTGTAAACCCTGTGGCCTGCAGTCCAACGGGCAGGCAGGCAGGCCCGCAAGGCAGTGCTGTGAGAGCACCCGGCCTTCAGGGCGGACAGACAGACAGACACCGCGCCTCGATGAACGGCCTGAGAGCCACCCTCACGGCCCGTGCGACCTTCACTCCACCACGGCCAATCTGAAACGTATTTAATTTGGCCCCTGATTGTATAACGTGTTTTCTCTTTTTCCCGCGCCGTCACGTGTTGCAGGACTCCTGATTCCAAGCAGAAGTGTGGGGTCGCTCAGTCTCTCTCGCACTCACGAGGCGCACAGTGGGTCAGAGGACCGTTCGTTCAGGCGGCCAAATTTCTCGACGCGTTTTGAGCTCCAGAGGCGCTAAATGGGACTCGAATCTCGATACTATATCGATACCATCCCGATACTATATCGATACTTTATCGATACTATATCGATATCATAGGATTTATCATCGATCCTACCGACTTTCTGGCCTGCTATGTGCGGGTCCCTGAAGACGGAAGACTGTTTGGCGGGTGTTTGGCGGCCTGGCAGATCGTACGGCTCCACTGGGATAGCTGCCGACGAGCAGCACTTTGTCACTGGTATGCGTGCTTCCCTCGGGAATGGGCGCTCGTTTTCGCACAGCGGGGCGATTCGTCTGGCCGCTGGTCTTGACTCGTGTTGTTTATTATTTTCGGCGCCGCACAGTGGGCCAGATGACTGGTGTAGGCGGCCCAAACTATCGAGACGCATTTTGAGCTCCAGAGTCGCTGAATTGGACTCGGACCGAACGTGTGACCCCACCAATGGACTCCTCGTTCGGAGAGCAATTCATTTGCGGTCACACGTTCGGTTGGAGTCCCATTCACATTCAGCGACTCTGGAACTGGAAACCCGTCAGGGATTTTGACCATTTCCACCTTTCCAGTGACCCACTGTGCGCTGGTCTTGACTCGTGTTTATCGCCGCCTTGCGCGAGCGCTTTTGGCTGAGGGAGCAACCACGCAGTATGTTAGGGGACACAAGATTTCTGAAGAGAGGAGATTTCGCAAGATTTCAACCGATTTTACGCCCAAAATTTGCTTGTTTTGCGCCGTTTTGGGGGAAGATTTCCGATTTGCAGAGATTTCTGGCGCTCGCGGGGAGACATGTTCATGAGAGGTTGCTCCCCCCTCGCTTTGGCGGACAACGATGAGTGAGTTAGTGAGTTAGTGTGGCAGTGTCTCTGCCGCGCGCCACCGCCGCCTCTGTCTGCACCTGTCACGCGACTAATGAAGCCACCGCCGACTTGATATCGTTAGCCCGCGTGTTGTGTCGGGCCGTGCGTCGAGGCGGCGGTGCGCTGGCGACGAGGCTCGGCGACTTGCTGAACAGTGCGCAGTGGGCCAGAAGACCGCCGGAGCCGCAGGCGACCAAAAAGCGTTTTGAGTTCCAGAGTCGCTAAATGGGGCTCGAACCGAAGGTGTGACCCCACCACTGGATTGCTCTCCGAACGAGGGATCCATGGGTGGGATCACACGTTGGGTTCGAGTCCCATTTAGGGACTCTGGAGCTCTTAACGCGTCAAGCGTTTTGGCCGCCTGCGCCGCGGGTCTTCTGGCCCACGGTGCTGTCTCGCCCTTACCTAGCTGTACTTATAGTAGCACTTAGTACTTCTTAGTGAGCAGGACTTGCCAGCAAGTAGCGCTCCTCGGCGGCGCCCCGCTTGGCATGCCGGCCCTTGTACCCTCGAGCGCGTTTTTTTTTTGTTTTTTTTTTTTTTGTTTGGGTTGCGCTCGCCGGCCTGACTTGCAGGCCAGATGCCAGAGTAATTCGCGGGGCCCACCGTGCGAGGAAGCCGTCGCCCTGTCTCTCTCGCACGCCTGCGGGACGCACCGTGAGTGCGAGAGAGAGAGAGAGAGAGAGAGAGAGAGAGAGAGAGAGAGAGAGAGAGAGAGAGAGACGGAGACGAGACGCTGCTGCTGGGAATCAGACTACCGAGCGAGCCCCCCGCGGGGCCCTTACCCTCTGTTGTTTTTCTAATGGCGAATGAGCTGCTTGGCACCGGGGCCCCTCTGTTTGCCCCCCTTCCCCCTCCCTTTCCTTTCCTTACTCCTCTCGCCCCGTAGACCACCACGCTACATTGTGATGGTGGGTGAGTCAGGGGTGCAGAAGAATGCCTAGGACTCAGTTTTTAAGGATGGGGTTCGGTTACAGTGATTAAGTGAAGCTAAGTGGTCGTATTTACTAAATGGGTCGTTATGTCGGTGAATGTAGTGTTGTGAAAAAGTGTTGCGTCAACGCGCGTCTTCACGTCAAGCACTGAGGCGAGGGGTAAACAACCCGAAATGATTATTGTACCCCAATGTGTTTAATCATTGGTCATCAGTTGAATGATCATAATATTCGAAATAATCAGTGATAATAGCAGCAATTTAAAATAATACCTATTTTTTCCCTGTAAAGGTGACTGCTTACAAAAAAAAAAAAAAAAAAAAGAGCAAATTTTGGCATGCTCTTATGCTGTAATTTTTACCCCCCCCCCCTCTTCCCCCGCGAAAAAAAAAACACTTTTTGCCGGAGGAAATTTATGTTACAAATGGCCGCTTGTTTGGCGTTGCAGCGACCTGGACATCGACATCGAGGACAACGGCGACGGCACCTTCTCGGTGTACTACACCGTCAAGGACGCCGGCGACTACACCCTGAGCGTCAAGTTCGGCGGCCAGCCCGTCCCCGGCGGCTTCTACACGTTCACGGTAAGTGCGTCCACTGTTAAGAAAATAATTCTAAAATTTCAAAATAGGGGCTTTTTTTTAAAAAAATAAATAATTCCGCCACTCTTTGTTTAATGAAGTTGCTAAACGGTTTATGTGTGTGTTTCTGCGAATACTGCTAGGGGGTCAGTTCAACGAGCCAGAGAGTTGAACGCAAGTGCTGTCTGGGGGCCGTTCTGGTACGCACTGTACGTACGTACCGTCCCTGGGAATGCGCCTTGGTCTGTGGGGGGCTGTGTCCCCGTATGACTTTATGTGTACGCATTGCATCGTGATCGAGAATGCATTTTGCTCTGGGACTGTCCATGTCGCCTTTAGGCCGTAACGCACTTCGCACCGTCCCCGAGAATGCACCTTTCACACGCACGTCCCACAGTGGGCCAAAAGACCGGCGCAAGCCGCCAAAACTCTAGACGCGTTTTGAGCTCCAGGGTCGCTAAATGGGACTCGAACCGAACGTGTGACCCCACCAATGGATTCCTCGTTCGGAGAGCAATCCATTGGCGTCTAGAGTTTCGGCCGCGCCTGCGCCGGTCCTCTCTCTGGCCCACTGTGCGGCAGTGAATGCGCCTTGCGCCTTTCTTCCGCCGGCGGCTCTATTTCGGACGGCGCGCCATGGCAGCGCACCTGGCGGCAGATAAGTCAAGCACTGCCTCTAATTGTTCAAACGACTCTGAGCTGCTGCGAGTGTGAGAGCGAGCCGCCGAGGACTCACCTGGTGGGCGCGCGGCCAGTGCAAGACGGAGCGCTGCAGGGTGCCAGGGTTGACGGGGAGAGAGAGAGAGAGAGAGAGAGAGAGAGAGAGAGCTGTACTGGTCTACCTTGCCATATTTTTCTTGTAAATTCGCTCCCGAGTCGCTTAACGGTACTCGAACCGAACGTGTGACCCCACCAATGGATTCCTCGTTCGGAGAACAATCTATTGGTGCTGGGGGGGGGGGGGTCACACTTTCGGTTCAGGTCCCATGGAGCTCAAAACGCGTCTAGTGTTTTGTCCGCCTGCGCCGGCCTTCTGGCCCACTGTGCGTCGGCGGGGTGCGAATGACGCAGTCCGCCGACCAGACAACCCAGCCTGCGGACCGATTCGCAGACGTGCCATGGGTGCGAGAGAGACGGATCGACGAAATGGACTCTCGGAATGGGACTCGTGATGTTTCCCACCGACGCAATAACTCATGCACCCTTCCGATCACCGAAAAAAAAAGTATTTTTGTTTAGCGAATCGACGTTAAACACAGCGCCGCAGCCGGCTGATTCCGAACAGCGGGCTTTTTCCGCTCTGTCCCTCTCGCACCCATGGAGCTTGCCCTGCGGGTGCGAGCGAGACAGAGCGACAAAGCAGTGTTCATGATCGACCTGCTGTTTACTGACCGCCAAAACCACCCAGTTCTGCGCCACAGTGGGCCAGAAGACCGGCGTTGGCGGCCAAAACTCTAGACGCGTCCGTGATTTTGACCGCCTCTTCTGGCCCACTGGGCGCATTGCTTTCCGCGGTCTAGGCCGGAAGTGGCCTTGGCTTTGCAGTGCAGGGACCAGTGCGCGCCTCGCGGTCTTTGGGTGGCGCGGCGTGGCGATCTGCGTCGCCATTTTGCGGGCGGCACGTTTCATTAGTAGACTTCAGGGAACAGGCATACAGACCGAGACAGTCAGATACACAGTGGGCCAGAAGATCGGCGCAGGCACTCGAAACTCTAGACGCGTTTTGACCTCCGTAGTGGCTAAATGGGATTCGATCGGAACGTGTGACCCCACCAATGGATTCCTGGTTCAGAGAGCAATCCATTGGTGGGGTCGCACGTTCGGTTCGAGTCTCGTTTCGCGACTCGGGAGCTCAAAACCCGTCCGGGATTTGGACCGCCTCGAGCGGTCTTCTGGCCCACTGTGAGACGGCAGCCAGCTAGACGGGGGTGTTTGTTTCACAACGAACTTTGATGACCGCGACCCGCAGTGTGCCGCGCCCTGCAGGTCGAACCGCGTCGCTCTGTCTCTCTCGCACCTGTACGGGACGCCCCATGAGTGCGAGAGAGACAGAGCGACGAAAACGCTTCCCTGCTGGCTAGGCTGGCACAACGATCCTGCGTAACGACCACGGCGGGTTCGCAGCAGCAGGCGGATTCCTAGCGCTGCTTTTTGACGCTGTCTCTCTCGCTCCTTTACGGGACGCCCCGTGAGTGCGAGAGAGACAGAGCGACGAGAGCAGCGCTCCGAATCAGCTTGCAGGGCGCGGAGCATGGCGCAGGGCGCGGCATGGCGTTAACGCTTTGTAAACAGATGGCACTTAAAGAGCGCCGAGCTGCGCGGCACGGCGGCGCGGCACGGCGGCGCGCCCACCCTGGTGCCCTGTCTGTGCAGCTCGGGGGGGTGCGTGCAGGTGGTACACTTGGCATGCACATCGCGTGTCTCTTTCGTACTCACGGGGCGCCCCGGGCGGGTGAGAGAGAGAGAGAGAGAGAGAGAGAGAGAGAGAGAGAGAGAGAGAGAGAGAGAGAGAGAGAGAGAGAGAGAGAGAGAGAGAGGGGGTGTCGGTGCACTGACTCCGTTTTAGCCGCGCGCTACGCGGTGGCGAAGTGGGAGCGACAGGTAAGATTAAAGCGATTACACGCGTGTGTGTGTGTGTGTGTGTGTGTGCGTGTGTGTGTGTGTGTGTGCGTGTGTGTGTGTGTGTGTGTGTGTGCGTGTGTGTGTGCGCATGTGTGCATGTGTGCGTGTGTGTGTGTGCGCTCGTGTGTGTGTGTGAGTAACGCGCGCGGTAATGACTTGCACATGCGGGCAGTTAGAGATCGCGCGCCATGGAGTTGGAAGAGTGGCAATGACGAATGGGAGCCTCCCGCGGCCACGCCTAGAGAGAGGTGGTCGTCTGCGTTGCACAGTGGGACAGACGACCGGCGGAGGCGGTCAAATCCCGGACGTATTTTGAGCTCCAGAGTCGCTAAACAGGACTCGAACCGAACGTGTGACCCCACCAATGGATTGCTCTCCGGACGAGGAATGCATTGGTGGGGTCACACGTTCGGTTCCAGTCCCATTGAGCGACTCTGGAGCTCAAAACGCGGCAAGAGTTTTGGCCTGGTTAGGACGTACGTCCTCTGGCACACTGTGCGTCGGTGTCTGCGAGAGGCGGTCGTCGTCGGCGGCGGCTATCAGTATCCTCGTCTTAGAGAGGTGGCCGTCGGCGTCCTCGTCTTAGAGAGGCAGCCGACGGCGTCCTCTTCTTAGAGAGGCGGCCATCAGTATCCTCGCCCTATAGAGGCGGCCGTCGGTGTCCTCTTCTTAGAGAGGCGGTCGTCGTCGTCGTCACCGACGGCCGCTCCCCCTCGGTGTCCTGGGCGCGAGGCCGGTGGAGACGCGGCAGCCAGATGATGAGCGGGAAGGGGGGATTAATCCGTCAGGGCGTGGCGTGGCGTGGCGTGGCGTGGCGGGGGCAGGCAGCCGGTAACGTCCCTCTGTTCTGGGGAGGGGCGTCGGCCCCGTCCGTCCACGTCTTGGTGGTGCACATTGTCGCGTCGCCCCGCGCCCCGCCGCTCCACCCCCTCGGAACAGTGGCCCTAGTGGCCCCGCGCCCCGTGGGCGGGGGAGGCGTGGCGGCGCCGAGGCCCCGGCCGTGCTCAGTCTGTGTGTGCCTGTAGCGAGTGCCGTCTCGGTTGTGCCGCGACCCGCCCGAAGAGTGCTTCAGCAAGGACCCCCTTCTCCCGGCCGTGCTAGGTGAGTGCTTGCTATCCGGGGCCCGATCGCCGCGTCCGGGCCGCCCCCCTGCCCCCCTGGTGCTGCCCCCCTGGTCCCGCCCCCGCCCCCGTCGTCGCCGAGACGCACCTGCGTGAGTCCGCCCACGCTGCCCCACAGTGGGTCAGAACACCGTTGAGGGGGCCAAAATCCCGGACACGTTTTGAGCTTCAGAGTCGCTAAATGGGACTCGAATCGAACGTGTGACCCCACCAATCGATTCCTTGTTCGGAGAGCAATCTATTGGTCGGTTCACACGTTCGGTTCGAGTCCCATTTAGCGACTCAATGGAGCTCAAAACACGTCTACAATTCTGGCCGCCTCTGCGGTCTTCTGACCCATTCCTCCCCCCCACCCCACCCCCGCCCCCTCCACCGCGCTGCCCAAGTTATGGCTCCCGATGACGGCGACCTGATATGTGCCTCGCAGACTGATCCCAAAGGGTCCGTTGCGTCGCTCTGTCTCTGTCGCACTCGTGGGGCGTCCCGCAAGGGTGCGAGAGAGACAGAGCGAGTCGTCGGAATGACTCGGCTGGGCGCCGCCCGCCCGCGCAGCATCCGCTGCGGCGGTGAGCATTGGCGTAGCCGTGGCCGGGTGTTGGTGAGGGGTCTCTCACCCACCACGGGTTTGCCTGTCGCACAGTGGGCCAGTTGACTGGCGCAGGCGGTCAAAACTCTTGATGCGTTTTGAGCTTCAGGGTCGCTTAATGGGATTAGAACTGGACGTGTGACCCCACCAATCGATTGCTCTGCGAACGAGGAATCTATTGGTGGGATCGATGGTTCGGTTCGAGTCCTGTTAAGCGTCTATGTAGCTCTGTCTGGAGTTTTGGCGTCCTGTCGCTTTCCCCGCTCGTCCTATCGCTTTCCCTCCTCCGCTCCTGTCGCTTTCCCCGCTCGTCCTGTCGCTTTCCCTCCTCCGCTCCTGTCGCTTTCCCTGCTACCCTGTCCGGCGGCACCCGCACGCACTTCTTGATGCGACAGCGCCACTCCCTGGCGACGTTATTTCGGGCGGCTCTCTCTTTTTAGGCCTTCGTGGCGCCGCTTGCGCGGTTTCCCGGCAACTACCCTGCAAAAGTCGCGCCAGCCTGGGTGTCCATTGGTCGTGAGGCAGCAGTGCTGGCTTTTTAGCAGATGATACAACGTATCATAATGCTTGTACTCTCGTGCCGGTGGAGCGAGCGGGTGGGATGCTTAGCCAGCCCAAAAGAATATGGCGGCTGGCAGTAGTGAGGGTGACAATAGGACTGGTTCGTTTTTGTCGAGCTTTCTGTCTTTCACTCGTACCTGTACTATCACTCGCAAAAGAATTGAGCCGTAGATACCCCATGCGCAAGAGACTTTCACTGCTGGATGTATGGGAGATCTCTTGGGCATGGAGTATCTAAGGCTCAATTTTTTTGCGAGTGATAGTACGGAATGCCCAGAGAAAGAGAAAGAGACGAATACGATTCTTGGAATCACAGCGTAAGCTACACCGAGTAGTCTGTTGTACACGATTTATTTCTTGGTGTTTGCTGGTCTGCTGGTTGAACCGGCGGCGCCGGTTTCATCAAACGTTTCGCCACGGTCGGCTGCAGCGGCTGCGGCAGTGCAGAGACGCTGTGTTTCTTGCTTCTTGGCATCCAACTTTGCCGTCATTAGCTGCATTTACCGTGACCGTCGTTTGAAGCCATTTGCTCCACATTAAATCCTTATGCACTTTTTTTTGTTCATAGTTATGCACGATTTTGCCCATGCTTTGTTATGCATAATATTATAAGTTGTTATGCATAATTTGTGAATGTGTGAATATATGTATAAATTATACGATGTTATGCATAATATTATGCAGAGGCTTACGCATGTGCAAAATCGTTCATAACTATGTACGAAAAAGTGCATAAGGATTTTGTGTTGTGCAAGTGTATAAGGTGCTTAACATTGTTCAAGCGGATTTTTTTTTAATTTTTTTTTTGAAAAAATCAGGGAAAAATATCCTGATTTTGAACACGATATCCACAGAAACTTAGCGGACACACTTGCGTGATGCGTCGCTTCTCGTTTGCAATGTTTGGCGCGCCGCCAACAGGGGGCGCCCCGGTGCCCTCGTGCTGCGGGTGGACCGATTCCCAGAGTCGTGTTCATCGCTCTGTCTCTCTCGCACCCCTACGAGACGCCGCATGACCGCGAGAGAGAGAGAGAGAGAGAAGACGGCGCTGAGCACAGTGGGCCAGGAGTCTTCTGGCGGCGGTGCTTTGGCCCCCGCAGGGGAGGACGGCGGGACTAAGAGACGACATTCTTCTGTTTCGACACAAACAAAAGACGGCGGGTATTTTGCGCCGCCCCCTGCCGCCCCCTCGGCGGGTGCTGTTTGTCGAGCCGGTCACTTAAGTGTCCGTTTGGCGCGCCCTTGCCAGTGTAAACTTGCCTCTCTCTCTCTCTCTCTCTCTCTCTCTCTCTCTCTGTCTCTCTCTCTCTCTCTCTCTCTCTCTCTCTCTCTCTCTCTCTCTCTCTCTCTCTCTCTCTCTCTCTGCGAGTGTGTTTATGTGTGTAGATGTAAAGCGTGTTGTGTGCACTGGGCAGATAAACACTCGTGCGGATCCGAAAAGCAGATGATCATTTGTGATTCAATCTTCTTTCAAGGAGAGTGAGAGAGTGCTTTTGAGAGAGAGAGAGAGAGAGAGAGAGAGAGAGAGAGAGAGAGAGAGAGAGAGAGAGAGAGCAGTGTGTGTGTGTTGCGGGGGCAGGCGCGCCGGCGGGCCATTGAAAGAACGTTGTCAAAGGTCTGCCTGACCGCAGCAAATCAGCCGATACTCGCTAGTTGGGCAGCGCGCCCTCCGGAATGCGACGCTGCCGCCCCTCCCTCTTGATAAAAATAAGTCTGGCGATAAATATGTGTGTCGTGGTCGTGTCGGTGGCCGCGAACCTCGGAACGCCGAGACCCGGCGGACCGCGAGTCAATGGTCGCCATGGTGACCGGCTCGGCCCGGGCGCCACACAGTGGGCCAAAAGACCGGTGGTGGAGGCGGTCAAAATACCGGACGCGTTTTGAGCTCTAGAGTCGCTAAATGGGACTCGAACCGAACGTAGTGCGACCCTACCAATGGATCGCTCTTCGAACGAGGAATCTATTGGTGGGGTCCGTACCTCGCCAACTCTCCGTATCAAAATACGGATTATTTCCTACAGTGTCTTTTATTGTATCTGAAAACAAACACACCGGGCGCCGGCGCCACGGCCACGGGGTCCACGCTGGTGGCGGGCGATACCCCTTGCCCGAGACACTACCGTGATTTTTCGCTGCGGCGCGCCGCGGCGATACCCCGAACGGCGCCAGGGGATGGAGCTAATGTCTCTCAAGAGAGAGAGACAGCGAGAGAGCGAGAAAGAGAGAAATAGACAGAGAGACAGGAAGAAAGAGGGGGAGGGTATCTATTCAGGAGGAGAGCCTGCAGTTGTCGCTGCAGTCCGTTTGTTTGCATCTGCCTGCCAGGCGTGCCAGGCTGTGGCAAGCCGCAGTTCTTTACCCCCGTCCTCTATCTCTCTGTCTGCCCTTGGTGTGTCTGTCCCTCTGTCTGTTGTATGTTCCGTCTGCCTGTCTGTCGATAACAATTTAAGTTTTTTTGGGATGCGGAATGAACCATCAAAACAACACAGCGAATCCTCCTGTACCTGTTTACAGCTGTACAAATATTTGTACGGTATTCACTGTAGTATTTTTAATGACAGTGCGTCAGCCTGTTTTCCTCCTTGTCTCTCTGCTCCTTTGTCGCCTGTGTCCCTCCCTGTGCCGGCCTGACCGTCTGTCTGTCAGTCTGTCTGTCTGTCTGTCCGTCCGTCCGTCCGTGCTCCACCTGTTCCTCACTGCGCTGCTCCCAGCTCCACCCGCTGGCCGCGTCCCAGACAATAGCCCCCGGCTGGGTAGGCCGCGTCTGGCGCGCGCGTTGGGCGCACTGCCTACCTGCCGCTCGTAAGGCGCTCTCCCGCCTCGGCCGGCCTCCTTCGGAGAGCAATCCATTGGTGGGGTCACACGTTCTGTTCGAGTCCTGTTTAGCGCCGCTAGAGCTCAAAACGCGTCAGCGGTTTTGACCGCCTCCACCGGGTTTCTGGCCCACTGTGTGCTGAGATCAAATCTCAGAAATTGACTGCAAGCTTGCCGGTCACCTTTTTTTTTTTTTGCTCCGGTTGGAACAGCGTCTTGGTGTCATGGTACGGTAGAGTGACATCGTTGTTATTGTTGTTGTTGTTGTTTTTCAGGCGAGTCCCGAGGACGACTTCCTGAAGCAGGAGCGCGCGGCGAACCAGGCGCAGCAGAGCCAGCAGAGCCACCACGCGGGCCGAGGCAGCAGCGTGACGCGCACCACTACCACCACCACCACCCGCACGCACCAGGAGTACCGCAGCGTCCAGTTCCCCAAGATCCCCTTGCCCTCCACTGGCGGCCACGTCAACGGTGAGTCACTGAGCCGCGCACTGAGCGCGTAGCCAGGATCAGTATCTAGGACTCTAGCCAGGATGGGATGCACGGTGGGCCGGAAGACCGGTCGTTATCATCATCATCGTCACCAGCGCTGTTTAGGCTCAGCGGACTCTTGGGTGGAGGCGGTCAAAACCCCGGACGGGTTTTGAGCTCCAGAGTCGCTAAATGGGATTCGAACCGAGGGTGTGACCCCACCAATGGATTGCTCTCCGAATGAGGAATCTATTGGTAGGGTCACACGTTCGGTTCGAGTCCTGTTCAGCGACTCAGGAGCTCCAAACGCGTCCGAGATTTTGACCGCCTCCGCCCACCGTGGGGCGCGTCCAGAAAAACAATTACTCCTTGACCTCCAGATATCTGCCTCTGGAAGGTACTAAAAAAGCAGCAATGTTGCAGTCAGTAGGCGAAAAGTGCCTTTCTCTCTCTCTCTCTCTCTCTCTCTCTCTCTCTCTCTCTCTCTCTCTCTCTCTCTCTCTCTCTCTCTCTCTCTCTCTCTCTCTCTCTCTCTCTCTCTCCCCTCCCTCAGGCCGTCTCTGGATCCGCCACTGCCTTGCTCCTGGACGGCCAGCTGGTGGCCGTCGTGGGTCTTGGCCGTCTTGCCGGCGTCGCGGCAGGTGCGCGCGCCCTTTGCGCTGAGCGTGGACAAGATGCGCCTATTTCTGATTTGCGGTCTGCGTATGGCCGGGGCGGGGCGGGGTGGGGCGGGGTGGGGCGTGCGGCAAACCGTGGCGGGGCGGGGAAAGGGAGGGGAAGAAGATGGGAAGGATGAGGGGAGGGAGGAGCGGGATGTTGATGGGGTAGTGGGTGAGGGAAGACGTGTTACGTGTTTTCCGGACGTGGCGGCGCGGCGCACACTGGGCCAGAAGACCAGCGCAGGCGGCCATAACTCTAAACGCGTTTTGAACACCAGAGTCGCTAAATGAGACTTGAACTTAACGTGTGCCTCCATCAGTGGATTCCTCGTTCGGAAAGCAATCTATTGGTGGGGTCACACGTTCGGTTCGAGACGCATTTAGCGATTCGGGAGCTCAAAACGCGTCTAGAGTTTTGGCCGCCTGCGCCGGTCTTCTAGGCCCACTGTGCATCGGCGCCGAGCGGAGCGTCGTCGGCCGCGGAAGCGTATTTATGAGGGAGGGTCGTGCTCGGGCCTGTGGCGGGGGCGGGGGTTGCTGTAGCTGTTCGGAGGCGGGGGAAGGGGGGACGGGGCTTCCCCCCGCCCTGCCCTGCCCCGCCCCGCCCCGCCTCGCCCCGCCCCGCCCCGCCTCGCCTCGCCCCGCCCCGCCTCGCCCCGCCCCGCCTCGCCCTGCCCCGCCGGGGCCGGGCGGCGGCAGGCCGGCGCAGTCCAGCGCGCGTGGCTGTGGCGCAGGCTGTGGCGTGTGGGACCCAGGGAGCCGGGCGACGATGTACCGCTGGGCGCAGCCGGAAGAAGCCCCCCCTGCGACTTGGCCGGACGTGAGCGGCTTCTACCGCGCCACCCTCAAGTGCGTCACCATCTCGGAGGTCGACGGCGAGGTGCGGGCCATCTACTACGGGTCGGTGCCGTCCGTCGTCGCCAAGGAGTGCCTGCTGCTCACGCCGGACAACTTCGGCCACGCCTTCGAGGGCCTCATCTTCCTCGCCCAGTACTACTTCAACACGCGAAAGGGTAGGCGGCGGTCGACGCGGTCCTCGGCGCCGCACAGTGGGCCAGAAGACTGACGCGGCGGTCGACGCGATCCTCGGCGCCGTGGCCGGGTGCTGGTGAGGGGACTCTCACCCACTCTCGGCGCCGCACAGTGGGCCGGAAGACTGACGCAGGCGGCCAAAACCTCGAGACGCATGTCGAGCATACGGAGTCGGTGAACAGGACTCGAACCGGACGAGTGACCCCACCAATGGATTCCTCGTTCGGAGAGCAGTCTGTTGTTGGTGACGTGATGGAGGAGTGGTCTGGCCCACTGTGCAGCGCCCGAGCGTGAGCGTTCGCCCTCGGGAGAAATGAGGACGCGGGGACGCGCGGAGCGGTGTGTCGTCAGTGTCTGGCCTCGTTTTGCGCCGATAGCGTGCCGATAGTGTGCAGATAGTGCGCCGATATAGTGCGCGGATAGTGTACCGATAGTGCACCGATAGTGTTACCGATAGTGCGCCGAGAGAGTGCCGATAGTGTGCTGATAGTGGAGTCGTGAGTGTGACGAGTGGCGGTCATCCCCGCAGTGCTGGCAAGTCGGTGAACTGCTACAAAACAGGGCGTCAAATCCAGTTTCAAAATTTATTTTTTTCCAATTTCTTTTATTATTTTTTTTTTTTAAATTTTCCACTAGCTTTTCTTTTTATACCGCTATAACGCTTTTCCGGTGGCGTAGGCTCCGACAGTGGGCCGTGCTGTTCCAGTGTGCCGCCACCCCGGTGGTCGCGGCCGAGACAATGGGGGGGCCTGTGGCGCTGGCGGGGCGTTGGCAGAGCGCCCCCAGCGCCACTATTGTGACAGGAGAATAATGACTCTCTCTCTCTCTCTCTCTCTCTCTCTCTCTCTCTCTCTCTCTCTCTCTCTCTCTCTCTCTCTCTCTCTCTCCCACTGTCTCTCTTTCTGTCGCCCCGCCGCCGCACGCCAGCAACTCAATGGCCGAGCGCCATGCCATTCATAACGTCGGCAAGCGAGTACGCATCGGCACTTTGCTCATCGACGTGGTGGTGTTTTGTGACGGCAGTTTGGTGAACGAGATGAGAGAGAGAGAGGGTAATATGGGTACGACCCCATATTGAGAACATTGAAACTCAAAACGGATCCTGAGTTGTGCGCATCCAGCCAGGTGATCGCGAGCCCACTGTAGAGATTTCATGGAAAACTCCGAAGTGTAGTGTGATCCATCATGATGCACCTTATTGCCAACACGAGTTGCTAGCACCTGAATTTTTTTTATCTTTTGGTGCCAAAGTCGTGTGAATTTAGTTTGCTCCGGAACAGGCCAGGACAGCAGAGGCTTGCTCCAACGACTCGCGACCCCGCTGCTGGGTCCACCATTTCGCTACTATTTTTACCGCTCGCCACGCCGCGCTCCGCGTCTCCGCGCGCTTTCGCTTTTTTAAATATCCGTCTTTAATTTATAATTGGCGCGGCTGCGATGGCGGTCTGGCACCGGCTAGACGGGCCGGCCGGCCGGAATCCGGCAGCCGCCAAAGTGGTGTTTGACAAATTGGCCGCCGTGCGACTGACGAATCAATTGCAGGGCCGGTGCAAATAGCGAGGAGGCCGTCGCACAGTGGGCCAGAAGACCGGCGCTAGGCGGCCAAACCTCTAGACGCGATCTGAGGTTCAGAGCCGCTAAATGGGAATCGAACCGAACGTGTGACCCCACCAATGGATTCCTCGTTCGGAGAGCAATCCATGGGTGGGGTAACACGTTCGGTTCGAGTCTCATTTAGCGACTCTGGAGCTCAAAACGCGTCGAGAGGTTTGGCCGCCTGCACCGGTCTTCTGGCCCACAGTGCGTCGCCCTGTCTCTATGGCACCCCAGCAGGACGCGAGAGAGACAGAGCGACTGTTGCGCTCGGCGCGCGGGGGCAGTGTCGATGCCAAAGTGGCGCGTGAATGAATTTGTTTGACATATTTTCGCTGGGCAAGTAAATTTAAAAATAGCTCCGTCGTCGTCTGCGGCGGCGGTCCGTCCGTCGCGCTCACCTCCGCCTCGAAGGGCAGAGAGAGAGAGAGAGAGAGAGAGAGAGAGAGAGAGAGAGAGAGAGAGAGAGAGAGAGAGAGAGAGAGCGCGAGCGGGAGCTGCGGTGAGGTCGCGTCGCATCGTTGTGACGTTTTCGCTCGAAACGCAGCCTTACCTCGGCGCCGCCGGACACACCTCACCTTTTTACGACTCAAGACCGAAATCTTGTCACTTGAGAGAATGCCGCAGCAACTGTTGTTGCGGTCTTAGCTCCAGTGCTGTGTGCGCGTTCGTTGCGGTATTCGCAGTCTCGTCGAGAGTGCACCCCGCCATTGAATGCACGCTCCGTTTGGTGCGTTCACTATTCGCACCCTTCCCCGGCCCCCACCCCCCACCCCTCTCCACTCGGATTCTGAGACGTCGTCGTTTCGTCGCTCTGTCTCTCTCGCGCCCCTACGGGACGCCCAATGAGTGCGAGAGAGACAGAGCGACGAAAACGACGACTCTGCGGAATCGCTCGGCTGGCACGCGGGCCGGCCGCATATTTTGAAGCGGTGTGGATTTCGGGCGCGCGGCGCGCGGCCGCTAATTTGTAGCCTCTGTCCTGTCAAGTGTCGGCGTGCGGCCACACCGGCCAGGCTTTATCTGTCAGCCCTCATCTCCTTCTCGGCTTTATTTATTTATTTATTTATTTATTTATTTATTTATTTATTTATTTATTTATTTATTTATTTATTTATTTATTTATTTATTTTATTTATTTTATTTATTTTATTTATTTTATTTATTTTATTTATTTTATTTATTTTATTTATTTTATTTATTTATTCTGTTTCTTGTGTGTTTGGATGCGTTCCGTCGGCCAGGAAACACAACCCCCTGGCTTCACCTGGTGTGTCAAACAAAGTATGCACACTTCCAATCAAAGTGTGGATCAGGACCGCGCTAGGAAACGTGTATATGTGAGTGTATGTGTGTACGCGCACATGCCTTCCACTGTAACACGTGCGCAAATTGGACGGTGTTGGGTAATCGTCCTGTCTGCGCACAACCGCCCTGACCTGCGCTCTGCCGCGGGGCGCCACCCCCTCCTGTCCCTCCCTCCTCCCTCTCTCCCGTCCCCCTCCCCCTTTTGCACCTGTCGCTCAGGATATAGTGGGCCAGGTGCCAGCAGCCACTGATACCTCATTGGCTGTGCCAATCGCTTTGCACCTGCCTCGCCCCTTCACCCTTGAGTTTTATCACGCGCCGAATTATGCCCCGCGGCGTGGCGAATGTTTTCGTACTCGCGCTCGCCTGCATTGCCGCCCCTTAGCAGGCGGCCCGCCGAGCACAGGCGCAGGCGGCCGAAACGCTAGACGCGTTTTGAGCCCCAGAGTCGCTGAATGGAACTCGTACCGAACGTGTGACCCCACCAATGGATTCCACGTTCGAAGAGCAATCCATTGGTGAGGTCACGCGTTCGGTTCGAGTCCCGTTTAGCGACTCCGGAGCTCAAAACGCGCATTGGATGTTGATCGCCTCCACCGGCCTTCTGGCCCACTGTGCTGAGCCTTCCTGCGCGTGCCGGTGTTTGGAGTGCGGTTTGGCTTTGCTGCCGCTGTGTGGCCGCGGGATGCGTCATATCTGGCGCCGGCCCAGCAGTAGGCTGCTGCCGAGTACAGTGCGCGCGTCTCTCTCTCTCTCTCTCTCTCTCTCTCTCTCTCTCTCTCTCTCTCTCTCTCTCTCTCTCTCTCTCTCTCTCTCTCTCTCTCTCTCTCTCTCAAGACAAGGCCATCTTACTGCTCACAGTGGGCCGGATCCTTTTGCGGGGGGCCGCAGCCGCTTCCTAGCTCTCATTGGCCTTGTCGAGCACCTTTACGGGGTGCTTGGCGGCGGTGAAATACGACGGCGAGTGACGGGCGGGGCGGGGTGGGGCGGGGTGGGGTGGGGTGGGGTGGGGCGGGGCGGGGTGGGGCAGGGCTCTCGTGGGAAAATTAATGGTGATGAGGAGGGATGGCCGGTAGCTTGCGGCGAGCCAGAAGCGTCCTGTCTCTGACGGGCCGCGGCGTCCGCCAGGGGGTTGAATTTTTCGCGCAAGTGCCGCTGCTGCCGTGCTGCTTCCGGGTGGCGAGGGTGGAAGGGGGAGAGGGTGGCGCACAGTGGGCCAGGAGACCGGCGCAGGGCGGCCAAAACTGAAGACGCGCTTTGAGCTCCTAAGTCGCCAGGCAGGACTCGAACCGAACGTGTGGTCCCTCCAATCGATTGCTCTCAGAACGAGGAATAAATTGGCGGGGGTCACACGTTTGGTTCGAGTCTCATTTAGCGACTCTGGAGCTCCAAACCCGCGCGGGAGTTTGACCACTTGAACCGATCTTCTGGCCCACTGTGTGTCGATACTCCGTGCGTTATACTTCTCACGCGTGGAGTAGTGACAGTGGCGTGTGTGCGGCTTTGCCAGAGCACGCATTTTCTGGTGTTTCCCCAAGAGCACACACTGGGAAACGACCTGGGGAAAAAATTCAATCAATCAGTGTGAAAAGTTTGTCAGTTTTTTCTGTTTGTTTAATTTTAATCGCGTGGTGTGGCTTTATTTGCTTGCAGCGGAGGTGAAAATGCCGAGCGGCAACGTCGACAAGCCCGTCATCGAGGACAACCGCGATGGCACCGTGTGCGTCAAGTACGAGCCGCGCGAGGAGGGCCTCCACGAGCTGGCCGTCAAGTACAACGGCGAGCACGTCCAGGGTGAGGCGCGCAGCGACAACACTGGGAAAACAAAGGCATAAAAATTACGCCCTTTAGGGCATAAATACTCTTTTACGCCCTTGCAAGGGCATAATTCATTTTATGCCCATGGAAAGGGCGTGCATGGTATAGGAATTTCAAGCAAAATTTTAATGCCCTTCCCACAGGCATTAACGATTTATGCCCTTTAAGGGCGTAAATCGTTAACGCCCTTTAAGGGCATAATTTTAATGCCTTTGTTTCACCAGTGAACTCTCATCCTGCAATGGACATTTTATTCATATTTATTAACGTTTGTGCATATTTATAGACATTCGTTAAGAAGCTCAACACATTTGTCAAGACGAAATTGATAATATAGTTTATATTTTAAAAAATCTTAATGATCTCATTAATGTGCACAAACGTCATTAAGTTATTAAAGAAAAACCCAGTACGAGTCTGAGTGAAGCGCAATTTAACGCCTACAAAATTTGAAATTTCCGAAGTGTAGAGGATTTGCCCCATTACACGTCGAATATATGTAGGAATTTTTTGGAAAAAAAAATTAGAGGTGACCTGGCCGAAAAAAAATGCAACAAAAATTGGGTGGTGATGGTGGTATTTGAACTTCAAACGTTGTTTCCAGGGTCCCCCTTCAAGTTCCACGTGGACTCGCTGAGCAGCGGCTACGTGACGGCGTACGGCCCCGGCCTGACGCACGGCGTGTGCGGCGAGCCGGGCAACTTCACCATCTCCACGAAGGGCTCCGGCGCGGGCGGGCTGTCCATGGCGGTGGAGGGCCCCAGCAAGGCGGAGATCAGCTGCCACGACAACAAGGACGGCACCGTGAGCGTGTCCTACCTGCCCACCGCGCCCGGCGAGTACAAGATCGCCGTCAAGTTCGGCGACAAGCACATCAAGGGGAGCCCTTACAACGCCAAGATCACCGGCGAGGGCCGCAAGCGCAACCAGATCTCGGTCGGCTCCTGCAGTGAGGTGTCGCTGCCCGGCAAGGTGTCCGAGCAGGACATCCGCTCCCTGAACGCGTCCATCCAGGCGCCCAGTGGCCTGGAGGAGCCCTGCTTCCTCAAGAAGCTGCCCAACAACAACCTGGGTGAGGCACTGCTGTGGTGATGGGTTCTTAAGATTTAACAATACTTAATTTTTTATTTTAAAAAAAAGTGTTTTTTTTTTTTGTTTTTTTTTTTGGTTTGTGGCTAACCACCCTCTTGCCCCGCAGGCATCTCCTTCACGCCCCGAGAGGTCGGCGAGCACGTTGTGTCCGTGAAGCGCATGGGCAAGCACATCACCAACTCGCCCTTCAAGATCACCGTGGCCGACAAGGAGGTGGGCGACGCCAAGAAGGTCAAGGTGACGGGCAACGCGCTCAAGGAGGGCAAGACCCACGTGGACAACACGTTCACCGTGGACACCCGCAATGCCGGTACGTACCTAGTGGCGCCGTCGCTCTGTCTCTCTCGCACTCCTGCGGGACGCCCCGTGCGTGCGACAGAGACAGGGCGACGAAGCGATTCTCCGGGATGAGTCTGCCGCGGTCTGCTGGCTTCGGCCCGTTGCCCAGTGGGCCAGACAGTAGACCGGTGAAGGCCGTCAAAATCCTGGACACGTTTCGAGCTCCAAAGTCGGTAAATGAGACTCGTACCTAACGTGCGACCCCACCAATGGATTGCTCTCCGAACGAGGAATCCATTGGTGGGGTCACACGTTTGGTTCGAGTCCCATTCAGCGACTCTGGAGCTCAAAACGCGTGTAGAGTTTTGCCCGCCAGCGCTGGCCCACTGTGTGCCTGACACTCTGGCCCACTGTGCACTGGGACTAACCCTCCGCCCTCCGCAGGCTACGGCGGCCTGTCGCTGTCCATCGAGGGCCCCAGCAAGGCGGAGATCCAGTGCCAGGACAAGGAGGACGGCACGCTCAACATCTCGTACAAGCCCACCGAGCCGGGCTACTACATCGTGAACCTCAAGTTCGCCGACCACCACGTGCAGGGCTCCCCCTTCACCGTCAAGGTGCAGGGTGAGGGCAGCAACCGGCAGCGGGAGAAGATCCAGCGGCAGCGCGAGGCCGTGCCCATCACCGAGGTCGGCAGCGAGTGCAAGCTCACCTTCAAGATGCCGGGTAGGTTGGCGGCGGCGGCGCACAGTGCGTCGGAAGACCGCTGAGGTGGCCAAAATCCCGTTTTGAGCTCCAGAGCCACTAAATGGGACTCGAATCGTACGTGTGACCCCACCAAGGGATTGCTCTCCGAACGAGGCACCCATTGGTGGGGTCCACGCGTTTGGTTCGAGTCCCATTGAGCGACTCTGGAGCTCAGAACGCGTCGAGAGTTTTGGCCGCCTGCGCTGGTATTCTGACCCACTGTTTCAATGAGTTTCAGTGCGCTACGCATACGGTTCACGCGTAAGAGATATCCCCCTTTGCTCTGACCGTGCTCGTGGTTCCGCAGGAGTGACGTCGCTGGACTTGTCGTCCACTGTGACGTCACCGGGCGGCGTGACGGAGGACGCCGAGATCAACGAGGTGGAGGACGGCCTGTACGCCGTGCACTTCGTGCCCAAGGAGCTGGGCGTGCACACGGTGTCCGTGCGCTACAAGGAGATGCACATCCCCGGCTCGCCCTTCCAGTTCACCGTGGGCCCGCTGCGGGACGGCGGCGCCCACCGGGTGCACGCCGGCGGCCCCGGCCTGGAGCGCGGCGAGGCGGGCCAGCCCACCGAGTTCAACGTGTGGACCCGCGAGGCCGGCGCCGGCTCGCTCGCCATCTCCGTGGAGGGCCCCAGCAAGGCCGAGATCGACTTCAAGGACCGCAAGGACGGCTCCTGCTACGTCAGCTACCGGGTGGGCGACCCAGGTGAGTGTAGTGGTACGGGAGGAACTCCAAATCTCGCGCCGCCCCTGTCACCAAGCCCGCTCGCGAGGCGCGCGGCGCGATGATGAGGTAGTAGCAGCAGCGGTAGCGGCGCCCGGCGGGCCCCTCGCCAATGCGCAGAGTTGCCCTCCAGCCGGACACGCACGAGTAGCTCGGGGCCAGCTATTTGAAAAATATCGATGTAAGTCATATCGATATATATTTTTTCCGAAAGTTTTCGTATCGATATGTCGTCTAAAAACTATCGATAAAGCAAAATATCAATCAAATATCGATAATCTTAAAGAATACGCGTAATACACGGCTTTTTTGTACAGGGCATTACGAAAGTGTTTACCCCCTCGATGTACAGCTCCTAAACCTTCTCACCCAGTGACATTACTGCGCGCCGTGCGTCGAGGTTCCCGTCGCGCACCGAACAGGTGGCCGTCAGCCCTCTGATTCCGTCGCGCCGTCTCTCTCGCACCCATGGAGCTCGCCCTCCATAAGGGTGCGAGAGAGACAGAGCGACGAACCGCTCCTCCGAATCGCTCGCCAGGTGACGTCGTTGGTTGGGTCACACTTGGCGGGCCCTAAAATTAGACCGGGCGTGCTTTTTGGGTGGATGTCATGGCGCAGGGCATCCTGGCGGACAGCGCGGTCTGAGAGAGAGAGAGAGAGAGAGAGAGAGAGAGAGAGAGAGAGAGAGAGAGACCTTCCCGCGGAATCCGTCTGCAGGCGCAGGGCGTGGCAGAGGGGCTTCCCTGCGCCCCCACCGACACGGCAAAACGTGTAGGTTTGGCGCGCGATGCGTCACCGCCCCCACTGCCGCTCCCCCGCCCCCTCCCCCCCCCCCGCCCCCTTCCCCCGCCCCCTTCCCCCCGCCCCCTTCCCCCGCCCCTTCCCCCCGCCCCCTTCCCCCGCCCCCTTCCCCCCGCCCCCTTCCCCCGCCCCCTTCCCCGCCCTCTTCCCCCTGCCCTCTTCCCCCCACCCTCTTCCCCCTTCCCCCCGCCCTCTTCCCCCCGCCCCCTTCCCCCCGCCCCCTTCCCCCGCCCCCTTCCCCCCGCCCCCTTCCCCCCGCCCCCTCCCCCCCCCCCCCGCCCCCTTCCCCCCGCCCCCTTCCCCCGCCCCCTTCCCCCGCCCTCTTCCCCCTGCCCTCTTCCCCCCACCCTCTTCCCCCTTCCCCCCGCCCTCTTCCCCCCGCCCCCTTCCCCCCGCCCCCTTCCCCCCGCCCTTCCCCCCCCCTTCCCCCCCCCCCTTCCCCCCCCCCCCGCCCCTTCCCCCCGCCCCCTTCCCCCCGCCCCCTTCCCCCGCCCCCTTCCCCCCGCCCCTTCCCCGCCCCCTTCCCCCTTCCCCCCGCCCTCTTCCCCCCGCCCCCTTCCCCCCGCCCCCTTCCCCCGCCCCCTTCCCCCCGCCCTCTTCCCCCTTCCCCCCGCCCCCTTCCCCCCGCCCCCTTCCCCCCGCCCCCTTCCCCCGCCCCTATCTCCCGCCCCCTACCCCCGCCCCCCTAACCCTCGCCCCCTTTCCCAACTCCTCCCTGGCGCGGCGGCGCGGGCGTCGTTTCGCGCGGGCTGTCAGTAGACAGCGAGGCCCGCGCAGCATGGCCGAGTTCAAAACACTGCCGTTCAAGACGTTCAAAGTGTGTCAGCAAATCAACCTCTCCGGAGACCCGGAGCCGGGGTCCGGAGGCTCGGCCGGCGATGACGGTGAGAGGCCTTCCTCGCCGTTGGCGGTAGACTGATTCCGGGTGGGAAGTCTCCCCCCCCCCCCTCTCTCTCTCTCTCTCTCTCTCTCTCTCTCTCTCTCTCTCTCTCTCTCTCTCTCTCTCTCTCTCT
Organism: Stenchaetothrips biformis; assembly: GCA_030522485.1. Taxonomy (NCBI): domain Eukaryota; kingdom Metazoa; phylum Arthropoda; class Insecta; order Thysanoptera; family Thripidae; genus Stenchaetothrips; species Stenchaetothrips biformis. The sequence continues at coordinate 5,287,243 of CM060103.1, read as the reverse complement.
CTCTCTCTCTCTCGCACTGTGCGGAATCAGTCTACAGTGTTGCACAGTGTTGCGGCTGCCTGAGCATGACCGAGCATGACCTCGTCCCCTCCATGCCCTCCTCCGACTTAAATGAGCCGCTGGTCGGAAGCGCGTTTGCACTCTGTTCAGTGGCCGCTGCAACGCTCCGTTCCCATTCCCCACACTGCCACTTCCCCACTCAGCCATTGCCCACTGTTATTGTAACCTCTTACTGGAGCTTCAACCCCTGCACTGCCGTTTCAACCCCAGAATTGCCACTTCAACCCCAGTACTGCCACTCCAACCCCATACTGCCAAAGCGACCCCCTCCTTCCACTTCAACCCTCTCCCTCTATCTCAACCCTAACGCTACTTCTACGCCATGCAACCACTTCAACCCCACCACTTTAACGCCCTACTACCACTTCAACCCCCTACCACCACTTTAACCCCCTATCACCACTTCAAACCCCTACCGCCACTTCAACCCCCTACCGCCACTTCAACCCCCTACTACCATTTCAACCCCCTACCTCCACGTCAACCCTTACTGCTATGTCACCCCTTTTCATTGCTACTTCAACCCCCAAACTGACACTTCAACCCCCCGTCCGTCCCAAACTGCCGCCCCTCCCCCGACCGTCTCTCACCGTTTGTGTTGGTTGGGTGGCGTTCACCCCGACCCGACGACCTGACTCGCACTCTTCCATTGTTATCCGCTTCTGTTTGAGGTCCCTTCTCCTCGCGCCCCAACGGGAGCGACTGTGCCGTGAGCTGTCCCGGGGCCGCTGCCAAGAAGGACACCCCTCCTCCCCCCCCTCAGGGCCCCTCTCCCCTTCCCCTCACTCCCTTCCCGCCACGAGTGGGCGGCGGTATTCCTGTTCCCCGGGTGGGGCTGCGGGATGATTCTGAAGAGTCCGTTTCGTCTCTCTCTCTCTCTCTCTCTCTCTCTCTCTCTCTCTCTCTCTCTCTCTCTCTCTCTCTCTCTCTCTCTCTCTCTCTCTCTCTCTCTCTCTCTCTCTCGTAGGGCGTCCCTCTTGGGTGGTGCGCGGGAGACAGAGTTGAACCACTGCTCGGAATAGTCCCACTGGGCTGCGGGGACGGAGTGCAGTCCGTTGCCACCGCCGCGCTGACAAAAATGATACATTTAGAGGAAAATGGAGTGAAGACAAGAGCTTAAAATAAAATGAAGCAGAATGGAACACCTCTGGACGGAACGTATTTCAGCGGCGGGGTTACCCATCCAAGGGGGCCAGAAGACCGGCGCATTCGGCTAAAACTCTTGACGCGTTTTGAGCTCCAGAGTCGCTAAGTGGGACTCGAACATGTGACCCCACCAGTGGATTCCTCGTTCGGAGAGCGTGGTGTCACACGTTCTGTTCGAGACCCATGAAGCGACTCTGGAGCTCAAAACGCGTCGAGAGTTTTAACCGCCTCCATCGGTCTTCGGGCCGTGCTGGGTGCTCCGTCGAAATGAGGAGTGAACCCCAAAGTGAGCGGTGTTCTGTGTTGACAGGCGAGTACCGTGTGGGCATCAAGTTCAACGACCAGCACATCCCGGACTCGCCCTACAAGGTGTACATCTCGCCGGCCATGGGCGACGCGCACAAGCTGGAAGTGGCGCAGTTCCCCACGGACGTGCAGGTGGACAAGCCCGCCCAGTTCCTGGTGCACAAGAACGGCGCCAAGGGCGAGCTGGACGCCAAGGTAGGTCGCGCTGCCATCGCGCTGTCCAAGGGAAAATAACTCCAGCCAAATTTGTACATCACACTTCTCCAAAAAATTTGAAAGTTACTGAAACTCATTAGAATTCATCGGTATTCCTCTCAAAATTCGGTAGTTTTTGCCCGAAGTTCATCGAAATTCAACTGGAATTTATTCGATTTGTACACCGAAATTAACAGTAATTTCCCCGTGGTGTCCCTCTGGCACCCCTACGGAACACAGTAGGCCAGAAGACCGGTGGAGGCGGTTGAAATCCCGGACGTGTTTTGAGCTCCAGAGTCGCCAAATGGGACTCGAACTGAACGTGACCCCACCAATGGATTGCTCTCCGAACGAGGAATCCATTGGTGGGGTCACACGTTCGGTTCGAGTACCATGTCTCTCTCTCTCTCTCTCTCTCTCTCTCTCTCTCTCTCTCTCTCTCTCTCTCTCTCTCTCTCACATGATTGGGAGAGAGACAGAGCGACGAAGTGCTCCATCGCACACACTCTCTCTCTCTGCAGATCGTGTCCCCCGGCGGCGCCGAGGACGACTGCTTCATCCAGCTGATCGACCAGGACACGTACTCCGTGCGCTTCATGCCGCGCGAGAACGGAGTCAACTCGATCCACTCCAAGTTCAACGGCGTGCACATACCCGGGTCGCCCTTCCGGATCAAGGTGGGCAAGGAGGACGCCGACCCCGCCGCCGTGCACGCCGTCGGCAACGGCCTCGGCGCCGTCAAGACAGGTGAGTTGGCGCTGCCTAGGGGACTACAAGACCGCCGCAGGTGGTCACTTTCGTGTAAATTTTGTTAGAATGTCAGAAACCTGTCTGAAATCCTGATCCAAATTCGCGCACCTCTGAAAGCTGAGATTCTGGAAACGTACTCTGATATTGATGGCCCGAGTTCTGCAGAATGTTAGAATAAGTTTTCAGCTTTCAGAGGTGCGCGAATTTCGATCAGGATTTCAGACAGGTGTCTGACATTCTGACAACATTTGCACGAGTGCAGACCTCTATAGGCGCGTTTTGAGCTCCAGAGTCGCTAAATGGGACTCGAACCGAACGTGAGACCCGGCCAATGGATTTCTCTCCGAACGAGGAATCCATTGGGGGGGGGGGGTGTCTTACGTTTGGTTTGAGTCCTGCTTACCGACTCTGGAGCTCAAAACGCGTACATAGTTTTGGTCACTGCGGTGAGTTGACACTGCCACTAGAATTTAGTGGAGTGGACAGCCCGAGGGAAGTTCCCTCGGCCCCACAGTGGGCCAGGTGGGCATTCTGTGGACGGGCCTCAAATCAAACATTTGGGGGTCTTAGGGTTGCTCGCTTCGAAAAGCAATCCAATGACACTATCATGTCGACTGATGCTGGGCTTTTGACCTTTATGACCTGTCTGATCTTCTGACATATCTGACACCCTGATCTTTCTGACCTCGATCCTCTGCAGGGCACAAGACGGACTTCATCGTTGACACCTGCGCCGCTGGGGCCGGCACCCTGGCTGTGACCATCGACGGGCCCTCCAAGGTGTCCATGGACTGCACAGAGGTCGAGGAAGGCTACAAAGTGCGGTACACGCCACTGGTGCCCGGAGACTATTACATTAGTGTCAAGTACAACAGCTATCACATCGTTGGGTCTCCCTTCAAAGTTACTTGCACTGGTATGTACTCTATTGAGGGTTTTCTGTGTTGTAGGGGTAAGTTGGGGAAGAAAAGTACTACCCTGTCCAATGACATATTTCACAGATCTCAACAACCATATAACAAAGAGTTCACTCAGATTTTCATGATAGGTTGAAAAAACTGGTCTAGGGATGGCTCGAATTCAAGATATTAGCTCCAGAAGGGTTGTACTTTCCTTACCGAGTACCTTTCTTCCCCAACCTACCCCTATCCCTTACGGTGTTGCTAAATTTAATTTTACTTCTTTATGTGACCTCTTTGTTAAAAAAATTATCATTTTTGTAAAGGTGAGGACTTAGCTGAGCGAGGAGCACAGGAATCTTCCTCGGTAGTTGTGGAGACCGTTCACAAGGTTTCAAAGAGCAAGGTTCAAGGTCCAACACTACCACACTTCAAATCTGATGCATCCAAGGTGACTTGCAAAGGAATGGGGCTGAAGAAGGCATATCTTCAGAAGCAAAACCAGTTTACCGTCCATGCTGGAGATGCAGGTGAGTTATTTAGAGTTTGTGTTCTCTCCCATCGTAAACATTGCATCTACCCATCCTAATGTTGGATTCATTTTTCAGGGAACAATATCCTTTATGTAGGTATGTATGGTCCTAAGGGCCCATGCGAAGAATGTTTCATTAAACATATGGGACGCAACAATTACCAAGTGAACTATGTTGTGCGTGAACGGGGAGATTATATTGTGTTGGTTAAATGGGGTGATGAGCACATTCCTGGCTCACCATTCAAGGTGGATGTTTGAGGGGACTGTCCATCTAATGTCTATTTCTCATTGCTATTTAATTTTATTCCTTGTCATAGACCGTCAGGTCTTCTTGGGACTGTGAACATTTTGATCTTGCCAATGTGTTCTCCAACAGTTTCTTTGCAAGTCATTCATATCTCAATGAACTTCTTAATTTATTGAATGTATTTTTCACATGATGAGTGTGTGTGTAAACTCTAAATCTATTGCCATTATGTGGCTATTTTTCTTATGCAGGGAGACAGTCAAAATGAGCAACTTCTTGATTTTATTACAAAGAGCTTACAGAACTACAAAGTCATTTTGTATGCCTGTAAAATATTTTCACTCGTCTTTTCCTATGTTCATTTGGCCTTGTTCAAATGACGGCTAAAACTTAAAATTTGGTTGTCCTGTCCCTTTTATGTTTGCATTTTTTCCCGCATTTGGTGACTTTTTTTGTCATGGGTTATCTGAAACAGCCACCGGTTGGCTAATATTGAAAAACCCTTCAGGGTTTCAGTGCCTTAAACCTAGGAATAAATTGATTGTGCCAAGTTGTGTATATTATTGTTTTGTTTTTCATTACTTTATTTGGAGAAAGTGGGTATATGTTACCCAATGCATCATCAAGGAATCTGGTCAGGTTTTCTCATTAACTCTATACCTTAAAATAAAAACAAACAGATGTTTATGATTGTTATTTTCCCATCTGTACTTTTTGTCTGTTATTATAATTTAATTATGTTGAAATTATGAAATTTTTACTGAATTATGGTTTAAGATTCATCCAATCCTCAGCTTTCTTCATTTTATGCTATATGAATATCTATTTTCTGTGTTGTTGCTGATGCTTGCATATTGTGTAGTATATTTTTGAATAAAATTGTACATAATATCTATCTTTAGTGAGGCTTGACTGATTGATAGCCCCCAGCTCTCAAAGTTCATAAAATACATAAAATTCAATTGTTTGGCGTTGGTGTGCATGCCAGCAAGAAAAAGGAGATGCAAAAACTCTAATATTTTTTTTTAAATTTAACCACAGAAATTTTTTTTCTTTCTTTTCTCATAATCAGTATTTTGACAATATGAATACAACTATTCAGACTTTACTTTTCTTTATCAACACTAGGACACTTGCTGGGCCTCCCTTGACGCTATACTCATAGCCTTTGGATTCTCAGTGAAGCCAAAAGGAAGGTAGGCAACAAGCACTACTTTACCTCGTGGGGTCACACTTTCGGTTCGAGTCCCATTTATCTATTCTAGAGCTCAAAACGTGTCTAGAGTTAAGGCCGCCTGTAGAGTCTTACAAGGGGCTTGTAGGACAGTAGCACCATAACGCCAGTCTTCTGGCCCACTGTGAGCGCCTGCCGCAACGCCGCAACGCACTGTTGGGTGGCCCTCTGGCTCTCTACGTACTACAACGCACCAAGGGCAACTTGGATGCTCGGCTCGGCGGCCACACTGTCAGCTGGCCTTTCTTGTACACCAAAGCGCAGCGTTTGTGCAGCCGACTACGGTGGCCTTGTCTCCTTTGCAGACTTTATGGCATTCCCCCTATGAGGAGCGCTGAATTCGTCATACCCACAGGAACCCCACCCTTCCCCTGCCTCTCCCTCTCCATGTCTGTGTTGGTTTGTAAACAAGCCGGCATGTACCGAATAAATATTATCGCGTTCGTACCTATTCTCATCACTCTTATCAGAAATAGATCGGTGACATTGTTTTAATTGGTGAATGGTTTCGTTATTTTTACGTGTTAGTGCAACAAGTTGCCGTCACTGTGCACAGGGGAACATAACCTTCTAATCCCTTTTACGCGACCATCGTTTTAAATCTCATTCATTTGAAATTATGTATTTTGTGACTTGGCCGTAATCGTAGGTCTGGTCCTTTCTTGCAGGTAGTTGAATGGAGCTATGTCTGAGGTTACAACTTTGATCAACAACCGGATGAAGCCCATTATTGCAATGGAGTGTTCACTTCCTTGGGATGTTGTTAGGATGCTCGATGAGCGTGAGGAGGACAGAGAATTTCTAGGTCCATTTTCAGTGCGCGAGAATGCGGATCATACACAACCGGACAGCAAGCTATTCTGTGTTCGTTTCCGCTGCGAAAATCAGAAAATAAAAGTTTACTTACAATCAACACAGCATCCGGGAACTTGTGATTTACTGGCCGCTGCACATCTTATTGTCACTCATCGAGATCCCGAAGACTCTTTTGACCCAAAGACATGGCCATTACCTAATGACATAAAAGACTCCTTTATGTTTCCTGCTGAGGGTGTGAGGGCCCGGGTATTGTTTTCTTGCTCTAAATCAAGATTACGCTGCTTAACATTGAGACTGCAGGTCAGTCCTCCATTCGACCAAAAGTGTCTTAAATTCTCCAATTTTGTTACCTTTATGCAGATGTCATTTCATAAAACTACTCCTGCAAGTAAACCCTCCACAGTAATATACTGAAGACCCCTTGAAAAAAGTTTTTTCTTTTTCTTTTTTTTTTCTAGGTGTATGCTTATAAGGCTTATCCTGCAGACTCCCTTATTGACTTCTTGAACTCATCTCGGAAGTCAGGCTCCCTTCTCTGTGACATTCGACTTCAAGTTGATGGCCAAGACTTCCCTGCCCACAAGGCTGTTCTCAGTGCTAGTAGCTGTGTTTTCATGGTGAGTGGTGTTGCAGTATCAAGTAACTTCATTTTTTGAGACCATTAGCTTTGTCCTTTTACCATTCCTTCTCTCTTGGTTTTAGGCTATGTTCACTGCAGACTTCAAAGAAAAATCTTCTGAAACTATTGTTATTGAAAATGTATCCAAAGAGGCTTTTGGGAGATTTTTAGAGATCCTTTACTCCGACTTGGATACCGGTTTGGTTGGATATGAGCTGGAACTTCTAGAGCTTTCTGAGCGTTTCCAGGTTGGTACTAGTAAATTTTGTATGTAGATTGTCTAGGTAAAGTCGCTAAAGGGGAGCACAGAGGGCCAGAAGACCGGCACAGGCGACCGTAACTCTAGAGGCGTTTTCAGCTCTAGAGTCGATAAACAAGACTAAAACAGAACGTATGACCCCTCCAATGGATTCCATGTTTGGAGAGCAATCCATTGGTGGGGTCACACATTCGGTTCGAGTCCCATTCAGCGACTCTAGAACTGAAAACGCGGCTAGAGTTTTGTCCGCCAGCGCCGGTCTTCTGGCTCACTGTGCGGAGCCGTCTTCCTAATACCAAAACCGATCCAAATTAATCCCAATGCAGGTGGCGTGGCTGAAGGATTCTTGCAAGATGTACATGTGGGATCTGGACGGCCCGAGTGCCCTGAGGATCCTTATGCAGGCGGACAAGTGGCCCGTGGTGACCCCGGGCTTGATTAAAAGACTGTGCCAACTGGTGGCGGCCAGCTACCGGTCCTTAGAGGACACCGACGACTGGCGGGCGCTGCAGGCCAGCAACCCAGTGGCCTCTGGCTTCATCCAGGCCTTCGCGACTGCCGTCACACCGCCTATGGTGATGCATTTTAACACGGTACCTCCCTCGGGGAAGATTTCCAGAAAGCGACCTTTGTCTTCTTAACAAACGTGTTTTTGGCCATGATGCCATGCTTGATCTCGATTTTTAATAGGCGTATGAATTGTCTTCTCGGGTTTGTTCTATCGTTGCTCAATGATTATTAAGAAGAATGTTGTGATTGTCATGAATCACTTGCAAAGACCCAGACAATTTGTTCTCAGAGTGCATTGCTATTTTCGTTTTGGGGTTTGGTTTTGTTTTTGTCTTTTTTTCTTTAAATTTATTTTAGTAATGCCAATATGCCATTATGCATGACAATCCACACCAAATACGGATCATTAAATTTAACTTGATTCACTTGTTTCTTATTTTCTTTAACACCACCGTGGTCAACCCCGCCGTCGGCTGGTATTCTCGACATTATCCCTGGCACCTGTTTGTGAACCGCTCCTTCCAAGTAGATTCGATTCCCAGAAGTCCCCTTGTGTTTTCAAGGACTGCCTTAAATGGCCCTGCCAGCCTGGCGCGGTGGGCCGCTCTTTCCCCTACCCCACAGTGGGCCAGAAGACCGGTGCAGGCGGCCAAAATCCCGGACGCGTTTTGAGCTCCCGAAATCGAACGTGTGACCCCACCAATGGATTCCTCGTTCGGAGAGAAATCCAATGGTGGGGTCACACGTTCGGTTCGAGTCCCGTCTAGCGCCTCTGGAGCTCAAAACGCGTCGAGAGTTTTGGCCGGCCGCGCCGCCTCCACTGTGTGGTTGGGGAGTCCTCTGCTGGCGGGGCGCCTGTGAGGTAGGCCACCAATCCATCCCGCAGCACCGCGGCGCGGAGACGGTGGCCTACCCTGCGACTCACAGGCGTTAGAGCCCTACATTACCCCTTCGGGGAAAAATTTACCCGAAAGAGTAATTTAGGCCTCTAACCGGCGTTGCAGAGTCCTCCACGTCGTGATCTGGAGGGCCCAGCAGACGTGGCCGGTAAACGACACGCGAAGGTCCACTTTGAGACTCTGAAACCTTTCCTGCCAGTTTGCCTCTCGATTTTTAGAAAAAGAAAATTGAACAGACAATGCTGGCTGTAAGAGAGGAGACTCTGGATGTTTTCCTGTATGTGAAAATGCAAAATAGTTCCCCTCGTCGCCTCCCCAGCGACACAACTCAAGAAGTGCGCTTACTGGAGGTGCTGTGACTTTCATGCACTGTCTTCTCTTAGTTTTTGGGATGGAAATAAAACACAAGTGTAACTGACCATGCTTTATTGAGGAATTTTAACAACTCGTCTCACAGTAGTCACAAATACTTCAGACCATAACAGTGGCACACACCCTGTTATTATCATTCTTCCTCCCAGCGTACATAAAAGTGCTGTCAGTAAAAGTAAAAGAATTTCAAATGTAAATTTCCTCAAAAATTGCAAGAAGTGGGAACTTGAATGCTTTCATTTCTTATTTATCAGATCAAATATCAATCAATTATGAATATTCTCCATTTAATTTTAAAACATGTTGATTGACAGCTGATGAAAACATTTATTTTCACATTAAAGACTGTCAATCAACACGAGCACCATAATGTTTCTGTTGAATGAGTTATCAATTGGTATCTTAACAACGACAAAAAATCTAGCCTTAAGTTATGAAAAAATACTGACACACATGGATAAGCACGATTTCCACATCTACAATACATAAAGGCTAACTTCATAAGTCTAAACTCAAAAATTTACCACATCAAATGCTTTGAAATATGACGAAATTTCCTTGATAACAGTCAATAATTAGTTTTCATTTACCTGAAAGAAAGGCATCAATTTCTCTTTTTAAACAAATTTCTTACTTTTCTACAAGTTTTACTAAAATGACAAACATATCACATAAGAACAAGACCCAAATTTGTTAAAACATACATAATTTCCGTTGTATCTCTTGTTTTCCTTTAATTAACTTCATTCTCTTCACAATTTATAACATAATTTCAGAACAGCCTATGTTGAAGATCACAGATTAATCAATAAAATTTACTTCCGCTCCCATCTTAAATGAAAACTATCAAAGGTCACAGAGACAACAAACCAGCAAAGCACAGGAAAATATGGCACGGCACACATGTCAAATCTTTACGATTTTTCAAACAGAAATGTTTCTGTCACAATTTTGTAAATTCTGAACCATTACTGTTTTCCAGCCCAATGAGTAGAAAGTAGCCATTTCAAAAAATTTCTGGGGCCTCACACTGTGAACATAAAAAGGCAATAATTTACAAGTCTTATGCACTCACTGAAAAAAAAGATAATCAGAACAAGATGAGAGTAAAATGAGGATTCTGGGCTTCTGCAAGCATATCAATTACCAAGGCAATAAGATAATAATGGTTCCATTTTTTTTTTTCCCAGACAATGCAAAGACAGAAACTTAATTTAAAACTAAAATCCATAGGAAAACCTGATCATTGTACAATTAGGCAACAAGAAAAATCTAAACATAAGTTAAAACATAAATAAGAAGCCACAGAGCACAGCTCAACTCAAAGGGCTTTAACATAAATTAATGAGGCAATGAAATGAATTTATACAAAAGATGAGTAGCAGTGAGCTTAACTAAGTACACATCTGTCTTCAGTCCTTAAGATCCAACCTTAAAGGGTTTGAGGACAAACAGCATAAGGTTTTTCAGTTTGAAAAAAGAAAGAAAAAAAAACTTAAACATTATCTCTTACGCTACTGCTGACTACAGCTTAAATACCTAACCATAGACTTTGGACAACACAGTATAGCAATTGCCCTTGACGTACCATAAGACAACTGTACCACTTGAGTTTCTGTTTTGTACTACTTCAAAATTACTAAAAATAGATAACATACGCAGCAATAAAAAGGCTTGTTACTCTCACAGAAACTCTCACACACATTCTGCATTCAAGATATTTATATTTCCATGGTGAGAAAGGCTGGAGGCCTATTTAATTTCTTTAGAACAACATTGCTGCTCATTACGTTTATGTGAAAACAGGTAGCCCTCTTTTTTTAAAAAAAAGGTAAAAATGAGCTGATAGGGGGATGGTAACAATTCGATTGCAACTAGTCAATTGGCACAGCCCAAGGGTGCTGCACGCGGCCATACTGAATGGAGGTCAGAGCTCGTTCTAGTCTGAAGTACAGTGGGTTTTCTTGACTACCTGTGGGTATTTTGATTGTCATATTCTTGTAGTGGATTGATGCCACAGGGCTCACAATGCAAGCAGTGCCTGCTCCAAACATTTCTAAGAGCTGTAAGTTCCAAATACAAATTAGAAAAACAGTCCAAAATTATGTGAAATTCGTTTAATGTAGTCATAGCTCTTAACTTACTCTGTTCTCATTCCACAACTTTATCACTTCGGCCATAGTTATTTTTCGCTCAGAAACCTTAAATTCATTCCAGCCACGTGTCAACTCCAGGATGGACATGCGTGTAATACCAGGCAAAATTAAGCCATCCAGATTTGGTGTGACAAGCTCTCGTTCTGAAAAATGGAAACAAGTTCAAATTTGTTTTTACCAGGTAAGCGATCAATGTGTGAGGTAGAATACTAAAACAAGGTGCTTACCTCCATCGTCATTAATAAAGAATAGGAAAATATTCATAGTTCCAACTTCAGTCAGCTGTTCATCTTGGCCATACAGCCACAAAACTTGTTGGAAGCCTTTCTCATTGGCCTCACGCTATTAGAAAAGAAATTTTTTTAAAAGGACTACAAAAGACCAATTGACTGTTGGTCATATATTGAAAACATACCTGTACATGTATGGTGGGGGCATAATTGGAGCCCATTTTGCGATCGCCACAGCCACCTGGGAATGCTCGTGTATACTTTGGATCTGCCATCAAAGTGACAGGTTGGAAGCCAGATGAAAAGTAAGCCCCAACAGGTGACAGGATAGCGTAGAGAAGAGCAGACTCAGAGCATGCAATACCCAAAGACGGCTGGAAAAAGACCAGGGAAAAGTTGAGCATACAAATTGTCTGATTAAGAGATTCAATGTAAATCCAAAAAGACAAGAGGTTGTTGTGAAGACCATCAGAGAGAAAAATAAAGAAAGATTTTTAAGTCAACAAAATGGCACAAGTTGTTGACATACACAGTGCCACACCCGCACCCCTGCTGTATCACTTTGAGCAACCAGCTGATGTTCCAGAACTTGTTATCACAGCTTATTATCACTGTCATTCCCTGATAATTACTTTCATGCCAGTCTTCAAACAGGAAGAGATAAATACCAACTGGTCGAGCATCACATGATTCTAATATTAAAACACAAAAGAACAACACTAACTGAACAAAAACACTCATAATTGACTCCTCTATTTAAATTTGTACGCTAGCTAACAAATTCACGTTTACAAGATGGGATAAATTTGGAAACTTTTCACAAGAGGAAACACACCACTGAATAAATTTCACTTCAGGTTTGATTAAAACCAACCGCTAGTTTAAATTTGGCAGAGTCACCTGCTTCTGCTCCTGCTACATATTCATGAGATGACCACACTAGGGACATGGGTTTCTTCCCATCCCTCCCACAAACAGACAGACAGACAGACAGACAGAAAGGGAAAGAGAAGAAGAGAGAAATAAATAGTGCAGATGAACAGTGTACCTGCTCACACCTGCCGACCGGCCCAGTCTTTTGAGGGGAACACATAGGTCACATTCTTCAGTTTACTCACATCAATACCAATGAAGGTTGGACGAATGTAAAGGCTTGAAGACTCTGAATGGGGCACCCATTCCTGGTCGATACTGACTAAGCGGCTCAAACATTTTATCAATTCCGGTCCACTGAATGTTGGTAGACCTGATCTGGCTGCAGATCGATTCATTCGTTCCATGTTCATATCTGGACGGAAAACGCGTATCCTCCCATCAACACCACGATAAGCTTTCATGCCTTCAAACAACTGCGATAAAAATTAAATAATAAAAATTCAAAGAATAAAAGGAAAAGTAAAAACACTTCAAACAAAGGAAGAGACTTAAGACAGCATTCCTGTACCTCAACAGCATAATGCAGCACTTTGGCAGCCGGATGGAGGACAAGATTTTCAAAGGGTGTAATCACAGGTTTTTGCCACCCTCCAAGTCGTTTGTGGTACTCTATCTTGAGCATATGGTCGGTAAACAATTTTCCAAACTGAAGACCTGCAGCGTCAGGTTTGGGTTGAAGTTGGTGGGGCTCAGCCAAACGTACTATGGTATCCGAATACTGAATAAATAAAAATAAAAAAAGACAATGAAAATTACAAAAGAATAATCCACATTTATACTTAATGATTGGATTGTTCATATATGTTGTGGCTAAAGAAAGAACTTCAGGTTTCAGTTTATCTGATTGAACGCCTCTGGCACTCTCGACAGAAAAACATCATGACAATAGCTCGGCACAATCTTTATCAGACAGCTGTTTTGCTGTTTTCATTTTTAATTGAAGTATGGCAATTATAAGGCAATAAGAATGTTGCTTCTCATTATCTCTTAGACAAACTGACACAAACCTGCAACACTGAACATTTCTGTTCATTTAAATAAACTATATAATGGAGTTACAAACTATGATCCTCTAATACTTTCAGCTACAAACATTAATTTTATAAGCTTGACAAGCTTTTATAGGCAATTGCATTAATGGAAAAGGCGTTTCCAATTAGTACTCAGTACATTCAGTGTCACAGAATTGTTTTCAGATTATAAAAATACAAAATACAGTAACAACATAAGGAGCGGGAGAAACCACGTTTATCATTTATCAGCTTCGGGACTGAAGAAACAATCGTGTTGCAATGACACCCTCCTTGGGAAACAGCATGTGTCCGCATTGCATGACATCAGCATTTTATCAGTAACCCCCACACATGTGTTAAAATTGTAAACAAGGATGAATACTTCCACCTTCCACAGACAAAAAACTTATGAGAGACAGGAGACTTACCCTGAACGACTCCATGGATGGCAGGCTCTCTTGAGCAGGCACACAGACACCCTGAGTGGCAGCTGTGGCCGCAGCAGTTGCAACGGACTGCCATTTTTTATCCTCGGTGTGTAAACAACGCAGTTGATGGGCCAGAAACTGAAACAATAAGATACAAGAAATTGGCATAATCCAACTGAAATGATGTGCCCACCAGACTGTTTATACAAAGATATCAGGGTGGGAAAAATTTTTAATTTACTTGTTCAAATTCTTGAAGACACAAGGCGACAGTTCATGAGAAACAGAAAGAATGTTCCATCTGAGATTCAAGACCTTTTATCAGAATCAATTGATCGACTGATAAACTTCAAATGGAATATGAGGAAAGGGGAAAAAAAGAAAGAGTAATTGCATCAGCCGGTCAGTCTCTCAAACTGAAGAGAGATAAAAACGACTTGCGCCACATATATGCCAACCAAACGGACCGATCTACCATTTCAACATGACTGAAGGGGTGCTTTGGCCTTGACCTCACGACATCTTTTAGCGCTCTTGAAACGAAAGAATGCCAAACACTGGCTCTCAAACTCACAATGAATTTGAGGAATTTCATTTCATTAAAAAGTAAAGCATTTGAGCAGATGATTATGAAAGATACTTGCAAAATACAACAAAAGACAATTGCAATCAACATTTTGAACACACATTTTAACACATTTGATCAAAATAACACTAGAGGTACAATGAAGGTAGTACCTACACACTGCTAAATACATACAGCAATTTTTGCAAATTTATTGCTTTGAAAATTAAGCTAAGTACGAACATAAGTAAAAAATAACTATCAATTCAAAATTTTGAACATGTAAAATTAGATGTACTGTGGAGCGGGGAAAGAATTGCAGGCTATTCAGCTCCAGAACAACATGAAGAGAGCACCAGGCAGTTTCCACAACTGATTGTCATGCACCGCGTCGAGCACAACGTCAAATCAACAACCAGACTCGGCAGAATCAAACTCAGAATGGACGAAGGATTCCCGAAATGACACATCCCCGCAAGAATCCCCGGGAAACAGTGAAGTTGAGAAGGTTATGGTCCACTTGGCGAATCGGTCACAAACAGGGGAATCTCGACATGACATGCCAAAGTAACAGCTCCGGCATGGAGCACGGGGGTAAAACACCAGAAATGAAGCAACCCCAGCGCCGCGGCAACCTCACCTTAGGTCGCAAAACCAGCTGGCGAACAGTCGGGCGCACCATGTCGATGCAAACACATGTGTTGTTGACGTCGGTCCGGGAGCGGCGGAGGCAAATCCAAATCACTCAACGCTTCGGCGGCAACTTTTAAATCCTCATTTCAGCGCGGCAAATGAGTACGAGGGAGAAGTCTCGCACTGCCAGCCGCGGCGCTCGCGGGTGATCTTCTTCCTGCTCGGACTAGCGCTGGCTGCGTTCAATTCAAACGATGACGGAACCGGCGGCGCTCGCGGGTCGCTTCGCTTCTGTTCGGCGGGCTGCTCGAGCGCGCTCAAGTGTGTGCGGACGTCTGACACGTCTCCGCGCGCCGCGGTTGTCGTTCCCTGGGCCGATGCGGCGGCCGGCGAGGCGTGGGAGGAAGAAGGAAGAGGGGGCACAGTGGGCCAGAAGACCGGCGCAGGCGGCCGAAACTCGAGACGCGTTTTGAGCTCCAGCGTCGCTGAATGGGACTCGAATCGAACGTGTGACCCCACCAATGGATTCCTCGTTCCGAGAGCAATCCATTGGTGGGGTCACACGTTCGATTCGAGTCCCATTTAGCGACGCTGGAGCTCAAAACGCGTCCGGGAGTTCGGCCGCCTCTATCGGTCTTCTGGCCCAGGAGGATATGGGAGGAGGATGACGGGGAGGAGAGGAGGGGCTTGATGCTCGCCGCGATGCCCCGGACATCGCGTCGCCCCGTCGACCCTGCCGACTAAGTCCGAAGGGTCGCCCCGTCGCTCTGTCTCTCTCGCACTCACGGGGCGTCCCGTAGGGGTGCGAGAGAGACAGAGCGACGAAGCGGCTCCGCGGAATCCGGCGGAATCGCTCCGCTGTCGTCGTCGGCGTCCTCCTCAAACGCGCGGTCACCGGGGAGACGCTCGAACGGCGATTCGAACGCAGCCTGCGGTCGCACGGCGCAAGAGGCGAGGCGGGGAACGCCTCGGAACGCCCCAGAACGGCTCGTGGCAGGCGCACAGTGGGCCGGAAGACCGGCGCTGGCGGCCAAAACTCTAGACCCGTTTTGAGCTCCAGAGTCGCTAGTTGGGACTCAAACCGAACGTATGACCGCACCAATGGATCGCTCTCCGAACGAGGCATCCATGGGTGGGGTCACACGTTCGGTTCGAGACCCATTCAGCGACTCTGGAGCTCAAAACGCGTCCGGGATTTCGACCGCCTCCATCACCGGTCTTCTGGCCCACTGTGGGGCGGTGAGCCCCGCGTTGACGAAATCCGCGATGCGAGGAATCCGTCCATATCAGCTAGGCCCCCTACAACCAATTAGGAGTTACGTCACTCGACGCGCGCCCATGTAACTCTCACCGTTTACGAGATAAACACCCCATAGTGCCCGGCGGATTGGCAGACTGAACGGGCACGCGAGAAAGGCGAGTCAAAAGTCGAGAGATAATGTCCGTTCTGTCGAACGTCGAAACGAGCCGACACAATGTAGACGTCAAAGGGACAGTGAAGTTTTTCGTCGGGTCGAAAGAGGGGTGCGTCACGGGCAAGGTCACGAGTTGCTTACGTACACAGGGGCTTGCATGTTCGCCTACTTTCAGTTTCAGTCTACATGTATGGGTTAGTCGATTTCCCTACTCTCAGGGGCTTGTTCGTTTGTGCACTCTCAGGGGCTTGTTCGTTTGTTCACTCTCAGGGGCTTGTATGTTTGCCTACTCTCAGGGGCATGTGTGTTTGCCTACTTTCAGTTTCGTTCTACGTACATGGGCAGCTTTCCTACTCTCAGGAGCTGTTTGCCTGACGACCACGTTGAGCCGCCCCACAGTGGGCCAGAAGACCCGTTAAGGCGGTACAAATTCAAAATCCCGGACGGGTTTTGAGCTTTGCAGTCGCTAAACGGTACTCGAACCGAACGTGTGACCCGAGGGGTTACCCACTTCTTACTTTGGTGCACACACGATTCCGGATTCCCACGATTCCCGAACAAATTCTACGGAAAAAGAGAGAATTTTTGAAGAAATTCCTTCGTTTTTTTTTGTTTTTGGACACTATTGCAAGATTACGACGACATACAATTGAAATATAAGGATTTTCAATAAAATTATAAAAAAAATCGAATGATGCCCAGTTTAAGTGTACACACGATTCCCGGAGTGGGCAAGCCCTTGGTGCGACCCCACCAACTACTTGCTCTCCGAACGAGGAATTTGTGGGGTCACACGTTCGGTTCGAGTCCCATTTAGCGACTCTGGAGCTCAAAACGCATCGCCTGCGCCGGTCTGCTGGCCCACTGTGCGTCCCCGCCTCCCCGCAGCCAATCGGGCACGTAGTGCAGGGCGTAAGTGGCGGCGGCTGGTGCTGGCCAGCGGCAGCCTGTGGGTTGATAAGGGTGCAAGTGGCACGGAACGGCGCAACCGGAAATAGGATGGCACAGAAAATGGACGAGCGCCGTGCCGCCGAGGGATTCATTCAAAAGAGCAAGCAGTCGTCGCTCTGTCCCTCTCGCACTCCAACGGAGTGCACCATGTGTGAAAGAGGGACAGAGGGAAGGCGACACGACACTGCTGCTGAATCGCCCGGCAGCAAGCGGGCAGAGGGTCGCACGCCACGCAGCCAAAAAATATTCTCTCTCTCTCTCTCTCTCTCTCTCTCTCTCTCTCTCTCTCTCTCTCTCTCTCTCTCTCTCTCTCTCTTCTCTCTCTCTCTCTCTCTCTCTCTCTCTCTCTCTCTCTCTCTCTCTCTCTTTCTTTCTCCGCGCGCGCGCCACGCTTCGCCCGGCAAAGCGCATTCCAAATGCAGTGGCTTGCAGTGGAGGGGCGCGAGCACCGATTAGACTTGGCTAATACACGCAGGGTGGTAAGGCCAAGTTACGTTGGCGCCACCAGCTGGTTGATTCAGACCAGGCGGTTCCTCTGCCCCCCCCCTCTCTCTCTCTCTCTCTCTTCTCTCTCTCTCTCTCTCTCTCTCTCTCTCTCTCTCTCTCTCTCTCTCTCTCTCTCTCTCTTTCTTTCTCCGCGCGCGCGCCACGCTTCGCCCGGCAAAGCGCATTCCAAATGCAGTGGCTTGCAGTGGAGGGGCGCGAGCACCGATTAGACTTGGCTAATACACGCAGGGTGGTAAGGCCAAGTTACGTTGGCGCCACCAGCTGGTTGATTCAGACCAGGCGGTTCCTCTGCCCCCCCCCCCCCCTCTCTCTCTCTTCTCTCTCTCTCCTCTCTCTCTCTCTCTCTCTCTCTCTCTCTCTCTCTCTCTCTTTCCTCTCTTCTCTCTCTCTCTCTCTCTCTCTCTCTCTCTCTCTCTCTCTCTCTCTCTCTCTCTCTCTCTCTCTCTCTCTCTCTCTCTCTCTCTCTCTCTCTCTCTCTTCCCCGTGCCCACCGGTCGCCTCATGTGTGCGACAGAGACAGAGCGACGCACAGGTGATGACGCCCCGCGACTGACGTCCGCAGGCCCATTGCGAACCGCGCGGAGAGTGAGAGAGAGAGAGAGAGAGAGAGAGAGAGAGAGAGAGAGAGAGAGAGAGAGAGAGAGAGAGAGAGAGAGAGAGAGAGCAGCGGCGCTGCGTTGCCGGGGGTGTGTCGCCGCGTTGTTGCGCGTGCCGCGTGCACATAGGGCCAGGCCCGGCCGTTCATGACGCTGCGCGACTGACGTCGGCAGAGGGCCCGTTCCGAACAGCGGTCTCATTGCTCTGTCTCTCTCGCATCGCTGCGCGACGCTCTGTGAGTGCGAGAGAGACAGAGCCGCGCACAGTGGGTCAGAAGACCGTTGAGGCGGTCAAAATCCCGGACGCGTTTAGAGCTCCAGAGTCGCTAGGTGGGACTCAAATCGAACGTGCGACCCCCACCAATGGATTGCTCTCCAAACGAGGGACCCATTGGTGGGGTCACACGTTCGATTCGAGTCCCACCTAGCGACAGGAGCTCAAAAGGCGTCGGTAGAATTTGGGCCGCCTCAACGGTCTTCTGACCCACTGTGCCGCGGTGTCATGACGACCCATCACGACGGAATGAAAGCCAATAGAACAGCGCCGCCATGACTACATTACAGGCAGGCTAACCCCGTGTCGGCCTTCGGGTGCCCTCCTACCTCCTCAGGCCGCGAGGGCCAACAACGCCAGCAGCGCCGCGCACGCCGCGGAAACGCGTGACGACGCTCTGACCGGCCGACTATTCGCCGCGTCTCTATCGCACTCGCGGGGCGCACAGAAGACCGGTGGCGGCGGTCGAAATCCCGGAAGCGTTTTGAGCTCCAGAGTCGCTGAATGGGACTCGAACCGAACGTGTGACCCCACCATTGGATTGGTGTCCGGACGAGGAATCCATTGGTGGGGTCACACGTTCGGTCCGAGTCCCATTTAGCGACTCTGGAGCTCAAAACGCGTCTAGAGTTTCGGCCGCCGGCGCCGGTCTTCTGGCCCACTGTGGGGCGTCCCGTAGCGATGGGAGGGAGACGGAGCGACAATGGCCGCACTGCTCGGAATCAAACCGGTCGAGTCGCGGCCATTGAAATTGGGAGAGGGTCTTTTTGGCCGGGCGGCGCCTGCCTGACGGACCGAATGGAGCTGCGCTTCATTGTGTTTCAAATGCACTTGGCACGCCGGCCGGAGCCACTCGGGATTTCACACGCTTTTTGGCGCATCCCGTAGTATTTGAGTATTACGGAAGTAAATGCCGCAGGAAGGACTCTCTCTCTCTCTCTCTCTCTCTCTCTCTCTCTCTCTCTCTCTCTCTCTCTCTCTCTCTCTCTCTCTCTCTCTCTTACACACACACGCACACACACAACCGAACTAAACACACAACACACACAGCACGTTTGCTCTACAAACTGAACAGCGTGCATAGCAACGCCACCTGACGCGTGGCTGCATGCACACTTCAACGAGCATTGCACTTGGATGCACAATGTGCAAGTCCATGCACCGACCTCAGGGTCTTCAGAGGACGGTTTACGTCGAGGGTTCGTCAACTCGCTTCGCACACAGGCTGCATATTACTCGTATATTACTTCTATATATCACCGTAAAAAATCCATGAATATTACCAAATAAACTACTTATGGCAAAATTATATCATTAAAAATCAGCCAAAGGAAACGGTGATGTGGGACGTATCTTAGCATGTATTACTTTGTACATGCGCCATATGTGTTGACGACCCCTCCGGTTTACTAACATTAGAAGACAGCTTACTTGGACCATTTTGGCTTCGGCGGGTTCGGGTTCGGGGGCAGTGCCCTCAGAGCGCAACAACACTTTATGTAACTGTTCCCAGCCCAGCAGTGCACAGTGGGTCAGAAGACCTCTGAGGCGGCCAGAATTCTAGACCCGTTTTGAGCTCGAGAGTCGCTAAATGGGACTCCAATCGAACGTGTGATCCCACCGATGGATTGCTCTCCAAACGAGGAATCCATTGGTGGGGGGTCACACGTTCGATTTGAGTCCTATTTAGCGACTCTGGAGCTCAAAACATGTCCGAGATTCTGGCTGCCTCAACGGTCTTCTGACCCACTGTGCAGCAGTGTGACTGACCGGACCTGCATGCCGCCAGGGGGAGGCGACAACCTGGGGCGCCGTGAAGCGATGCGCGAACCATCATTAGAGTCTCCCAAAAAACGGGATTTTCGCGTACACACGAGTTCTCCGAACCTAGTGCTTCTTTTGTAAGTCTGACGCTTTTCGACACTTCCGGACACTGACACTTCCCGTGGTCTGATTGTGACTAAATTGGGTGTCTATTCGAAATCCGGTGTCGAAAAGTTCGCTCAGCCCAAGAGGAAAGAACTTTGATTTTCAGTGTACCAATGTTTTAAAGTCCACAAGAATTTCGGACGAATTTTAATGAATCGCAGCCAAATTTCTATGAATTTCGGCACAAACTTCACGGGTATTCAAAGAATTTCTTTAAATTTCGACTAAAGTTCACGAATTTTGAAGGAAATTGACACAATTTTAAGATTTCTCGTGAATTTTGGTGTCCAAATTGAGTTGTTTCCCCCAGACACATCCGAGGACCAATCTGAACTTTCCTGAGCTCGACGTAGACGTATAAGTGAGATATTAAAATGAAAACACGGAAATGCGGTACGGCGCCAAAGTTGCTGATTTGTATATCGGCGCGTCTAGAGTTTCGGCCGCCGGCGCCGGTCTTCTGGCCCACTGTGCCACGTGCCTCCCACTTGGCGCCACCGTAGCCCGATTTTTGGCACCGTTTCGAAATTCCCCGATGATGAACTCCAGACGCGCCACTGTGCGCCACGATGACGTCACATCGAGATATCGAGATAGAGCGTCACGCGGCCTCCGCGTGCGTCGTGTGTTGTGTTCATTTGGGAGGCCCGGCCGAGCCCTGCGGACCAGATCCGTCTCTCTCCCACCCCTGCGGCGCGGCCCACGAGTGCGAGAGAGACAGACAGACCGGAAGCGTCACAGTCCTGAATCGGCCTGCATCCTGATTCCGAGAGTAGTTTACATCGCTCTGTCTCTATCGCACTCATGGCGTCCCGTATAGGTGCGAGAGAGACTCTCGGAATCAGTCTATCACTGCAAATCCAGTGGTAAGTTTGCTTGCCACAGAATCGGCAAGCCGTTTTGAATGCCAAAAATTGGCAAGCTTGGCCCGAAAATACTGACCAGCTTGCCAAAATTTGGCAAGCTTCTGAAGATTCCAGGTCAAAGCTTGCCAAATTTTGGCATTCAAAACAGCTTGCCAAATTTGTGGCAAGCAAACTTACCACTAGCTTTGCAGTGATGCTGCCGGCGGTGGAGCCCTTGCAACGTGCTGTAACGGCTGTAACGCGCCTCGGCAGATCGCATTGGCGGCAGTCTCTTTTTGCTCTTGTTTTGATGGGGCCTCGCTGACCTGTCGACTTCACAAGAGCCATTGCCAAGGCTCTCTGCCCCCCCCCCCCGCCCCTACGCCACGCGACGCCACGCCACCACGCCACCGCATGAAATCCGATCAGATATAAGAGCTATCTAAAAGCCTCTACGGTAAATTTCGACAGAAGATGACAAATGGCGTTGCCAACCGCGTGCACTTCACTGAAAATTTAAAAAAAAAAAATTTAAAAAAAATCGATGGACTTTCCATCCAGGTAAACGATTGACCTGACTTAATCCGTACCGCTTTCGGTGCACATGTGGATGAAGTCTGGTCAATTTTTCACCTGGAAAGTCCGTTGATTTTTTTTTTCAGTGTCTGCCAAACGGGCCCAGGCGCCTGCCAAGCTGAGGGTCGGCCACCACGCCGCGTACAACTCGTGCGCGTGTTGCGGGCTTGCCTACCTTCAGCTTCGCAGGCGTTCGAGTCCATGGACTCCTGCAGGACGCAAGTCTATGGCGTAGCGTGCAGAGTAAGAAATGGGTACATATGGAGCAAGTTCGGCGACGGCCCGTACTTTTTTCCCTTGTTCTGTACCTTATCCGTACAAAAGTACGGAATTTTTTTTACAGTGAACATGCCTGCCGAAAGAATGCGAAACACGCAGGAAGCAGTCAAAGGAAGTCAACATGACGTCAAAATAATGTTGTTTCGTTTTGTCGAAATTTTGTCTAAACTTAGTCATTTCGACGCATCAAATGACGTCACGGTGAGCGTTTTGCGTTCTTTGGGTTCCGTCCGCGCAAAAACAAAACAGCCGAGCGATAACTACGCGAATCCATGTGCCACCTGCTGAACACAACAAGCCGTGACTCGGAGCGCCTGCCTTGGTCTTGGGCAAATATTTGCCTATTTTTCATTCCGCACACTAAATGTTTACGCAGAATTTTGTACGTGGTGATGCATGATTTTAAACCTGCGTGACGTTTCGCATAAAATTGTGCACAAATATGCATAAATTTATGTATTTTTACGCATAATATTATTCAAAGTCCCCGCTTGCTCGAAATCGCGCAAGTGACACGTACAAAAATTCTACATAAACATTCAGTGTCCGGTGATCAAAATCCTCGTTTTTGCGATGCGAGGCATAAAAAAGACCGGAACAACGTAGTCCGCCACCCAAAGAGGGATCGGGGTATCCGTGCGTCACCCTATAAAGATTTAGCACCTCTTGGGTACACTCCGAAAAAAGGAGGTTGCCTTCCTCCGACGGGAATAACAGCATGCAAACGCGTATCGGTCGAAAACAAATTTCGTTTGCATTTGGGAACGTTCGAGAGGTATATTATTATTGAGGGGGGGGGGGGAGGTCTGGTTAGGTCAGGTCGGCCGGTGCGCATGGGCGGTAGGCCGCGGCACAGTGGGCGCTGGCGGCGAAAACTCTAGACGCGTTTCGAGCTCCAGAGTCGCTAAATGGGACTCGAATCGAACGTGTGACCCCACCAATGGATTCCTCGTTCGGAGAGCAATCCATTGGTGGGGTCACACGTTCGATTCGAGTCCCATTTAGCGACTCTGGAGCTCGAAACGCGTCTACGGTTTCGGCCGCCTGCGCCGGTCTTCTCGCCTACTGTACGCGGTGGGGGCGGTGGGCCGATGCCGTGGGTACCCACCGGGACCCACCCGCGCCAGGTGCATTTCAAATTCGCCGAGCCGCGTCCTTGTCCTTGCGGCCTGTGCTGTATTGTTTCATCAAACACATGTGGCACCACGGCCAGCAGCGAGCACTAGCGATTCCGCGTACGGCGCTTCGTCGCTCTGTCTCTCTCGCACCGCTCCGGGACAGCCCACCAGTGCGAGAGAGACAGAGCGCAGCGGCCGTTCGAGCGAATTATGTTGTTGCGAATTACGGGGAAGTTTGTCGCCAGGCCGAACAGAGCGCCAGCCGAGCTTCTCCCATCAGAGTCGTTTTTTTTGCTCGTTTCTCTGCTCGTTTCTCGCTCTTTCTGTCGCACCCATGACTCGTGCGACCCGGCGGGGGGCGAGAGAGACAGAGCGACGAAACGACAATCGATTGGCGCCACCATGAGCGTGAATCGAATTCCGAGGCAGGCGTGGATACAAGGGGGAGAGGGGGGAGGGGAAGAGGGGGGAGGGGAAATGGGGGAGGGGAAGAGGGGGAAGAGGAAGAGTGGAAGAGGTAGGCAAAAAGTAGCACTTTGCCCCTGTAAGTAGTAAACTTTTGCGACATCCCCCCTCCCCCTCGAACCTGTCTCTGGATCCGTCCTTGATTTGAAGAGTATAGGCGAAGGAAGGCAGATGCCCCCACCACCTACCGCAACCAGCCACCTCACCCCCGCGCCGCGAGTTAAACTTGCACAGCACACGCATAGCGCGGACCCGTACCCCTCTATCCCCCTCCCTACCCTCCGCACCGCCCGCGCCGTCCCCACGCTGAATGTTTACCTCGCTGTGCGGGGGTGAGGGAGCAAGGCAGGAAGGGTGGGGTGCGCTTGGGGTCGTGGTGGGGGCTAGCTGCCTTCCTTCGCCTAGGGAGACCGTAACGCGCGCGGAGTTGTGTCCGGCCGAAGAGGTCACTAAGGGACAGGGCGCCCCGCGTTCGGCGAGGCGCACAGTGGGCCCGACGCAGGCGGCCAAAACCCACGCGTTTTGAGCTCCAGAGTCGCTAAATGAGACTCGAACCGAACGTGTGACCCCACCAATGGATTGCTCTTCGGACGAGGAATCTTTTGGTGGGGTCATACGTTCGGTTCGAGTCCAATTTTGCCGCTCTGGAGCTCAAACCGCGTCTAGAGTTTTGGGCGCCTGCGCCGGTCCTCTGGCCCACGGTGTGGCGGTCGCGTTGTTGCTAAACGCCTCGTTGACGTCATCAAATATTCAGCACTCTGTCCGGCCCGCGCACTTCTCATGCAGACTCATTTCGTGCAATGTCTCTGCATCCACAAACTGCTTTCCCAAATTCCCAAAGAACCTCGCGGAGGGGGGGGGGGCTGCCAAAGACCTTTGAAAAGATCCAAGAAGTCCGGTTTTACGTCCTGTCTCTGTTTTGTGCTAGTTACCGACACAGTGCAAATTAAACCTTTGCAAATAACGAGGCCTCTGGAAATTCCCGACGAAACGCACTTTCCAGACTCCCTCCAGGATTTTTTTAAAAATTTGTTGTCTTTAGGGATTTTTTTCGGTATTTGTTTTTGAGATTGAACGAAAAGCCACATGAGAGCGAGGCTAGCCGGCCGGTGGTGGTCAAGCAGACTGCATCTCGCTACTGCATGCCCACTGTTCCTCAGTGGCGTATCTAGACTCGAGAAAAGGAGGGGGTCATGTCGCGCTTTTTGCCTACTGACAGGCGGATTGTGCGGCAAATTGACTACCTTTGGGAGTTTTATCAAGGGCAAAAAAGGGGGGGTCATGACCCCCGCGTTGCCCGCGGTCTCTTAGCGAAACACGGCCCAGAACAGGTGCAACAAGGACAGGCGGAAGAGAGCGACCGCGCTTGCACAGTGGGCGCAACGAGGACAAGAGATGCCGCGCCCTCTCCCTACTATGTTTTCATGGTGCCGGCCGGGACCGGTCATCGGAGGGGCGAATACAATCAAGGATTGCACCGAGCCGGGACGGACACAAAACACACAACAAGCGATAGCGGCGCAGCGCACTGTGGGCCGGACCGGAGCAGCGCAGTGGGCCGAAAGACAGGCGCGGCCGGCCAAAACTCTTGACGCACTTTGAGCTCCAGAGTCGCGCTAAACAGGACTCGTACCGAACGTTTGACCCCCGCCAATGGATCCCTCGTTTGGAGAGCAATCCATTGGCGGGGTCACGTGTTCGGTTCAAGTCCCATTTAGGACTATTGAGCTCAGAACCCGTCCGGGACTATGACCGCCCCCACTGGTGGCCCACTGCGCGCTGGCGGCGCTGGAACGGGGTGGAGGGTGGGGACACAAACCAGTGTTGCCATCTCATAAGAAGGAAACATTCCCACGATGCACCAGTGCCGAAAAGGTTGCCCACCTCAGCCCTTAGCCTGCTACCTGGGCAAATTTGTCGAGCGAGCAGAGCCCCGATCACTGCCTGGTGGGCAGGCTGAGACTGGCAACCCTTTCGGCACCGCTGCACAGTGGGAAGATTTCCCTCCTGCTCTTATGTGGTAACGCTGACACCAGCTCCCGAGAGGGGAACCGCTGCCCGCACACTCAACAACGCCGGCAAGTGGGCAAAATGTGTGGCAAGGAAAGTACAGTAGAACTGTCAGAACGTCGGCATCGTTATTAAGACCGCGGTGGCGGCATTAGGCCTGTGCCGCAGACAGGCGAAGCACAGAGGGTCAGAAGACCGGCGCAGGCGGCCGGAAATATAGTCACGTTTTGAGCTCCAGAGTCGCTGAATGGGACTTGAACCGAACGTCTGGCCCCACCGATGGATTGTTCTCCGAACGAGGAATCGGTTCGAGTCCCATTTGGCGACTTTAGAGCTCAAAACCCGTACGGGATTTTGACTGCCTCCACCGGTCTACTGGCCCACAGCGCGCAGAACTGCTTTCCCTTGCGTGGCCAAGACCTTCTTCTTGGCCTTGGGGAGTTGCTTACCGAGTCCACGGACAGCCGGCGTAGCTCGGCCGTGTCCTTCCCGGCCTCCTCCAAGTCGGCGAAGGGCGGCACGAGTCCCTGCTTGGCCTCCTCCACGTCGACGAAGGGCGGCACGAGTCCCTGCTTGGCCTCCTCCACGTCGACGAAGGGCGGCACGAGTCCCTGCTTGGCCTCCTCCAACCAAGCCCAGAGAGGGAAAGGCAAATATATTACAATTGAAGTGATTCATGTTACCCTTACCAGAATCATTCACAGAGTACAAACAATGTCCACCCCCTCCTTTAACATTGATCACCTGTCCATTCAAGTCTTTTCCATTCAAGCGACGAGCAGCAGAGCAACTCTTAGTGTTACTTGGGGAAAACAAATGAAACATCTGAATAAAAGTGACTCACCGAAAAGAAAACACGTCCTTGTATTAGTCCCCTATATTTCTTTTGAAGATATTCAATATGAACGATATTAAGATCCTCTTGGATGGATTCAAGATTGCACTCATCTATTGGATCAATAAGAACAAAGTGCCTCCAATCCAACTTTGCCACTTTAGTAGTGGACTCATGTAAAGTGGCCCCATCTACGTTCACGAATTTTTCACAGAGTCTAACTCTTCAAAATTGGCCAAGGTTTCATGTGTGTTGCGACTAAAATATATCAATGCAAGTTGGCCACAATTCTCAAAAAATTCCCGCAGTGTGTCCTCAGCTACTGTTGTTGAGATTCCTATGATTATTCCTGTCAGAGTGACCAGACCAATCTAAGGGTTTAAAGTGTGTCTTAAGTTACCCCAAATTTGTCTCAATTCACCCCCGTTTAAGGTAACTCTCCTTGCCGTTGCGTGTTTACCTCCTGACAATCAACAAATCATGTTATTGGTCCAGGTATGTAAAACAAGCCATTCTTTGACAAACCCTACATTTATTATGCAAAAAAAAAAAATGCTTACATGCATCCTAAGAGATGAAAAATTTGTGACTCAAAAACAAGGAGACAAATACTGAAAATTTACAAATACAATTAGAATCCTGTCGTGAGGAATAAAATGAAGCTCTACAAACGTTCTGTAGTAGAAAGAATTTCATACAACACCAGGAGATGTTTTGTAAAATACATTTATAGTATAAGAAAAGTAAATCAGGTATGGCTAAAACCTAAAGAATCTATTAACGTAGCAGCTCAATCACAAGCACAATTTCAGTGAAGAACAAAATAAATTAAAACTATGGAGATAAGTTCTCAGTCCATTTAAATTTGCATAATTAAAAGGAATGACTTAAGTTAGCTACACATCATAGCAGCATAGAAACAAGCAAAATTACAGGGAATGCTCCAATTTTTAAAATGTCATGATCATTCAGTAACACTTTAGAAACAAATAGTAATTCACATATACACAATTCTAAAACTTGAGAAACCTAACAATGATTTTATACAAAAGACATTAACAACTATTCTCAGTTCTTTCAAAATTGACAGTGAACAAAAAGAAAAGGTACACTTGCTTTTTTTTTCTTTCACAGAGAAAATTTAATAAAAAGAAGATACTGGACAGAAAAGCCAACTGCTTTGGATGCAGTGCCTATGACACATTGATGCCCGAAACCCCATGCCAAATCATCAGTCAAAGAATTAATACCACAGAAAAGCAACATGAGAGGAAAGAAATGAGAAAGGATATAAATAGACAAACAATGACTTGAGCTCTCCTCGGTCAGATAAGGTACATCATAGAAAGACTTACACCAATGAACAAAATTACAGGGCTCAGGATAAAAAAAAAAAAGTGGTATTTGATCAACGGGCTTTGCTAACTGAATCAACTTGCTCCACAATCCATTCATAGGTTGAGATGACATACCGTTGGGTAACATTTACTGCTTCATGGGTCATCTTCTGCAGATTTTCCGGAGACCATTTTCCACTGCAATCAAGAGAACAAAGCTAAGCGACACAGCTTGGAATTCTCAAAAAAACATGTAGTGTAATATCATCTAAGATTACGACAAACACAATGAAGCACACAGACATCTTCAATTAATAAAATCCTAAGGTACACACTAAAATGTTAGATAAACCCAATCTTTGACAAAGGAAGAAACTCAAGAAAAATTTTAGTGATTGGAACAAAGATAAAAAAAAAAAAAACGTTTAGCACATCTGTTTTAGTCTAAACCACACTTCACAGACTTACTTGTCATTTACTTTAAAAAATGACCCACACAAAGGACTTCATTTAGTATTTGCTGCAGCAATGAGAACTGTAGGCACCGAAGTCAAACATTAGAGTGAAGAACCCCACCAAAAAAACTTCTTAAAAATGGACCCACTTACACAAAAATATTTTTGGCAGCATAATCCTGGGCGGATTCAAATCCAACCTTGGTGTACCGTGCAAAGTCACCAGCGTACTGTACGATGGCTTCTCCAGTGACAGCTGCATATTTCTTCACCTGACCAGTGAATTCAGGAGCATTTATAGTGCACTGCAAGAAAATGGCAAATTAGACAATGTGCAAAAAGGGTAACCATAAATTGTAACATTTAAAAATAAGTGGCTCACCCAACTATCAATGCCAACCCACGCTTTTGATGCACTGTTGTATGCAATCATACCCAAGTCGCGTGCAAGTTCAAGGTATGGTTTGGAAACTTCAACAGCTGTCGCATAATAATGTGGACCATTTACACGTGTCCATCTGAGATAAAAATTGTCAGAAAGAATTAGCATAAAGAGACAACAGATACATAATTTAAAAAATAAATGATGTATTCTTACTCCGCCCCTTTCTGTGTGTAGACTTTGGCTTGTTCCAAAGCAAGATTTCCGTAAGCCAAAGCACCAGTGTCATGCAGCGTTCGCCCCACTGTAGATTCTGAAACAGGAAGGAAAATAATTTAGTTAAGAAAATCCAAATGACAATGAAGAATACAACATGCTCTTACCTTTAAAACTACCATGAAGTTTGATATCGTAGGCTACCATTCCACCAAATGCAAGAATGAGTATGAAGCTGATGAATTTCCAGTAAGAGCTCTTCTTCTTTGAAGCCATTTTGAAGGAGAGTGACTGAAACACAAAACGTCAGGATGTCTGTTAGTTCGGAGAGCAGGAAAAAAAATACTCATGACCTACGTCAGGGAGACAGAATTCTCGTTATCAGAATAATTGTAAAAACACGATAAACTACAAAAAAGCCATACATTCAGAAAAAGCAGGCTGACAGACGCGCCGAACGCAAACTAATTATCAATGAGCACCACGCAGGGCACGGACATAACCTCCACAGGTAATCCCAAACGGTAAGTGACCAGGGAAATTCTGACTGAACGCAATTCTAGTTTCTAGTGGGCACGGTTCACCGTGCTCAAGGGGCCCCTAGGAAATGCAGTGTCAAAAGCGAAGGCCGTGGAAAGGTCGAAAACACGTACGCTCCGTTCGTCATAGAAACTGCCTGCCCGTCACACTGACGGGGTTAGTGTTGGCGACTGCCACACCACCATACGGTATCACCCAAAATTCTCGATCAAACGCGGTGAAGTCAATAAAACTCGGCGAGAATCGCACAGATTTCGACAAAATTAACCAGGCTTTTCCCGCCAAAAGGAAGGGGTGGCTGGACAAAGCCTCCAGCGAGAACCACCCCCTGTCCATTGGCAGCGCCAATTCACTCCACGACGCAGCCGCCTGACACCAACACAAACTACCAAAGCCCTAGACATCGAGACGAACACAGCCAAACTGAAAATTTCGTCTCACGCAACACAAGCAGAGAAAACACGAAATCACCTAGTACAATGACGGAGGGATGATTGCTACGTAACGATCCTGCACTGAACGCACACAAGAGACACACGAACTCAGCTGTCAGCGTCAGCGAAAACAGCCGAACACCGAGCCGAAGCCACGAAGCAGCGCGAAGCGGGCCCGGGAGGGGTAGGGGGTGGGGAAGGGGACGATTACCACATCACCCTCAGTTCGTGTTATCGCCAACAGGTAGCGCTGGGAGCAGCGCGCAAAGTCCAAAGTAAAGCAACAAGACACCAGCACACAGTGGGTCTGAAGACCGTTGAGGCGGCCAAAATGCCGGACGCGTTTTGAGCTCCAGAATCGCTAAACGGGACTCAAATCGAACGTGTGACTCAACCAATGGATTGCTCTCCGAACGAGGAATCGGGGTCACTAGTCCGAATCGAGTCCCATTTAGCGCTTCTGGAGCTCAAAACGCGTCCGGCATTTTGGCCGCCTCAACGGTCTTCTGACCCACTGTGCAGCAACGCCCTTCCCTCTTCCCTTCTCTTTTTGCCACAGGACAGGTCGTCGGTCCGGACACTGGCGGCGTCGCGGCGCCGGGGGAACTCCCGGCCGCGTCACAGTGGGCCAGGGGTGGGGGCTGTCTAAGGGGTCCCCCACTAAGACAATCTGTGTACGATTGGAGGAGACAATCTCACAATCTTGCCTAAAAAACGCCTGTAAGTAGGCAAATAGACCGCAAGTACGCCGCACAGTGGGCCGGATGACCGGTGGAGACGGTCAAAATCCCGGACGGGTTTTAAGCTCCAGTCACTAACCTGGACTCGCACCGCACGTATGTGAGCCCACCAGTGGATGGCTCTCCGAACAAGGAATCCATTGGTGGGGTCACACGCTCGGTTCGGATCCTGGGTAGCGACTCTAAAGCTCAAAACGCGTCTAGAGTTTTGGCCCCCTGCGCGCCGGTCTTCTGGCCCACTGTGCGCTGTACGCCCCCTAGACCGCGACCCGTTCCCCCCTGCAGACTCATTCCGAAAGTCGTTTTCGTCGCCGTCTCTCTAACGCAGCGATGCGGGGACGCCCCGCGAGAGCAAGAGAGACGGAGCGACGCAAACGGCTTCCGGAATCAGTTTGCAGACAGCCACGCGTCAAGTGAAAGTGGTGGCGGCGCGTAGTGCAAGCGCACCGCGAACGCGCAGGCAGTCCAACACATTCGCGGATTCGCGAGTACATAAGAGCTGCCGTGCACAGTGGGCGTGGGGGCGGTCAAAATCCCAGACGGGTTAGGGGTCGTCCATAAAATGCGTAACGCACTTGAGGGGGGAGGGGGGTCAGAGACGCAGTTACGGTGCGTTTCATGGGGGGGGGGGGGTCGATCCGGCATTGTGTCACGCAACAGCGACGAAAATCAGGCGGTTGCTCCGTACGTTTTGACAGTTTCTGCCCATTTTTATTTTTTAGAAATTCGTAACGCACGGGGGAGGGGGAAGGGGTCCGAGCCAGCGTCACGATGCGTTTCATGGGGGGCGGGGGGGTCGAAAATGGCCTCAAAAAGCGTTACCTATTTTATGGACGTCCCCTTATGAGCTCCAGAGGCTGGGACTCGAACGGAACGTGTGACCCCGCCAATGGATTGCTCTCCGAACGAGGATTCCATTGGTGGGGTCGCACGTTGAATTCGAGTCCCATTCAGCGAGCTCTCGGCTCAAAACCCGTCCGGGACTTTGACCGACTGCACCGGTCTTCTGGCCCACTGTGCGTCGGTCTGTCTCTCTCGCTCCCTTACGGGACGCCGAATAAAAGCGAGAGGGAGAGAGACGGACGGCGCCTCTCCCCCCTAAACTAAAAATACGCTTGAGTTCTGGGCAATAAGGAAAATTAGAATAATAAATGTTGCAAATTGATTTAGGCATCAGCATCAAAGCTGGGTGCAAATATGAGGCTGATCAGGAGAGTATGAAAACTTTTTTCATGAGCGGCACATCAGAGAGAGCATAAAGCAAAGCAGCATCTTTGACCATGGGCATTTCAGGATTTTCTCATACACTTAACAGTACTATCACTCGCAAAAATATTGAGCCTTAGATACTCCATGCCCAAGAGATCTCCCATACATCCAGCATTGAAAGTCTCTTGCGCATGGGGTATCTACGGCTCAATTCTTTTGCAAGTGATAGTACACTGGAAGAAATTTATCTTTCAAATTTATGAACAATCATCACTCCTGCCATATTCATGCTCTACCTATAACATAAAATGCAATCCATCTAAAGCAAAAAAAAATAAATGAACTGACAATGCAAATTATAATAATTAGGCAGGAGAGAAGCGTAACTGAAGCTGTGTAAATCAAATGATTTTCCTACAATGTATACCCCATGATTACTTACATATAAAATTTAATGCAATACTGCAGTATTTCTGTTATTGCTTCTCTACCTGTTAAGCCATGGAGATGATATGTTATGATCATTGACAAAGTGCAACTCCTATCAGGGGTAAAAATGCTGCTTATATAGATGTTGTTAATGACAATGGTTACAGGCCTAATCTCAATGTGCACTTTTTGTCATGATTATACAACAGATTAAAGAAAAAGACACAATACCTCACAAACTTTACGGCTGTCTTCCAATCCCTTGAGCTTGGGTTTTGCAGTTTGCAATGATGCATTAGTCTTAACAACAAAGTCTATAAAAGACTTGAAAGACTTTTCAGCAGGTTTAGTTTCTGAAGAACTCCCCTTGCTCGCTGAAAATGTATTTAAAGTTATGAGAATACTAGTTAATAAATATCATATTGTTTGAATTCTGAACTGTCTTACCAATATGTTGCAGAAGAGCTGCACTTTCAGACAAGTTTGATGAGTAGATTTGCTTCCATGTGGTGAAACATTGGTCATCTGCACATATGCACATATACAGGAACTCCAAAACCTGAAAAATAATAGTTTTGTAAAAGGTTAAGTAATCTGGTGGTAATTGTGGCGTACAGTGCTGATCAGTTATAGTAGGGCACCTCTTCCTTGTAGACATCAGTGTCTGCTGTTGCCAATCTTTTCATGAGAGGCTTGAAGAAAAGATTCAGTTTGGCATCAGGAGTAGCACTGACTGCAATTTTCTGAAAGACAGATTAAAAACAAAATAAAGTACAGAGATTTTTTTAAAAATTTCAACACTACTTAAAGCTTAGGAATTTTTAACAAAAGTAAAACCCACTAATATCAAACCTGTATTAACAGAATCGCCACAGTAAAAATTTCTTTGTCAAATTAAATTCTCTTATTCGCCTGTCTATGTCAAATTTGAGGTAACATGTCACCTAAGTTTGACCTGAATTTGATATAAGTGGGCTTTACACATGTTTTTCTCAATAAGATTAGATTGATTTACATGCTGTATTTTCTTTTGGCACTTACTCTTAATATCTTTGCTTGACGCTGAAGAGAATCAGTAAGTAGATTTGAAATTGATACGCCAGGTCTCAAGATTGAATCCATTGCACTTAGATATTCGTTAGCACTAAGAGCAGGAGTAGCTGAGTGCCTTCCTAGAAGCCTTGTTAAATATTCAACAACATATTGCGAATAATTCCTCAATTCAAGAACAGGGAGCATGACATCTTGCCAAACTAAAAAAAAGGGAGGGAAGGAAAAGATGAGAAATGTGATGTGTACTCTTACGCAGAATCTGCATATCAAACACCATAGCTTTAGAAGTTTTACCTTTCAAACCAACTGAGAGATCTTTGAACCCAGCCTGCCCCACAGCCCACAGAATAGAGAGCCATATGGGTTTTCTGCTTTTGTATGAATTTTGAAGAGCTAAACATTTGGGGATTGCCACAAGCACTGTCTCTGGGTAGGATGTTGCAATCAATTGTAATAATAGTCTTGTACCAACAGCAGAGGCTCCTAAACATGGTAGAAAGACATCGTTAAAAAATAATTAAGAAAAAATCTTGTCTTTGTACATAACAGGAGCAATTACCACACCAACCTTTGGTCAGTTCTTGAGCTAAATGATTGAGAAGAATTTCCAAATAAAGTTGCCGATTTACTTCACCCGCAGTTTCCAGAGCGTCCTTTAAGGTAGACAGCAATGCAGGTGGCAGAAGACAGAGGGGATACTCATGGTTTTTGGAAGAAAATACAGGGTCGCTAATTTCGACATTCAGACTTTGGTCCAAATAGTTATCAATCGTCCTAAGCCACATCAGAGTAGATCCATCAAACTTCGTTTGAACAGTAGCAATCATTGTCTTAAATTCTGGAACATCAATCTGTGAAAATTAAGATAGGGAAAAATTATTTGGAGAAAAATGAAAATGAATGAAGTGCACCTAATCACCGAAGCGAGTCGGCCCACCCTATTGATGGCTGCATCGAGCGTCTTGGGCTTGCTCTCCTTAGGCTTCTCCGCCTTCTGCTGCTGGTGCTTCTTCTGCTGTTGCTTCTTGGCATCATTCTCTTTACCCTTCTTCGGATCCACCGCAGCTGCCTTACTGATTTCAGGAAAATCGGAGTAGAGAGATTTCACCATGGACATGGGCACTGTAAGATGAATCAGCAATCAGTCAGAGATACTTGAGACAGTTGATGCAGGAGAGAACCCAATGCGATGAGCAGGTACACATGTAACTGATAAATTAAGCAACGGTCATGGTCAAAAGTGTGAGTTCATTCTGACCTCCTTCTGTCGATGACAGGGCAGTCAACTAAGGTTAGGGCTTATGCAGTGTGTCATGTTCAACAATCGAACATCAACCGTTCACAAATTGCCACGGATTTCATTTATTTCGGCATAGTAGAAGTAATGCGCCGATTTAAAACAAAAAACACCGGCCGGGAACGAACTTACACAAATCCTCGACTTTGGGAGCGTTTTCGGCAAACTTCTTCTTCTCAGATTTGGTGAGTTTGCGATTCACGCCGTTCGCCGGCTTGTCCTTCTTGTTTTTCGTCACAAGTTCCCACTGTTGATCAGACATTGTCGGACGAACTTCTGGAGAAAACGCAAAGGAAAAGCAAGAGTGAACGGCAGCCGACGGACGGTTGTTTATCTTCTGTCAGAAACAGATGGAGCCACGTCTACGTCCTGCCTTCTCTAAACTGTTGGCTGTGGGACACGGGCTAAGAGCTGCAGCGAGGGTTTCACACCCGCGCCTTTTTAAAACTGACCGTCGAAGAGCCACCCAGTCGCTCAGCCCAACAAGAAAAGAAAATGAGCGCAGATTTTGTGTAGACTGATAAAGTTTCGAACGTGCTCACGAAGCGGATAATCATCTGAGGCGCAGCCGGGCCACAGTGGGCTTTTGACCGCCTCCACCAGTCCTCTTGTCGCACTTCTTGCCCAAAGGCAGAAACTACTGCAAATTGCCTACCTATGAGACCTGGGGAACAATGCCCCAGCTGTTACTCAGGTGTGCACAAAGGAAGAAATAAAATACAGGTGTGAAACGATCCTCACAGTTCTTTATTTAATTAGCATGCAAACAGTGCTAAATTAACCATTCACAATTAACTAGGTAACAATTCTTCTCTGAAAATACCTCCATGACTTACAGATTGAGACAGTCGTAAAGTGTCTCAAAGGGAATGATAGTATTATCAAAACGTAACAAAAGAGAAAGCAAAACCACAGGAAAGGAAAGAGCATAATGTTCAGACTATACAAATACCAGTAAAGCAACTGGTATCCAGATTTCCTGTAGTATTTTAAGTACACTATTCTGATTTTTAAAAAAAAGACAAGAAAAAATTGACACAAAGTCACACATGGTGAAAACAAGGAAGATGCAACAAACAAGGACAAGAATACATATACATACCTATTGGAAATACTTAATTAATGGAATGACTATACTTTGGAATGACAAGAAAAAGAAACTGATATGAGATTTGACTGAACTTATAGAGCTCCTCCACACAAATCTGGTGAGTTAGTTCTGACTTAGGTACACATGCTTCAAAGCTTGAAACTTTAAAGGGCCCAGCATTTCCACAAATTTCAGTAGTGTATTGCACAACAAAACAGTGAGAATAACTCACAGACCTGTTGACATCCAGTTTACAAAAAAGTCATGAGCTACTGCAGCATTTCCAAGGCACGAAAAAAACATCAAAGTTAGAAGTCAAAATTTATTTAATATTGGTGCTTTCAAACCAACTATGCCACTAAAGAAAAATTTTCAAGACACACACTGCCTACCAGCCTGCACTCATAACATAGCAGTCTGGTGGGTAGTGTCTGTAAATGAAGAGCTCTCTAAACTGGCAATCAGCATCAAATATAGTTAAAAATAAACACAGATAAACCTTAAAATCAAGGACTTTGGGAAGAGTATGATGTACATGAATGTCACTAATGTTGTCACTGAAGGTGTGTTGACACTGCCATCATACACTTTCATACACTATCAGTTAGAACACATCATTGCAGTAACCATATATATACATGCAATCATGCTATATCACAGCACACTTAAATAATTGACAAAAAGTGCAAACAGTGTGTATAAACAATTACCGAGGCCTTAGTCAGAAGAAATCACCAAGGCTAAATGGGATTCAGCACAAAACAAACCCATTTTGCTTTAATGTTAAAGTGGCTAATATAAAACTGAAAATCGATAAAGTGGGTCGGACAAAACATCAAAACAATATCTTTTTGATAGTAAATCCATGCAAATTAGTACGGATACATCTTACAAGGGTCTTGATTAAGAAACCTTATGTATTAACACAGCCAGAATGCCTGAATACAAAAAAAAATTTAGAAAACGGTGGGAGAGAATTTTTGACATGTGAAAAATCAGTATAAATAAAGAAGTACAATTATGCTGTGTTCATGTTTTTTTTTCTCCCTGCGAAGAATTAACTGAACTAATGAAGTAGCCATGAAAAGGACACAGCAAAACTCAATTTAAAGTTAAAAATTTAACTGCAAGCTTTAATTTGAAACTTCCAGTTTGATGGTAAGCACATTGCACACTCTTCAGCCACATAAATTTACTAATCAATCTCTTCAAATATGTTCAACAATACATTTTGGTCCCAAGAAAACATGATGATTGATTTTGAAGACAGCTTAGGGAAAGTTGAATGAAAGGCACTGGTCCAACAAAACATTAAAAGCTGCTTTGGACAAGCAAAGAGCAGCAGTAAGCTTCAGACTTCTTATTCAAGACAAGATCAATTCAAAAGGGCTACATTATCATCAATAGAAATTTCAAACACGTCACAGTAATAGATGATATTTTCTTTAACATTTTAATAAGTAGATGTTCTGATTGCACAAACCACAATACACTGTTCCAAGATAAATTAATTAACGAAATGGCAGAAATACAGGAACAGTTAAAAACAAAACATAAGAAAACAGTAAATAAATGATCAAAGAAAAGATTTCAAACAAAAAACAGTGAACGAAAATATGACAAACTGAACAAAGATTGTAAAATACATGGCATATGGTTTGACTACAATAATGATACTTTTGGATAAACAACAAAGAACAAAGGTATTAGATATAATACACCATTTGGCTGTAAGTAGACAATCTTAAAACTTAACAGTTATTCAAGTTGTATTGAGGTGAAGTGCACTGCAATATTCACATCACAAAAGCGAATAAAATTTATACAAGTATCAACGAGTTCGAATAAACACACAAATCACTCAGTTCAATCCCAAGACAAAAAACACACTACATCAAATCTCAGATGTAAAATATGCATAGTCCTGAGATATTTAACATGAATTCCCCTCTTTCCACAACCTAACACCAAAAACATGGTTCCCCATAGAAACACAACTACACATACATTATTTTCAAAATATTTGAGGTGAAGGCTGAACTTTCCATGAAGCAAAGAGTTCATCATTCTTCAAAAAATATTTCATAGTGTGATACAGAACAAATTTATGTCTCATTGGGAATACCCAATAAGAGTCTGTTCGAGGAACATAAGCCAAATCTAATACCAAAAATATTTGCAATGTAAAATCTTTAAAAAATCAAATTATCAATAGAAACTATTTCTCAAAAAGTACTATATTCACAAATCACTGAGGTAAAATACCCCTTGGATTATGAGACCATGTAGAAGAGACTACCTACATGAACAAATTGATTTAAAGATTTCAAAGTTCAGGATGAACACAATGTAGAACATGATTTCGACAAACTTCCACAAACTTGATCAAATATCATAGTAAAAATGAATGACGAAATCACACATATTTCAAGTAACACAAGAATAAAAATCACCCTGTTAAAATTAGTACTTCCACAAAAGTGGGACAAAACCACAAAACACAATTTAACATTGAGTTTTTGTGTAAACATTATGCTACGATGTACTCTCACAGATGGCCTAACAACAATAAGGCTTTGTTACAGATGAACATAGTTAGGAGTCAATATTATGACAGAACTAAATTAAACTACTCTCACGCTTGAATGCAGACACAAATCTGAAATAGTATTGCATTCACTGTGGTAACAAGAGATCACAATTAAATATGGTGGGAAACACTTGAGTAAAACTTTGAAATAATTAACAGATGCTAAAGCAATTCAAAATGACTAACTGTGATCAGGTGCATTACATCTGACAGACAACACCCTGTGCATAGTTCAACAAGGGAACAGAACAAAAACAAACTATATACACTTCTTAAAATTTTGACAGTATACTGCCAAATGCTATGACATAAAACTAAATAAAATTTAATTGTACACTAAAATACTATATTGACTAAACAATGACTTCAACAAAATGACAAGAATGAGAGAGATACAATGACAATGTCAATTGACAATGACCATTCTGTAAGACTTTCAAAAGCATCAACAGACCCCACTTAACTGATAGCTAAGTAGATTTTGCAGACCAAGGTTTAGAGCAATGCACTGGAGTACTACAACTCTTGGTCAACTGATGTCCATGAAAGAAAGGTTTGCAACAATGTACCTTGTTGGTCCCAGAGAAACAACGGCAGAGTTTCCTCACTTCCTCTTTGGTTTAAACGTGATTTACTTAAAAACACAGGTGGCAAAATATGGTACATGTTGGTAATGGTAGATTCCTGTCTAATGTGAATCACACATTCACACATTCATCAAAAACAATATCAAATAGTCAATTTCAACAGTCGAAAACACCAGACATGATTAGTCAGGGTTTTGAGTATCTTTCTTAACAGATTTGATGGATGCAATTCCATGGTGTAAATGCCAGTCCTAGAAGCAGGAACAGTTCAATTAGTGCATATAAAACAGAAGCTAACACAATTGATGGACAACCTGTTTTACCTCTGTGGCTATTTGTAGGGGCGTTGCTTGGTGGTAGAAATGAATGACTCCAGAGTCATTGGGCAACCAGTCCAGGGCATGCATGTCTTCTGGGGTTAGAGGACTTAGCCGAGGGCAATCCGATCCAGTAAACATTCGGAATAGGGTGTGAATAGTTCTACGCTGTGACCTTTCCATGTGACAGTGACTTTGACCCTTTTGGGAAAAGTACAGCAATACAGAAGAGGAAATTAAAACTTGTAAACGTAAGAACAGTGGTAACAACCTCATAACATACACATGGCTTACCTTCATGTGAATTGCATGCTGTTTCTCAGTAGGAAAAGTTCGAAGGCATAAAAGGCAGTGATGGAGTTCCTGCGTGTTTGGATGAGCAACCTTTAGATGTTGCGTGAAGTCACTCTAAAGAAAAAGAGAGTAAAAGTAAAAAACATGAGCACATTTTTTGGAAAGTCAGTTATGGAGTAGAAAAAAATCTTTAGATGAATTGTGAGGAGAAGTCAAGATGTTCCGCTCGAATCAGATTACATCAACGCACTTGAAAAGGAAAAGGACTTGGAGGCGCACAGTGGGCCGGAGGCCGTCAAAATCCCCGACGGGTTTGGAGCTCCTGAGTCGCTTAATGGGACTCGAACCGAACGTGTGACCCCACCAATGGATTGCTCCCCGAACGAGGAATACATTGATGAGGATCACACGATCCGTTCGAGTCCTGTTCAGCGACTCTGGAGCTCAGAACGCGTCGAGAGTTTCGGCCGCCTGCGCCTGTCTTCTGGCCCACTGAGGCGTAGAGGGAGGCCTCACCTGGGAGGCGAAGGCCTGGTAGCAGCGCTGGCAGTGGTAGGGGTGCTGCTTGATGTGGTCCGCTCTGGCCGGCGACGGCTCGCCGCTCAGGGCCTTGCCGCAGGCTTCGCACTCGTACACGTCCCCGGCCTGGGCCTCGGCCTGGGCCTGGGCCGGCAGCGTCGCGTCGCCCGACACGGCCATGAAGGGCGCGTCCAGCAGCTGGCTCCAGTGCCCGCGGCCGCCACGGCCCGGCTCCACGCCGGCCTCGGCCTCCGGCTCGGCGGCGACGGCGTCCGCGAAGACGGGCACCTCGGCCTCCACCTGGTGCCACGCGTACTGCGGGGAGGAGCGAGGCGGGGTGAGGCCGAGCGCCGAGGCCCGGTCGGGCGAGGGCATCGGCATGGGGGTGTCCTTCCCCGGCGGCGTCATCTGCCACCGCTTCACCAGCTCGTTGATGTGCATGTGCGCGGCGGCGGCGGCCTTGGCCACGGCCTTGCGGTCCTTGTCGCGGCTGCGGCGGCGGCCGCGCTCGCGCCGCTCTTCGTCGTGGCCTGAAGACGAGGAGGACTTCTTGCGGCGCTTCGCCTTGCCGGCCTCGTCGTCGGCGGCGGCCTCGGCCAGGACGCCGTGGCGGACGCCGTGCTCGCGCACGCTGCGCGAACGCTTCCGCGGCGGCGGCGACTGGCGGCGTCCGCGCGGCTCGCTGGACCCGCGCTGCGAGGAGCCCCTGGACGGCGCGTGGACGGCCGAGCTCCCCGTCGAGCCGTCCGACCGGCCCGGCTCGCTGGCGCGCAGCTCCTTGCCGAGCTTCAGGCGGCGCAGGCGGGCGGCGGCGCGCAGCGCCATGGCGTCGATCCGGGGGTCGCGCTCCAGCACCACGACGGGCGACTTGGCTATGCGGATGCGGCCGTGCTGCAGCTGCCGCGCCGGCGAGGCGGGCGAGCTCTGCCGCTTGATGATGACCTTGGGCACCTCGCCGTCCGCCCCCGGGGACCTGGAGGACCGCGCCGGCGTGGAGGCGGCGGAGGACAGGTGCGAGTACCAGCGCCGCTTGCCGTGGCGGTGCCGGTTTTTTTCCTGCCGGGACTCCCCGCGCCGCCGTGACCCCTGCGACGTCACGGACCCCGAGTCGGTGAGATAGCTCTTGAGAGCGCCCTTGGTCTTGAGGCAGTGGCCGCCGTCCGGAGACCTGCTGTATAGGGAGAACCGGCCGTCAGGGTCGGGGTCAAGTTCAATCGTGCACCGCACTGTGGGTAGATAACCGCAGAAAGATGCAGAGTGGGCCAGAAGACCGGCGCAGGCGGCGAAAACGCTACACGCGTTATGAGACACAGAGTCACTAAATGAGACTCGAAACAAACGTGTGACTCCACCAGTGGATTCCTCGTTCGGATAGCAATGCATTGGTGGGGTTACAAGTTCAGTTCGAGTCCCATTCAGCGACCCTGGAGTTCAAAACCCGTCCGGGATTTTGACCGCCTCCACCGGTCTTCCGGCCCACTGTGAGATGTCAGAATCCCAAAAATAACTTGGAGAAATCAATGAGACTCACCTGTCCGAGTGGCTGGTGCAGGCCGTGCTGTGGCTGGGGCTGGCCGGCGGCGCTGGTCTCTCCAGGATCAACTTGGTGACCTTGAACATGGAGCTGGAGGGCGGGCTCTTGGGGAGGTGGTTGTTGTTCTCTTCGTGCGCGCTGACCACGGCCTCGGCGTCCTTGTCCACCACGTTCCAGGAGGCCGCGCCGGCCTCGCCTGCGCCGGCCTCGTCCGCGCCGTGGTCCAGCCGCACGCCCACCTTGGCGGGCTCCAGCACGAAGGCCTCGCCGGCCAGCAGCACGCGGTCCCAGCTCAGGCTGCATCGGAGGCGCGGCCGCGGCTCGCCCACCTCGTCGGCCTCGACCTCGGCCTCCACCGCGGTCTCGTCCACGGTCTCCACCACCTCCTCGCGCACGCTCTCCTCCGTCGAGATGACCTCCACGCAGCGCCAGGTGGAGTCCTCGGCCACGGCCATGTCGGCGTCCCTGATCCACTCGGTCGGGTCGGTGCGGATGTCCGAGATCTCGATGCAGTCCACGCCGACGCCGGACACCGGCCCGGGGACCTCCAGCACGGCCTCCTCGGGGACCTGCTCCACAACTTCAACGGCCTCACAGACTGCACCCAGTTGTTTGACGGTGTTCGACGGCTCTTCGGTCACCACCTCCACGGCCTCGGACACCTCCTCCACGGCCTCGAGCTCCTCTTCCAGGGCCTCGGACACCTCCTCCACGGCCTCAAGCTCCTCTTCCAGGGTCTCGGACAACTCCACGGCCTCCAGGTTCTCCTCCACGGCCTGGAGCTCCTCCTCCAGGGTCTCGGAAACCAAGTCTTCAGCAGTCTCCGACAGTCCCGCTGTGTCTTCCACGGCCTCGGACCCCTCTTCTAGAAGCGCTTCGGCCTCGGCTTCCTTCAGCTGGAGCTGGTCGGAATCCCCGATGACCTCGTCGCCGAGCTGGCAATCCTCGGCGGCGCGCGACGGCTCCGCATCGTTCGCGTCTTCGCCGAGCAATCTCTTCCCGCGAGGCCTCTTCCGTCGGCCGCTGCGGCCGCGCGGGGCGTCGGCATCGCTCCCACTGGCACAGTTGTCGTCGTCCGTCTCGGAACCGGCAGACTCGTCTGAGTCGTGGTCCGAGTCGTGGGGGCGCTTCGTCCCCAGGCGGGGCATGTCCTTCCTGGGCGCCGTCCCGGAGGACAACCTCAAGGTGGAGAACACTGGCACGGCAGGGCTCGCTTTCCTCGACGTCGTATTGCCTTCCGCTGATGCGTTTGGGGGTGGAGTTACGTGGCCTTCATCGACTTCTTCTGAGTTCTTCGACACATTTGGGACATAAGTCGTTGTGCTGAGGTCTGGAGAGATACGTTCTTGTACGCTTTCGCTGGTTGAGCTAGGGAGGTGGGTTTCCCCAGACGGGGTGAGTGAAGTGTTTGAAAGGACTTGGTCATCTGATTGAGGCTCCAGGCAAGGCATTTCACGATCAGAGTCAGAGTCCGCAGCATTGGCGACTTCCAAGCCAGGGGCATCCAATGGGGGAAGATCATCTTCGTTTAGTTCAACTTCATCATCTTCATCATCATCAACCAATTCAAGAATTGATTTAACGATGGGGGGTTCCAT
Source organism: Stenchaetothrips biformis (assembly GCA_030522485.1). NCBI lineage: Eukaryota > Metazoa > Arthropoda > Insecta > Thysanoptera > Thripidae > Stenchaetothrips > Stenchaetothrips biformis. Next base: position 5,244,011 of record CM060103.1, on the reverse strand, counting down.
ATCAGAGAATTCAACAAAGTGGGCGTTTGAGTTGGAAGGCGACTCCTGTGACTTTCCAAAGACATCCTCCGTGGAAGCTGGCAGGGTCTTGACATGTTCTTCTGGATTGATAGCCAAGTTCTGACATGAAGAACTAAAGGTTTCTGTGTCATCTTCCTCGTTATCATCTTCACCAAGGTATACTGTTTGCCATTCAGCAGAAAGTTTGTACACTCGTTTCCCAATAGCCATGTGCACTTCGTCAAAAGAAATATTCGCCTCAGAAGCATCGCTACTTGCACAGTCTATTGCCATACAAGGTGGATTCAAGCTGGATAATTCAGTGGATAAAAAAGGCACTTTCTCATCTAAATCACTTGGAATGTTTTTATGACTAAATGGAAAAGAATTTTCTTTTCCAGTATCAGCGTCAGAAATTTCGTCCTCTTCACCTTTGGGCAGGATTTTGGGTCCATCCATTGTAAGAAAGGAATTTTCTATTTCTCTCATTGAAGCCGTTTCTTCCTTTTCATTTCCACAATCAACAAATTGGTCCGCTACTCCAACATCAGCATTAATATATTCCTCTTCTCGAGCAGATGGCACATTTTCTCGTTCATGTTTATCACAAATTATTTTCTGCTCTTCTTCTATAAATTTCTGTGTTTCCACTATAAATGAACTATTACTACCATTCTCAAATTTATTTTCAAAAGTTTCAGTCTTCTCTATGTCAGTATCAGACACAACCGGTTTACTAGTGCATCTATGCACTTCAGACTCATTTCTTTTGTTACCGTTTTCACGGCCAGAATCAAATGATTTGCTGGTTCTATCAGTACTACTTGACAAGGCACTGTTATCAACTGTAGAAAAATCTTCCCACTTTTCATGACAGTCTTCTGCAATAAGATCCAGACATTTAACCTCTGTTCCACTCAAATCAAGGTCCAATGAGTCAAGCAACAGCTCATGTTCCATACTGGGACAGTTCAACACTTCTGTCTTCTTTTCAAATCTTGAAATTTCTCCATTATTTTCAGCAGTGGTGCTGAAAGAACTAGCTTCTGAACATATTTTGTCATCAGGTTTGCAAATTTCCTTAATATTTAGGTTCAAAATAGGAGATTTACAGTTTTTTTCACTTTCCTTGGAAAATGAAGAAGTGCTTGGATTCAAGCTCTCATTAGATAAATGGTGAATAATCTCATTGGGTACAAAACATTGCTTTGTACTTTCCTGAGATTCACTCACATTTCTTTTTCTTTCAAGTTCAACACATGGTGTTGAACAAGACATTTGGATTTCATGTAATGCCTCACTGCAAGAAACATTATCTGGAACATTTGAGGGAGGAAGATCAGACAGTGTTAAAATATCAGGGCTATCCTGGACATTATTTGCAACAGCATCATCACATCTAGAAGCAATGGTTTCTTTAGTGATGCCTTGGGGATCCAAGCTGTGGCCTGCACTATTCTTTAATGCAAGCGGAACATCGAGGGAAGGTTGAGCCCCACCCTGGGGAGATGGAGTAACATCTGCAGGATCTTGAAGTCCTTCACCATTGCAATCTTGAGATGGTTCAACTGATTCTTCCAGCATCTGCTCTGGACAGGCGTCTCCTTGCTTCAGCACTGCAGAGGAAGTCACTGTCTTTTCTTCAATCCTTCCTTCAAGAATGTTACAGTCCTTAACAGGAAACACTTCCTTGCATCGAACTTCTAAAAAATTACAGTCATCTATTCGGTCTGCTTCAACACCTGCATAATCACAGTACTTGGACCGGTTGGGCTCAATCACATATTCACATGCCTGAGGTCTGTCCTCTGGGTAAGAAATGGATGCCAATCCTCCCTTCTCTTTTATTTGCTGAACGCAATCTGCACTGTCAACATCATGCAAAACTTTGGACACTTCTTCAACAACCTCCATCAGAGTCTGAGTGTTGTGCGAATGTATTGACCCCAAACTTGGACGACGTGGCTTCAATTTTATTTGAATTTTGTGAGTTTGAGATGATTTGCTTCTCAAGCTGAAGAAATTCCTTGAATCACGTGATTTGGAGCATTGAATCCCAACAGAAGTGCCTGTAGAGTTTGCTTCACTAAATTTACTTGATTCAGCAGAACTGCAACATTCATTTCCACAGAGCTCTCGGGGCCTTTTCCTATTTCTTGCCTTCAGAATCCTATTTTTTATTGCAATGCATTCATCTGGTAACGGGATTCTTGCAACATCAAAGTTTGGAGCACATGGATCTGGAAAAGCTTTTTCTTCATCCGAGAGTGAGAAGCTGTCATCACTACTCTGAGTATCTTTATCTGCAGTAGTTATTTTGCTATCTTCCTCCACTTGTACACAAAAGTTTCTTGAATGGGAATTTTCAGAAGAACCAACACTTTGTGAATTTACTGGTTCAGGCTTTGACACAAGATTCCTTTTAGCCAAATAATTTTGATAGCCTTCCTCAGAGGGTAGAGGAATGTCTGACAGACAGATATTGTAAGTATTTTCCAAAAGAATTTCTGGATTAACTTGATTTTCTTGGTTACTGGGCAGCTCTACTCTAGTGTCTACACACTTAGCACTGTCATGTTCAATTGACGGAGTAGGGGACATTTGAATAACCTCAGAAACAGACATCAGGGAAGTACCCTCTTCACTTGAAGCAACTTCATCTGGAATCAACAAATCCACCATTACTTCAGGAGGCGCTGAAATATTAGCGGTAGCATCTTCAGTTGGATTTTCCAAATCACCAACAAGTTTTTCTTGGGTATGATCTTTGCAGAGTCGGTCAGCATCTGAAGCATGCACAGAGTTCCCAGAAGCGCTACCACCACTTTCATCAACTTGCTGGACCAAAGAACCCGTAGAATAAGATGTAACTGACACAGGAGCTGGCTGGGCATCATCTTCAACATTCTTTTGCAAATCTTGAGTGTCAAACTCAAGGAGTGACTCATCCTTTTTATCCAAATCAGCATTTGAATAACCGTGAGATTTTGGAGAGGGATCATCAGCATTTAAGCCAGTAGAAAAGTGCTGTTCTCCACAATCTATTGGAGTTTCATGTGGTTTTGAATTGCAAGATGGTGAAGCAGAAGAGCAGTTTTCTTCACTTCCAGGCTGTGGTAAATTTTCTCTATTGACAATTGACTGCATCTGGGAGTGAGGGTCTGGGGACACAGACGATGAATGAACATTAGAGTTCTCAAGTATTTCAGTAGACAAAACTGACGTTGTTTCTGAGCCCTTTTGAATATTCATCCCATGGCAGCTTTCAGGAGTGGATTGAGGAGATTCTTCTCTGCTAGAAGGAGTTGTTACAACTACATCCGACAAATCACATTTTGTGTCATTGCTGTTGACCCCAAACAGATCTGAATATTCTACAGGCTCTGAAAATGGAACACAATTTGTAAGGTTTTCTTCTGGACTTAATTCTGTTGACTGTGTAGCAGGTAGATGTTCAGGTGTCTCACTGGTTCCTGCACTGATTGATGTAGGATCTCTTCTTTCAGAAGACGGCGACAAAACAATTCGGTGGGATGAAGCCACCTCTACAACAGGACTCATGGCAGAATTGCCAGCAAGAACAACCTCATCTTTCACGTTTGGATCATTTTCTACAATATTTTCTTGCATAATATTCTTTTCAGCAAGAGGACTGCATGTCTCTACAAAGGAATTATTTGTTTCAAAAAATTCCTGGGAAGATGCTTTTAGATTCACTGTGCTGTGCCCAATGTCATTCTCACAGATGTTAACGGATGAATGTTTGCTAAGACTCCTTGGTGACAAAAAGACATTTTCTTCTATAACAGATTCAACAGAACTATGCAAAGCAGTTTTGTCAGATGGACTGACATTTTCTACGGCTTTGAAGTTTCCCATTTTTGAACAATGTGATACTGCTTCTTTCGAAAGGTCAGGCAGGTTGGTAGATGTTTTTGTATCTTCCTGATTAACATTCAAGAGTTCTCTATGTTGTTCCACATTTTCATCACAGGACATCAACAATTTATCTTTCTCAAACGCAATGCCATCAACTTTGTAGTATTCCACAATACTGGATGGATTAACACTCACAAGGTCTTCAGATTGTTTCACTTTTTCCTCACAGGACATCATTTTATCAATCCATTCATCTTTCTCATTTACATTTCCATCAACTTTGTAAAATTCCACAATATGAGAAGGATTAACATTCATGAATTCTTTAGCTTGTTTCACTTTTTCATCACAGGTCATCACCCTATCAATAATTTTATCTTTCTCACTTACAATTTCATCAACTTTGTGATACTCTACGGTAATGGGTGAAATGGTCTCTGGAGAAGAACCATCACATGATTTTTGAAAAACTACTTCTTCATTGTCTTGCCATCTGGCTGTTATGGTCATTCCACCTGGAACAGGAAAATCCAGCTCTGGTTCACATGGCCTGACATCCAGTGAGTTGCTCTGTGAGGATGCCAAAGTGTTCAGGTCTGACACATCCTCAACACCTGATCTTCTGTTTTCAATTTTCTGAAGTGATAAATCAATTGCTAATTCGTTTTCTTCAGGCACCAGAAGAGTATTTCCCTTTTCCCACTGATCAATTGCTTTGCTATTGTTGGTCTCATGAGGGCCAGAGGCAAAGTCTGGAATCGATTCTGTTTCCAGATCTGCAGTTGAAAGACCAATGGAAGGTGAGCTTCTTTTTGTTGATAGACACTCCCTGTTACTTGCTTGAGTTCTTAGTTCCTCATTAAGTACTGTTGTAGGTTCTTCCTCGGTCATAAAAGGAAGGACTCCTTGACTTTCACTTTCAACAGATGTTTTAGAGGTTTTCTCCAGAGTCAATAAATTTGGATTGTATGAGCTACATTCACCGCCTCGCAACTCTTTTGTCAAACCAGTTTCTTGATGTTCTGTCAAAATAAATCCATGTGATGATGAGGCAGAAAACCTTGGAGACTCATTTCCTGTGTTTCTTTTGATTCCATTTAAGCTATCAGATTGTGGAATATTCAGAACAGTATCATCAGAACTTGTCATGCCTTCCCCTGATGGTGTTTGTCCCTCAGTTTGAACTTCAATAGACCTCCCTTCACGAGGACTTTTTGCAGCCATTTTAGGACAATCATTCCTATTGTCAGATGTGGATATGTGAAGACTGTCGTCAGCAGTAGAGGCAATATCATTTTCAGAAGGCACATCTGTTGAAGGGTTACATTTATCAATTGAACTATCCTGTACTGACAGGGCTTCACTGTCTTCTGAAGGGCGAACATCAATTGAACTCTGAACTTCAGCATCACAGTGCTTGACTCGTTTATTCCTACGATGTAAAGTGGTTGATCTTTTGTGATCATTACTGGCCTGATCAGATAAGACAGAGTCCAAAGTATTGGTATCATATCTTGATGGTGTTCCAGGTTCAGTGTCCGATACAGAGCACACATACTCTGGATCAGATAAACTAGAGCTCATTGGTGAACACACCCTTGTCAAACGTATACTTGGCAACCTCTTTATTACTCCATTCTTCTTGGAAGACTTCTCCCGCAAACGAGATAAAAGAATCTTGGGAATGTTACCAGGAGATGAATCTACAATTCTTGATAGATATTGTGGACAAAATTCATTGTTGATAAGCTCTTCATCAGTCCCTGTACCGATGCTTCTGTTTCTTTCATCACTGTCACTACCCTTTGTGGAGATTGCTCTGTCAGATGACGAAGCAAGTTTGCCCATTTTTACATTTGAACAGCTGGATCCACATGTTTTATCGGGAACATCTTCATTTGTTTCTAAATCCTCCAGCTGCTTATTTAATTTGGTGCATGCTGGGGAAGAGACCTTAACGCAATCATTGAGATCAGGTTGTGAAGGTGAAAAGTGATTTGCTACACTGGTAGAGCTACTTTCAGTCCTGCATTCATTTCCTCTAAAGTGGGCTTCATTTTCTAAAACTTTGGAAAAATCTTGGCTTTTTGCAAAATCAGTAGCTACGAGGTCAGACGTGCCACAAACCGCATTTGATTTATTGATATTTGTGGCTTCAGCTACTGCTTCATTCAAGGTGGGCAACTCTTTAGCTTCATTGGCAATATCCATCCGTTGAGAATGGGTCGGTCCAGATGAAAACTCTGTATCAATTTCAGTTTGTTTACTTAAGCTTTCTACTCTCAGCAGGTCAGTGGGATTCAAAGGCAATTTTTCATGTGGAGTATGACATGATGGCTCTTCAGCAGTGTAGTCTTCTATTTCCTCATGAAGGGAGAGAAGAGATGTCTGAGCAAATGATTCATGGTGAATTTCATCTTGACTACGAATAGGGGTCTGAGCAAAAGTATCGTTTTGGATCTCATCCTGAATACAGCGGACTGATGTTTGAGCAAATGTATCATTGAATGCACATGTGTCAATTCTTCTTCTGTCCTGGCGGGTTTCTTCCGTTTGGGTATCCTTACTGGTAAGGAATATTGTGGGAGACGTGCTTTTATCAAATTTTGAGCTGTCAGACTTTTGGGTTTCCAAACTACAGTTGAGAGGGGCTGTACTCTTATCAACCATAGCATAAACAGAACTGCTGTATGGCTTCGATTTAAAGTTTTGCAAATCCTGCACGTTATCAGTCATTTCCCAACTGTGATTCATTTTGATGATACTAGATGCGTTATTGGCTCTGAAATCTTCGCGGGACGGAGTACTGGACGTTTTAGTAATTTGTGCAAAGGCCCATTGAGAACGGTCTACAGCATCATCACTCTCCATCAAGGAGGAAGTCCGAGAACTCCTTGGGTGCACATCTGAAGTATCATGAGAATTTGAGTCAAAACTATGAGCCTCACTCATATGGTCCGGACTGTGAGCCTTCTGCTTTCTGAATGCCCTCAGGGACGCGGTCATCTTACTTTCAGTGCTGGCATCCGAAGGAGCGGGAGACAGAATATTGTCAGTCTCAGCAGTAGGTGGCTGAACATCAACAGGCAGCAGAGGCACAGGGACAGGCAGCTGATCCACTACTCTAGATGCAGAAGGTGACGTCAAATTCACTGCCTTTTTATCACTAGAAAATTGATGAGCTGCGCTGAAGCCCATGTGATCTCTGCTAGACTGGATAACAGATGGAGGATCATCAGTTGTAGAAAACTTGACGAATGGAGTGTGCACCGTGGCACAAGTGAATTTTACCGATGCCGCTGGTGAAGTGGGAGACAGCACCCCAAATCCGGTTTCATCCATCTTCGGCTGCCTGATGGTTTCGCCTAAATGTGGTGACATAGGGCTGTTGAGGTTCACAACTGCAACAGGTGTGCTTAACGCCATGTTGGTCTGCGCAATGTTGTGCTCTTGTGATGCAGGCGGTGTTGGTAGAGCGGCATTCAGAAGCATGTCCAAGCTACGCCCCCCAGTTTGTCCTGTTGGACTTGCCATTGGAGTAGCGATGGTGGTTGAGCTGCTCCCGGAACTGGTCACACTGTCCAATAGATTCTGGAGGGCACTTTGAGCTACTGTATCTGTAGCTGCACTGAACATGCCATCACCAGAACAGGCAAGCAAGCCCTCTGCTTCAGGAACTGAATACATGTTGAGCAAGTTTGCAGCCTCTTCCCTGCGGAGGGATCTACAATCAAGGACAATAAGGGCTTCTTGTGTGCTGTCAAGGGGCTGCTCCGCATTGTCTCCTGCTTCAGCTTCATCAATGCAAGGTCTCGGAGTGCCAACTTCTGTATCTTCATCCCAGTTTTCGATAAACTGGCGAACATCAAGACAGTTGCGGAGAGAACGACTATTCCCCCTGCTCTCTTTTCCATCACCTTCATCGCACATAAGTTGACTATCATTCTGCTGCAGGGCCTGCGGGTGAGAAGGTTGCTGAGAGCAAGGGTTTGTCATCTGAGGACTCTGCATGTCATGAGGACTTGTCACCATGGGGCTATGCTGTGAGTTTGACAATGGACTTGACTGGTGCTGCTGCATCATGGGTTGCTGTTGCAGAGCATGTTGAGGAGGGGCTTGAGGCTGGTGCATCATTTGAGATCTTACATGAGGATTATGCATATGGAGGTGCTGCTGCTGGTATGCCATTGCAACAGGAGCACCCTTAGGGATAACGCCTGCCTGTCTTCCACCAGAGGCATGCATGGCTGCATGCCCACCCATCTGTACAGCATCAAGGCCCAGAACATTGGAGCCATTGTTTATTATACTTTGCTTACTCATTTGTCTCGAGTGAAACATTTGAGACTGGGCATCGTGCATCCATCCAGCCTGCCCAGGCCCCTGCATGTGACCCCCATAGTCCGGACCGGCCTGACCAGACTTGGACCAGATAAGGCTCTCAGGGGGATACGCCTCATGTTCTCCGACTTTGTTGCAGGGCTGAAAGGCGGAGGCACCTCCCCTGTGTGGTGCCAGCACTTGCTGCGTATGAAACGGTGGCATGAATGGAACAGCACTTTTGGTCCATTGAGTTGGTCCATGGGTGTACGCAGAGGTTTGTCTGGCAGAGGTAAACGCACTGCGACGATCACCATCCATAGGCACAGGTAGCGGCACTTTCCTCAAAACATCTTGCGAACTGCAATATTGTAGGTGTTGATGTTGAGGGAAAAGAGGCTCATGGTACGCAGAGATGCGGCTTCTCACAACTGAGTGTCTGTCCTGATAACCTGGGAGTCGATGTGCTTCACGTTCCTTCTGAACCAGCTGGCACAACAGCTGGTGGTGAGGCGCAGAGTGCTGCTGCTGCTGCTGCTGCTGCTGGTGCAGAAGTGACTGCTGCTGGTGGTGCAGATGCTGCGGCACAGCTTGATGCTGTTGAGAAGGCGAGTTTCTTGCCTCGATGCCAGACACATTGGTTGTGTGTCGGATGATGCCACCTGTTACGTTACCTCTCATATTCTCTCCATACATAGCAGAGGAAGGATCCCTTTGGTACTGTGCTCCAGCAGGCATGGTGGGAAATGGGTTTTCGCCAGGCCATGACTGCTTTCTGCTGAGCATGTGACCATGACCCATTCCGTGTGGTCCTGCTTCCAGCGGAGGTCCATCATAGTGGTTCAATTGGGTTGGGTACGGAAGGAATGCACCAGCTGCCATAGCTGGTGGATAGCGAGAGCGAGATCGATTGTTCTGCCAGGTGGCGGTAGGAACAGCAGCAGGGGGTGGAGAGGATCGAATGACATCTTTGCCAGCAAGTGGATCATTCTCTTTATGAGGAGCCTGCAGTCAAAGAAACGTGGATGTGTATAGCAGCTTATAGGCAAGGTGGTACATTAATAAACATGACAAGAATTCATTTTTAAAATATCTAAAACATTTTGAAGTGTCACTAAGTGTACTGCAGGAACCAAAGAACTTCCTCAATATTTTTAAAATTGAGAAATGTAAAGTCACGAATAAAGTTTACAGCATACCTGGGCTAGAGAGTACCCATAGGAATCAACCGCTGGGTTCGCTGCGTGATGGTGGAAGGCACTGTGGAAGTGTGCGGGGGCTGCAGGCGCTGCAGGGGCTGGAGAATGCGATGAGTGTGCGGGGTGGTTGCTATGGTGCGCCCCATGCACAGTGGCTCCTGACGCATGCATATTCCATGCAGGTCCAGAATTTGATGACACTTTTTCACTGCCATCCACATTTTGCGGGTAAGGTTCAACATTAACATCACCATAGCAACCTGTTGTCTCTCTGCAGGTGTTGAACATCTCCTAGTTCCAATTGATTCTAAAGGAGAAAAAATGAATGTGGATTATTTCAGTATTAGAACTTATAAATATACTGGCCTTCATAAGTAGAAGAATAATAGGGATGATAATGTGCTCCTCTGTTCTGAGCTGAATGCAAATCATTTAATTAGTTTATTGAAACTAAGAGAAACAAACAACAGAAACGTGCAGCAGAAGTAATCCACCATATTTGGGAGTGTGTATGGTCAAGGCGTCTTCTGCTAACCATGAAATGGTTGAAAATGGACTGCCAACAACACTATTTTTGAGGAGCATTCATTTAATATGACACGTTATAAAATGGCGCGTCCTTGAGCACACTCACGGAATCCTTTCCCCCCCGAGTCACCAAACCGTAACAGTCACATATGGCAGGTTTTGATGCAAAAACCTAGGACTTATCAACCTCAATCAAGGTTATGATTGAGTAAATGATACCAGGACCTACATTTCTGCAAAGATGTGACCCCGTCGGTGATTTGCATAGTCAATTGAAACAATTGGCTTATCTAGACAACACTGACACGAAGGGATATTTCAGACGCAAAATTGGGTATACATACGCATTTATGACAGGAGAAAATCACATTTTAATGTACTTCAGCGATGACTTGCCTCACGAATTCCAACACATTTCGGCCATTTTGAAAACAACATTCTACGTTTTCAGCTTTGTTTTCTTGATTTCTTCTTCCCGTCTGCACATGGCCACCGTCGCGACAAACCTGCAACTTGTGAAGTTAGTTTTGAGACATCCGGACTTGACGTTCGGGACAGAACCGCGTTGAAACGTCAAGTATTTCAATCGGATTCGTCTGCAGGACTGCTAAAACAAAGCGAAATAAGCGATAGTTTCCGAACTCGCCGGGGAGGAGAACAAGGGGCAGCGCTCGGCAGTTGGCAGCGCGCGCGGTAAATAATAGCTTCTGCTAAGTGCAACAACGGGCACAGCAGACGACCACGGTAAACATGGCTGCAAACAAGCCGAAAGACTTGGACAGTCTTGAGATAAAAACGCGGAGCATCGAGCGCACGCTGCTGCCACTCGTCAAGCAGGTGAGCCAGGACCTCGCAGGACCTTCCAGGACGCCGTCGAGAAGTCGCGGCCATATGTCGGCTGCCCCGGGGGCGTGACGGCGGCGGGCCGTGGCGCCGAGGCGTGGGCCAGAAGACCGGCGCTGGCGGCCAAAACTCTACCCGCGTTTTGAGCTCCAGAGTCGCTAAATGGGACTCGAACCGAACGTGTGACCCCACCAAAGGATTGTTCTCCGAATGAGGAATCCATTGGTGGGGTCGCACGTTCAGGACGAGTCCCATTTAGCGACTCTGGAGCTCAAAACGCGTCCGGTATTTGGACCGCCTCCACCGGTCTTCTGGCCCACTGTGCGAGGGGGCAGGCGCCACTCGGTCCGCAGCACGCACGTCACGGGGTTAATTTTAGTTGGCGTTATCCTCTCCAGAGTAGCGACCCCGCCGCGGGGACCGGCCGCGCCGCCGGACGCGTCGGACTCACGTCCGCAGCCGGACACGCCTCTGTCAGCGGGCACACTGTGCAGTTTCGGAGGTTATGTCCCGAGGGGGCGTTCCGTTCCGCTGGTGGATGCGATGCGACGCGCCGAGCGGAGGAAGTGAACTCGAGCTGCCGCGCTGTCGCCCGTTTAGGTGTGTCTGTGCTCGTAGGTTGCTCGGCTCGGTCTTGCTCCCGGCTCGGGAGTCTGCGGGCCGAGGCACTAGGAAATTCGGGGGAATGGCATATGGCAACTGTTGCCCATTCAACTGTTGCTTCTGCCTGCAGCCAGATGGGCAGCTGGCTGAGATTTGTGAGGGCCAGGCCAGCGAGGGTGGTGGCAGTTTGGACCCTTTCCAGAGCTACGATGCACTCTGAGTGGTTGGTGTCGCATGACACTTTTGCCCGATGTATTCACTCTACATGGAATAAGCTGGGAACTGTCCGTTTTAAAATTCTGGTTCGTTTATTTTGATAGACTAATTTCTGTGGAAGAAAATTCCGTCATTCTAATCGATCTTTTCTCTCCTTTTGAAAAGCTGAATGGGAATGACAACGCTGAAGTGATGGACCGTAAACAAAATCTGAGAGGTACCTAATTATAATCTAACACACTATAGCACTGATCTAGACCATAAAACCTTGACTGTGCACTTTTTTGGCCAGGGCACTTTAAGTTCACTACTTGAATTAAATTTTATTGCTGGCACTGATTTAATGTAGTCTGAATAATTGGTTAGCATTTTCAAATGGTGGGCCTTTTATACAATGGGGGTATTTTTGTACGTAGCAGGTAGCTTAGCATGTACACAAAGCCTTGGTATAGTTCATTTTCTGAAATTGTCCGAAAGTTGCACTGTAAAGAAGCAATTGTAAGTTAGTCTGCACTGCTTTTCATCAATAACTTCCACACTTTTGGGATTTCCATGCACTTGTGTTGGCAATTGAATATTATTTCTTTCCCCCCCATTCAAGTATAATATTGATTCTTATTTTTTTGGGGGCTTTCGATTTTTGCACTCAGCAACAGGGCTTTTTTGATCCGATGGTGCTTCTGCGATCGCTATCTCACGCGCCCGCAAAACTGTGTTTTACCTCTGAAACGAAAAAAATAATTTTAAGGACACAGACACAGTAGTCGTTTCCTGTTGTCGACAGCGTTGGTTCGTGTCGTGTCGACCAGTCTGGCCCGGAATGCTATCGTGGGTGCGATGCACAGTGGGTCAGAAGACCGGCGCAGGCGGCCTAAACTCTGGACGCGTTTTGAGCTCCAGAATCGCTTACCAGGACTCGAACCAAACGTGTGACCTCACCAATAAATTTCTCGTTCGGAGCGAGCAATCGATCAGTGGGGTCACACGATCGGTTCGAGTCCCATGTGGCAACTGTGGAGCTCAAAACCCGTCCGAAGTCCGAGATTATGACCACCTCCACCGATCTCCTGGCCAACTGTGCGATGCTGCCCGCATTCGCGGCCTTCATGCCGGGATGAACCGGAAACGCGTAAGTAAAGTAATGAGGGGGGCGGGGGGAATTGATTCAGCAGCAGAGCCGTCGCCCACTGGATCTCAGTACATCCAAGTCGAACCGCCGCCCCAATATTATGGTTCACTTCACATGACCTTCGGCTATTTCCTGAGAAAACTCCATCTAGAGCTCCCTCCCCCTCCGCCGCACCCTCCCCTTCTCCCCCCTTCCCCTCCCCCCTTCCCCTCCCCCATCCTCACCCCACCCACCCTGCTTCCCCTTTAGCTGCGTCTTTGCTCCAGATTTCTTTTATTTCCGACATTTTTGGTAGTTCAATTACCCAGTAATTATTGGCAAATCAGCAGCGCAAAGTAGCTGTGAATTTCCTTCATTGAATAATCAATAATGTGTGTTAGTTTCCTCGCTGAAAACCGAGCGTGTGTAATTTTTGGTGCCGTTACTGGCTCTGGCCTCGGGGACCTGCACGTCTCCGGCCAGGGCCTCGCAAGGGTCTGGTTAGGGTCTGGCTAGGTCTGGCGAGGGCACCCACTGGGCTTTTACTGCCATTCCGTCTACGGCAATAGGGCAGAGAGAGAGAGAGAGAGAGAGAGAGAGAGAGAGAGAGAGAGAGAGAGAGAGAGAGAGAGGGAGGGAGGGAGGGAGGGAGAGAGAGAGAGAGAGAGAGAGAGAGAGAGATAGAGAGAGAGGGGGGGGGGGAGAGGGAGAGCGAGAGAGAAGGACAGAGATAGAGAGACGGAGGTGGGAAGGAGCGTTGGGAGCTCGCCAGCTTGCCCTGGCCTGCCCTCCTGGAACATGAATAGCGGTGTTCCTGGGTTCCAGGGCGTCGAGCGCATTAATGTCTTTCACACCAACACCGACTCGGCACTCAGCAGCCTGCGGCAAAAGGGACATTCGGACGCACTGCATGGCGGGCAGGCGATAGCGTTGAACTGTTGACATAAGGCCATTGAAACAAACCCGTCGCACCGTCAGTCGGTTGCTAACTTAAATTCTGATCTGACTTTTCGACTGCATTAATGGAGCCAATCAGAACAGATCAAGACGAGTAGCGTGCCATCTAAGATCAATCGGCATAGCCCAGTTCTGCATGCTTAGAGCAATGCGGTGTTCGTGTTTGTGTCCATAAAGTCCCCCTGCTGTGGCCAAGGACTACGGCAACTCGGGTGGCCTGCCAAATGATCCCCCTCCCCGCTCTTTCATCTTCTATGCGATCGCCGTGCGCCCGGCGGGGCAGGGGTAGGCCGCGCGCTCCACAGACGTGCATCGGGGTTGCCTGCCCACCCGGCGTTCGGCAGGTAAGGCACTGCTGGCACCGTAAGGGAGGGATCAGACGACGCCAGAGCCATTCCTAACAGTGGTTCTTGGCTTTCTCTCTCTCTCTCTCTCTCTCTCTCTCTCTCTCTCTCTCTCTCTCTCTCTCTCTCTCTCCCCACAAACGCATGCAGGCACCTGCCCCTGCCCACCAGGCGGCCGTGCCCACTGTGCCCTGCCTGCCTCTCCACGGTGCGCGCGCCTGCTCCGTCGGCAACCGCGTTGATGGCATCGATTGCGACTCCGACCGACTTGTCGGCATAATTAAATTGCGCCGCTTGTTTGCAACACTCGCGACGGAAGGGCCTGGTGTCGACAGGCGGCACGCCACGGCGCGGCACAGTGGGCCAGAAGGCCGGCGCACAGGCGGCTACAACCTCACTCTTTTAGAGACGCGTTTTGAGCTCCAGAGTCGCTGAAGGGGACTCGAACCGAACCTGTGACCCCACCAGTGGATTGCTCTCCGAACGAAGAATCCATCGGTGGGGTCACACGTTCGTTTCGAGTCCCATTTAGCGACTCTGGAGCCCAAACCGCGTCTGAGAGTGTCGCGGGGCCGCCTGCGCCGGTCCTCTGGCCCACTGTGCCGCGGTGTGGCAATGCCACGGCGGCGCGGCCATGGCGACTCATCACTCACGTGATCGACCTGTAAAGCGGAACGAGCGCGGCGGGTGTAGGGCAGTGCAGGGCAGTGCAGGGCAGTGCAGGGCACCGCAGGGCACCGCGACCTACATCCCTGACAGGCAGGCCGCCCTGCCCGAACTATTGGGGTGCGCGGCGATGATTGTCAGCAGTGCGCAGCCATTCCCCCCGCAGCGTCGCTCTGTCTCTCTCGCACCCCATGGGAACGCCCCGCGAGTGCGAGAGAGACAGAGCGACGAAGCACTGTAAGGGAGGGATCAGACGACGCCAGAGCCATTCCTCACAGTGGTTCTTCGCTTCGTCGCTCTCTCTCTCTCTCTCTCTCTCTCTCTCTCTCTCTCTCTCTCTCTCTCTCTCTCTCTGCTACAGAACGCCCCGCGAGAGAGAGAGAGTGAGAGAGAGAGAGAGAGAGAGAGAGAGAGAGAGAGAGAGAGAGAGAGAGAGAGAGAGAGAGAGAGAGACAGACAGACAGACAGACAGAGAGGGCCCCCTGCTGACTCAGCCGCTTGACTTTTTCGGTAATTGCGTGCGCGCTCCCATCTGCCCGTCCGATCGGCTCTCCCTTTCACTATTTCTGGCTGTTTCAATCACTGCTCGACGCTTTGGTCGGCTGTCGTCTCGCCCACTCGGCACTGTCATTACAGTATTGTGATTGTGATTTTGACTGGTGTTTTTCGCAGTACAGTTCTATTTTATTTTTTTTCTGTCAGGACCTTGTCACCAATGGGTCACGCACTACACTGTCACTGCATTCTGTCTCATCTTACACAACTGCAGAACACTTTCACTTTAGTTTTGCATTCGTCGTGCGTTCTCTACCACTCCACTATCACTTCACGTTTGTCATGACCATCACTGTCACTCACGTGTCCATCACGATGCTTCCAATACTACTGCACCTGCACTATGGCTGCTGTTCTTCGACCCCCCCCCCACCCCCACCCCTTGTCCTCGGAGAACGACCCTCCTCTCATTGTGCGACTCGCAAATTGCAATTGCAATATGAATAATGTGACGGGCGGCGGCGTGGTTAAAAGGCGACACCTCTTTCCGCCCGTTTCATTCGCAGTCCTTCAGAAGGGTCTTCCCTGCCCTGCCCTGCCGTGCCCACCCTGCGAGCCCCTGCCCCGCCACTACAAGAGGCCCCCGCAATTTGGAAGCATTGCCCCTATCTCCGCCCGCCCTGCCCCTGCTAGCGCCCCTGCCAACTCGGGCCGGGAGGGAGAGCACAGTGGGTCAGAAGACCGGTGCAGGCGGCCGAAACTCTAGACGCGTTTTGGGCTCCAGAGTCGCTAAATGGGACTCGAATCGAACGCGCGACCCCACCGATGGGTTGCTCTCCAAATGAGGAATCCATTGGTGGGGTCACACGTTCGGTTCGAGTCCCATTTAGCGACCGTGGAGCCCTAAACCTGTTTGGTATTTTGACCGCGCCTCCATCGGTCTTCTGGCCCACTGTGGAGAGAGGGGCGGGGGGCTAGTGGCGGAGCGGAGTGTCTTGCTCCCCGAAAGACTAAAGATGAACAAGACGATGAGAATTTCCATATTGGGCCTCTTCGCTTCCCCCCGTTTCTCTTCGTCTCGCCCGTTATTACGACATTCCATTTCCCGCGAATGCTGCGCCGCGGGAATCCGCAAAATTAATTTTTTGCTTTTGCTCTTCTTTTGTCACTGGTGCGCCGCCGCCGCCCAGCTGCGGTGCGCGAGGCGAGGTGATTTTCATCACTTTTCTTTTCTTCTCCTTTTCTCTCATCTCTTCTCATTATTCACGGAGCGAGAAATTCAGCGGTGAGAAAAGTTTCGCCCGCGCGGCTGTTGAGTTGAGGTCGCGGGGAATGTAGGGGGCGGGGGTGGAAGCAAGGGAGTAAATAGGTGTGGAGGGGGGGGGAGGGTTTGCCGCCTGAGAAAAACACCGCAATCTAGTCGCAATTGAGTGACAAAGACAGCACGTGCGTGGGTGTGTGCGTGGCGCGACGTGAATGGGGTTATGAGAGAGAGAGAGAGAGAGAGAGAGAGAGAGAGAGAGAGAAAGAGAGAGAGAGAGACAGACAGACAGACAGACAGAGTTAGTGAGAGAGAGTGTGTAATTGTTTAGAACGGGATCTTTACGGAGCCGCCGTGTGATTCCGACAGTCTCTCTCGCTCCCCATGAGTGCGATAGAGACAGAGCACAGCGACGAAACGACCCTTCGGGAGCAGGCGGCCCGCGCGCACGGCACTCCGGGACAGGAGACTGATTCAGGGAGTCGTTGTCGTCGCTGTCTCTCTCGCATTCATGGGGCGTGCCGTATAGGTGCGAGAGAGACAGACAGAGAGAGAGAGAGAGTGAGAGAGAGAGAGAGAGAGAGAGACAGAGACAGAGAGACAGAGCGACGAAAACGACTCTCTGAATCTGTCTGCCGCCGCACCGGCGCAACAAGGAGCGCGGCAGAGTGTGTGCGTCGTCCCCGTGCTGCCCGCACCTAACCTAACCTAACTCCTGTCGCGTTTTGAGCTCCAGAGTCGCTAAACTGGACTCGAACCGAACGTGTGACCCCACCAATGGATTCCTCGTTCGGAGCGAGCAATCCATTGGATGGGTCACACGTTCGGTTCAAGTCCCATTTATGGACTCTGGCGCTCAAAACGCGTCCAGGATTTTTACCGCCTGCGCCCGCCTTCTGGCCCACTGTGGGACGTCCCGTGGAGGCGCGAGAGAGAAAGACTGACGCGCCGAATCACTCGCCGCCGGTCCTCGCTTCCATTCAGCCGGCGGGTAGTACCTTGGTCCTGGCGTGCCCGTGGATGGGGCGTGGAGGGATGGGGCGGTGGGGGTTGGGGGTGCGGTTCCCGGCCCTACCCCATCCCAGCCGGGCCCTCTCTCGCCAGGCCGTACGCTATGTCGCTACGATAGGGCAGGCCTAGGGCGGGCCAGGCCTAGGGTAGGCCGGAGCAGGATGAGGGGCCGACCACCCACCCCCACAGGCTGCGTTGGCGCGCTGGTGGTGGAGCCCGGGGGGGGCCGCGGCGGGGGCGGGGCGCGGCGGGGGCGGCCGTGGTCGATAGGGGCCCGTGGCTGCTCTCCGGGAAGGCGCGCTGCGCTGGGCTGCGCTGGGCTGCGCCGTGCTGCGCCGTGCTGCGCCGCGCCGTGCCTCGCCGCACTCCGCGAGGCAGTCGCGCGGCCCGGCAGTGTCGCGGCCGCCCTCCCTCCCTCAGTAGCAGGCCGGCCGCCCCAGCCAGCGTACCAGCCCCCGGAGCACCGCGAGCCCTCGACGGCGAGCCGAGCGAGCCGAGCACCGTCGGCCAGGCCACACCGAGGCAGGGCCGATCCAGTCGGGGCCCTGCACTGTGGCGCCGCCCCGCCGCGCCGCGCCGCTGCTGGCCGGACTCTCGCTGTTGCTCTTGTTGGTGTCGGCGGCGGTCATGGCGGCCGCGCTGTCGGAGCGGCACCAGGTACGTCACTTTCGCTGAGGCTCCGCTGCGCGCTGTGGGCTGGAGGACCGGCCGAAGGCGGGCGAAATTTCGGACGCGCTTTGAGCTCCAGAATAACTCGAACCGGACATGTGACCCCTACCAATAGATTCCTCGTACGAAGAGGAGTCCGTTGGTGGGGTCACACGGTCGATTTGAGGCCCGCTGTGCGACTCTGGGGCTCAAAACGCGGCGAGAGTTTTGGCCGCTTCCACCGGTCTTCCGGCCCACTGTGCCGCGCCGCCGTGGCCTAGACCCACCGACCTGGCCTAGACCGCCTGGCACCGCCGCGGCCACCACACTCGTTCCAACGCCGCGCTGTCTCTCTCGCACTCATGGGGCGTCCCGAGAGAGAGAGAGAGAGAGAGAGAGAGAGAGAGAGAGAGAGAGAGAGAGAGAGAGAGGAGAGAGAGCGACGAGGAGGACTGTCGGAATCTGTCAGCTGCGCCGTCCCCTCGTGGCACGCCGACGCACCCCGTGATGCTGGGCCGAAACGCGGCGCGGTGGTGCGGCGCGAACCAGGGATCCAGGGAATGCCACGTGACGACACGTGGCGCGCGACCTGGCCGCGGAGTTCCCGCCGCGCCCTTGGAGGGTACCGAGTGCACTGCCATTCTGGGTGTTATAAAACAGCACGCCTAGCACTGAAAAAAAAAATTTGTACTTGCGTTTGGTTCCGCGCGCGCGGTTTCCGGACCACTTGGATGGGTTTGATTTAACAAGATTCAGTTGAAAGCATATCTGCATCTGAACCTGCGGCGACAGCCGTCACTTACTGTTGCGTGTCTGAGCGAGCGGTAGTGGCGTTGGTCTCATTCATCTAGAAACATGCACGATTTCCATTCTACTTGGTCACGTGCCTGAGGTGATGACACAATGGCGCCGATGACAGGACCTGTACGTGCAGATGTAGAGGCCAGCGAGGAAGTTGACTAAGAAGACCGGCGCAGGCGGCCAAAACTCTTTTTTGTGATCCAGAGTCACTAAATAGGACTCGAACCGAACGTGTGACCATACCAATGGATTCCGCGTCCGGAGAGCAATCCATCGGTGGGGTCACACGTTCGGTTCGAGTCCCATTCAGCGACTCTGGAGCTCAAAACCCGTCCGGGATTTTGACCGCCTCCACCGGTCTTCTGGCCCCGGCCCACTGTGCGACGCGGCAAGCCGTGAAACAGAAAGTGAAGGAAAAAGAGAGCGAAACGAAATAAAATGCCGCCGAGAATTAGCGGAGTAGCGGGCTAATGAGCCGAATGGCATAACGAGCCGAATTTACACACGTTGGCCGCCCTTCCCCCTCGCCTCTCTCCCCCCTTCCCTCCTCATCTCCTATCTCCTCTCCTCTTCCTCCAGACCACCGCCGCTTTGTCGGTCAATTATTCCGCCGACGCAGTTGCCGCCAAATTGGCCGGGATTTGTTTTAAAATTTTACCTCCGCCCAGTCTGGCCAACTTTTTCACGTTCGACTTAGTTGAGCGTGCAGTTTTGCAGGAATGCCACATAGCCAGCCATTCATTAGGCTCGCGCGCGCAAAGTTAACGAAGTTAACGCCCTTAAGTTGGCGGACTTAATTGTTGGGGCCGCTCGCTCGGCGTGTCGAAGGGCTGGCCGGATAGGTCGGCGGGGTTGGCAACATTGTTGGAGGCTGGAACCCTATCGTTACCTTGGCGCAACCGAGTGGAAGGAGATGATTGGTTGGCAAACCTGCAGCGAGCAGTCTCCCCCAGCGTACCCAAGTGCAGAGGAGAAAAGTTCACCCCCTTCTTCACTGTGGGCCAGAAGACCGGCGGCGGCGGTGAAAATTGCGGACGGGTTTTGATCTCCAGAGCCGCTAAATGGGACTCGAACGGAACGTGTGACCCCACCAATGGATTCCTCGTTCGGAGAGCAATCCATTGGTGGGGTCACACGTTCGGTTCGAGTTCCATGTAGCTACTCAGGAGCTCAAAACGCGTCTTGAGTTTCGGCTGCCTGCGCCGATCATCTGGTCCACTGTGTCCTTGCCGCACCCCTTCCCCTCTCTCCCCGCGGCTTTGCGCTGGGATCCGTCCCTCTTGGATCTTACTTATTTGTTTCCCATCCAACTTTCGGCAGGGGCGAGTGCGGCTAGTTTGAAGCGGGCGGAAAGCGGGCGGGAAAAGAAAGAGTTGCTGCACTCGGCGGAGCTGCCAATACGTCTGTTGATTTATCAAGTGTGTTGATGCGGCGTGTGATTTTTATTTATCGCTGTTTGCTCCTCTTCTTTTGGTCGATGTCGATCGGCACGGCGAGAAGAGAACCTCTGCCGTAATATACACCCAGAAAAACGTTGTTTTTTTAAATCAAGTAAAATTTACTTGATGCAAGTAATTTTTCGCATCAATGTGCCTAAGTAAAGTTCTGCTCTGAATAACCTAAAAATATTCTTGATATAATTAGAGTTGAATTAATGCAAAGCCGATTAGTATTGATCTGACTCTCAGTTTAGCTTGAATCAAGTATTTTTAACAAAGAAAAATATGTAACTTGATTCAAGATATCAATTTTCTGGGTGTATTTTGGGAGCGCATGGCTCGGCCGGCCGGCGGCGCTCTGAGCTTTAAAGCCATATTAGCATCTTCTCTGGGACACTTGAAGGGAGTCTAGCGCAGCGCGGCGTGAGGGGCGGAGCCTTGGTGACCCTGACCAAGGATCTTTGCATGGTCAAAATAGGTGCAATGTTAAAAATCTGTCAGCCTAAAGAAGCTTTCATGAAAGCAAAACTATTTTCCTCTGCCTTCTGATTTATTTTTTTTAGTTTTAAGTTTACACTGGTAAAACTAAAGCGTAGTATTACCCTCAGTTTTCAAGCGTAATCCGTTTGCGCTTGAAATCAAGCGTAAGAGGCCAAGATTTCCCCCATCTAAATGCATGAGGGAATTCCTAGTGAATGCTTCATTTCGAGCGTAACGTCTTCAAGCGTAACACTATGCTTGAATCAATCGTAGAGTTACGCTTTAGTTTTAGCAGTGTATGCTGTATGGCAGGGCAGGACTCTTCCCCGGCGCACAGTGGGCCGGAAGACCGGCGCTGGCGGCCAAAACTCTATACGCGTTTTGAGCTCCAGAGTCTCTAAATGGGACTCGAACCGTTCGGAGAGCAATCCGTTAGTGGGGTCACTCGTTCGGTCCGAGTCCCGTATAGCGCCACTGGAGCTCACAACCTGCGTCCGCGATTCTGACCGCCTCCACCGGTCTCCTGGCCCACTGTGCGGCGCCACACTTTTCTTCACGATCACTCTGTGGAACTGTGTGGCGCTTTGCTGCGCATTGCGACGACGACTTTCTCCGCTCAAGTTCCGCGGGGGAAGTACAGCAGAAAGAGAAAAGAGGGTCCGAAATTTATCGTGACATTTCCAGACCGCGAGGCTACACTGCTAGCCGCGACGGCGCCCGGCGCGAGGCTAGGCGCCGCACAGTGGGCCAGAAGACCGGTGGAGGCGGTGAAAACCTCGGACGGGTTTTGAGCTCCAGAGTCGCTAAATAGGACTCGAACCGGACGTGTGACTCCACCAATGGACTGCTCTCCGAACAAGGAATCCATTGGTTGGGGTCACACGTTCGGTTCGAGTCCTGTTTAGCGACTCTGAAGCTCGAAACGCGTCTAGATTTTCAACCGCCTGCGCCGGTCTTCTGGCCCACTGTGCGGCGCGATGCTAGGCGGCGTGGGCGTGGCTGCGCATGCCCATCAATTAAGTGGCATGCCTGGACACATAATGGGTCCATTCAGTGTAATTGTGGTGGTAGCACTGCAGTGGCGTTGTCAGTGCCAAGTGGCTTTGTCTGTCCCGTATTAGCGGAACAACAAATCACGTCCTTTTTCCTTTTCGCGCACTTTTACCCCCTTCCCCCTCCGGGCGGGCTTATTTTTTCCGGGGGGGGGGGAATCTTTTCTCGTTCTTTTGTTCTTTTGATTTCTCGTGGTTTTAAATTTGCAGCGCTTTTTTTCTCGTCTTGCGGCGACCCTCTTTCACTCTGAATGTGAAATGTGGCGATTCTCTTCATTCTCCAGTGTGATATTGGCGCACAAATCTCTGTGCAAATACTGCCATTGTGACTACGCTGCTGTAAAGGCTGTACGAACGAATAAATTTCTCATAAGAAGGTGGGCCAGAAGACCGGCGCAGGCGGTCAAAACTCTGGAACGTTCTGAGCTCGAACCGAACGTGTGACCCCTCACAGTGGGTCAGAAGATCTTTGAGGCGGCCAAAATCCCGGACGCCTTTTTAGCTCCAGAATCTCCAAATGGGACTCGAATCGGACGTGTGAGCCCACCAATGGATCGCTCTCCAAACGAAGAATCAATTGGTGGGGTCACACCACACGTTTGATTCGAGTCCCATTTAGCGACTCTGGAGCTTGAAACGCGTCCGGGAATTTGGTCGCCCCAACGGTCTTCTGACCCACTGTGGAGGGTAGGCTCTGCGGGGAAGAGGGAAGAAGAGGGCAGGCGCAGAATTGGGGCAGAAATTGCGGGCCAGCAGCGGCAAGTGGGCTGCGAATCGAGATTCGAGATAGGATGCCTGTGGCTGTGCCGGCCTGGAAGTTAGTTTGAAATTTGAGAGAAGGGTTTGCAGAGAGAGAGGGAGAGAGAGAGAGAGAGAGAGAGAGAGAGAGAGAGAGAGAGAGAGAGTCAGAGTCAGAGTCAGTCAGAGAGATGGTGTGGGAATGGGAAAAGTTGTGTGGAATGCGTGCTCGCAAAGAACAACACGGACAGTGACGCTGTCCCCGGGAATGCATCCCTCTCTGGACAAAAGCGTGACGAAAGTTGGCCGCGCCGGAATGCATCCGCGGTGCATCGATGTTTCTAGCCAAAGTTGGATCCAAAAGTTGCCAAACGGTCGGGCCGCCTGCAGCGTGGGCCGTGCCGCGGCGCACAGCGTCTCGGCGGGTTGCCTACCCGAGACTTTGCAGGCGCCATGCCAGCTCTGAGCCAAAGGGGGATATCTATGGGTGCGCGTGACCCGTCTGCGTAGCGCACCGACAGCAGAGGTGCCAACATCTGAACCAAAAAATGGGAGCCGACCCTGCGTAGTCCGCCAAAATGCTGTGCTGAACCGTTCTCCTCTCATGCCTTTGATAGCGCAATGGATAGCGTTACTGTCAGTGTCACCGGAGATGCGGGTTCGACACCCGCACGAAGCGACTACTTTTATGGCTGTTTCGGTTCTGTAAGTTGGTACAGCTCTATAGGCCAACATGCATTTGCACCTGCAAAAAAAGCCAGCTCAGCATAAGGCCGAAGGCCTTCCCCCGGCGAGTAAAACGTAGCCTGATTAACTTCAAGGACGGGAGGAGTTGAAGAGACTATGTCCGACCGTCCTCTGCCGCTACTCTGCCCTGCCCGACTCTTCCGCTGATTCTTGACGGGAGCATTCGGTAGCGGCCGAGGGTCCATTCGGAATGGGCTGCTTTGTTTGCACCCAGAGGCACATTGGCCGGCAATGCCCTGGGGAAAGGGTCGGCAGGGGCGGCGGGGGCGGCGGGCTCACGGTAGGCCCGTTCTGAAGAGGGGGACGTGGAAATAGTAGGGGAGGGGAACAGTAGGGGAGGGGGCGCACAGTGGGCCGGAAGAGAGGCAGCCAAAGCTCTAGACGCGTTTTGAGCTCCAGAGTCGCTAAATGGGACTCGAACCGAACGTGTGACCCCGCCAATGGATTCCTCGTTCGGAGAGCAATCCAATGGTGGGGTCACGCGTTCGGTTCGAGTCCCATTTAGCGACTCTGGAGTTTAAAACCCATCCAAGATTTTCTCCGCCTCCACCGGTCTTCTTGCCCACTGTGGGGCGGGAAGGGGGCGATAAAGGGATTACCGATCGGATCGTCCCGTCGAAATGTTTACAGCTGCTGTATATGAGAATAAGGGCGCAAATCGGATTTCCTGTTCGTCTTCCTTGTCCCCCTCTCCATGTCCCCCTCTGTCTCTTACCCCTTTCAACCTTAGGCTGCCCCCTCCACACCACAGTGGGCCAAAAGACCGGCGCCGGGCGGCCTAAACTCTAGACGCGTTTTGAGCTCCCGAGTCGCTAAATGGGACTCGAACCGAACGTGTGACCCCACCAATGGATTCCTCGTGCAGAGAGAGCAATCCATTGGTGGGGTCACACGTTCGATTCGAGTCCCATTTAGCGACTCTGGAGTTCAAAACCCATCCGGGATTTTGTACGTCTCTCCCCCCTCCCCCCAAGGTCCCCTCCACCCTCCCCCTCCCGCTGGCTGCCGCCACAACAGCGAAAACCTTTCACCCGTCGCGCAGCAAGATTCCCTGCACCTTGTGCTGTTTCATCGGAAATTGGAACTGGATAGAATTTTGGCCCCGCGGCGTTCCGTTTGCACGCTCGCCTCGACACGGCCCACTCTACTCGCCATGTTCCGTGTTTAATGCACCGCGAAGGGATTGGAGCGCAGCAATGCATTTCCTTTATTGACAGTTTGAGTGGAGTCCTACATTCGGAGCAAACACATGACGTCAGAAAGTGGTCGTCCAATGGGAGCGGCAAGCCACTCTTTTTCACGTACACATGATTACATTTCGCGCGATTACATTTCTATATTTTATCGTGAATATTGTCCTTTTCTTCGGGTCTATACACTGAAATTCCAGGCTGATTACGTGATAAGAGTTAGTCTTTGTACACAAGATCATTTAAGTTGTTTGCCCTTCGGTTAAATGGCTTGCGGTTAGGTTAATTAAAGTTTCAAAGTAAGCTCGTTTTTTTGTGTGCGTTTTTGAAAATGTTTTGTTGAAACTATGATCTTTTGCAGTCACTAATATAGTCCCAAAATTGTTAGTTTTTCGTGTTTCTTAGATTCTTAATGTAAAGAGAACTGTAGATGAGTTACAACTCCTGAGCATTAAAAGGCAGAGCAATTTGTACTGTTTATTTTTTTTTTCTCGAGATGAGTTCGCTCATCAACGCACAAAAGGCGCACTTGTTCATTCATCAGCACGCTGAAAAGCGCGATGGCCTCATCTTCCTCTTTCTGTCCGCAGGTGAGTGAGCAGCCGAACAGCGGGCCGCACAGTGGGCCGGCCAGCCGGGTGAGTCTAAAAGGCCGCACGACTGGATTTCTAAACAATATCAATTTAGCGGCCGCATTCGACTGCGGCAACTTGTTGCTCGGGCTGTACCTGATAAGCCTTGATAATGAGAGGCGCCGCCTCACTCTCTGCGTGCCGCCAGCAACAACACACAGTGGGCCAGAAGACCGGCGCCGGCGGCCGAAACTCTAGACGCGTTTTGATCTCCAGAGTCGCTAAACGGGACTCGAACCAACTTGTGAACCCACCAATGGATTCCTCGTTCGGAGAGCAATCCAATGATGGGGTCACACGTTCGGTTCGAGTCCCGTTCAGCGACTGTGGAGCTCAAAAGCCGTTCGGGGTTTTGACCGCCTGCAGCGGTCTTCTGGCCCAACACCACTAACAACAACAACAACAACAACAACAACAAGAGCAAAGCGCGCGTTGCTTTGAACTACCCGCTGAAGCCGATTGCGGCTCCTGATTGCGAATCCGTTTGATGGTGGTAATCAGGAGTCGTGTTCGGGAGCTGCCGTCGTATACGCCGCGCGGATGTCGACCGCTGAACGTGAATGTGAAACCGGCGCAGCGAATCTCGATTCCGGTTCCCGATTGCGAATCCGCGCTCTCATCCACACATGGGTTGCGAGCGCCGATTGCGACTCCCGATTGCTGGGGCTGGCTCGCTTCCCAGCAGATTGATTTGGCAAGGAGGGGGTTGGACTGTCGGCCCCATACTGGGAGGACCCAGGGGGACGCCGTGGGCCTGTGCTGGGGGAGATCAACCGCATCAAAAAGTAAAGGAGGAAAGATAAAATATCGGAATATGTTGTCTAAAAAAAAATCAATCAAAAAAGTTGTAAAAATTACAATGCAATTAATTTTTGACAAATTTGGACTACACTGTTAAAACCAAGGCTTAGTATTACGCCTCTCATAAAGCGTAAATAGCTCATGCAAATGCATGGGGGAATCGCCTTGAAGTGTAGTTGTACGCTTCAAGAGGGGCGTAAAGACTTCAAGCGTAGCTCTATGCTTGAATGAAGCGTTGAACTCCGCGAAAGTTTCATCAGTGTAGATTTAAAAAAAAACAAAAAAAAAAAAAAAAAAAAAAAAAAAAACTTAAGAAGTTTGTGACAAAAAGGCGGAAAAATCGAAAGGGTTGAGACAGAATCCAAGTTTATTCTTGTTTCCTCCCAGCCCTGCGCCACTGAACGGGTTGACCTTTGAATCCGGCGATCGCTACGAAAGTCACTCTGTTCGGCTCCGCGCTCGCTAGCTGCGCTCGCCCCAACAGCCTTTCCCTTGAGCCCCCTATTCATCAGCCACCAGCCCGCCCCGTGGGCCGCCACCCACCCCGACCCCCCACCCCCACCCCCCCGGACCGCCCACCGCCACCCCCTACCCTATCCCACTGAGGGTCACGGGGCCGGCCAGCGCTCCGCCGCCCGGGTGGGCCACCCCATCCCCCCACATCTTCCACCCTATCCTCTCCCCCCCCACCCCACCCCCTCCACCCCATCCTCCCCCTCGTACTCGTCACGTGCCGATGGGGCGACAAGGCCATACACATAACACACAAGTCGGGCTTTGCGGTACTAGCTCGCTGGACGTGGTTTTGGTGCACCGCTCTCTCTCTCTCTCTCTCTCTCTCTCTCTCTCTCTCTCTCTCTCTCTCTCTCTCTCTCTCTCTCTCTCTCTCTCTCTCTCTCTCGCTGGCCCCTGTCGCAATAGTCCCTCTCGCCTGTCTCCGTCCATTGGGATCCTCTTAACTTTTCCTTTCATCCGCAGCGCAGCGCCCTTTTTTCCGCCTTGGATTTTCTTACCATCCTTTTGTTCTTTTCCTTCTTTATCCTGTTCTTCCCTTTCCTCTTTTTCATCATGTTTTTGTCTTCCATCTTACATGTTCTTTTTATCTCTTCTTGTCTCCCACTTTCTTCATCCTGCTTTCTTCCACATTCTTATCCTGCTCTTGCCTTCCTATTTCTTCATCCTGCTTTCTTCCACCTTCTTAATCCTGCTCTAGCCTTCTTTTTCTTTATCCTGCTTTCTTCCACCTTCTCAATCCTGCTCTTGCCTTCCTCCTTCTTTATCCATCTCTTTGTCTTCCTTCTTCATCAAGCCCGTCCTTGTCGTTCTGCATCCCTCCATCTTCCTCCCCCTTCCCTCTCCTCTTCTCGCCTCTCTCCTCCCACTAGCAGACCGACCCAAAGAAATCCTTGGTGCCAACATACCCGGAGTTGATATTAGAGGCAGCCATAAAAAAGTGGCAAGGGGCAACAATTATACGCGCTATGACTGTTCCGGTGTAACAATCATGCAGACTACATTGTCGGAACAGCCCCATCATTGCTGTCGGAACCCTTTTTTTAATGGTCGTACCTGGCGACAACACTAGCTGTTGGCGTTGCCGCCTTTATAGGCCCTACCCTTTTTATGGATACAATACACGCTGTAAAAAAAAGGCAAGTCAAATCGACGAGAGTTTTTGCTCTTTTGAATCTTAAAGTGGTTGTTACGCTTGGCTTGGCTTGGCATGACCTATAGAGCACTGGTCCTACCGCGCTGGCTTATTTTCATGTATTGCCAAAATACTTGCCGTGCGCAAATTATGAATATCGTTTTGTAATTAGTTTTTAACACATTTAAAATTAAATTTGTGTTTGTCAAAAGGTCAGGGGAAATCTCCAAATTGGTCATGAAAAAGTCAGGGAAAATGAAACACAGAATCTTGTAACAACCCTGGTCGCACGTTCGGTTCGAGCGCCCTTTGGCGACTCTGGTGCTCAAACCGCGTCGAGAGTTTTCGCCGCCTGCGCCGGTCTCTGGCCCACTGTGCGGCAGCAGCGTGTCCCGGCGCGCGCTGGGAAGCGTCACGTTTTGCAGACTGCAGGAAGGCCTTGCCTCGACCTGCCGCTCTCAAGTCCACAAATCATGTTTACGGTCTTGGAGGGCCTTGGAGCCGAGGGCCTAGGGCCTAGGGCTCGCACAGGACGGAGCGAAAGGGCTGCCTGCACGCTGGGGCAGACCTGTCTAGGCCAACGCTAGACACGTCCTGAGCCCAGGGCCGCCCACAGTGGGCCAGAGGACCGGTGTAGGCGGTGAAAATCTGCTCCTGAGTCGCTAAATGGGACTGGAACCGAACGTGTAACCCCACCATGGATTGCTCGTTCGGAGAGCAATATATTGGTGAGGTCACTCGTCCGGTTCGAGTCCTTTTTAGCGACTCTGGAGATCAAAACGCATCTAGAGTTTTGGCCGCCTGGCCCACTGTGCGGCTCTGATCCTCGACTTGTAGAAAGGGCCTCGTTCTAAGGGCAAGCCGTTGGTGTCATCATGTGTCCGATTCGAGTGCTATTTGTTGAACGGAACGCCTAGTCTTGCAGCTAGTGGCTGCCCCTTGTGCGGACAGTCCCTTTAAAAAGGCGCCGATAATTACTCCCCCAAGCTGTGGCCAACGGCAGCCCCTTGCTCCTTGTGCGTACAGCCCCTTCCAAAACACTTGGACAATTACCCGCCGAGCTGTCGCAGAAGGCTGCTGCGCCATTAATTATTCAGAGGGAAAAAATTCAGGCGAATACAAAATGGCGCGTGGGTCGCCGCAACCACTTCTCTGGGTCTCGGATGGCCGCCGTAGGGACCACGCAGGGGAGAGAGAGAGAGAGAGAGAGAGAGAGAGAGAGAGAGAGAGAGAGAGAGAGAGAGAGCGCCTTTCATACACTGACACACACAGGCCAGATCAGCGGACGGTCGCACGAGTGCGCTCCGGCAGACTCCAAAGACTCGTTTCGTCGCTCTGTCTCTGTCGCACTCGAGGCGCGCACTGTAGGCTACAGTAAAAGACCGGCGCAGGCGGTTGTAACTCAAAGCCGCGTTTTGAGTTCCAGAGTCGCTAAACTCGAACCGAACGTGTGACCCCTCCAACTGTTTCCTCGTTCGGAGCGAGCTATCCATTGGTAGGGTCACACGTTCGGTTCGAGTCCCATTTACCGATTCTGGAGCTCAAAACCCGTCCAGGCTTTAGACCGCCTCCAGCGGTGTCCTTGCCCACCGTGGAGCGTTCCCCGGAGGTGCGAGAGAGACAGAGCGACGCGTGTTTTGAATCGCTCGCCAGCTGCAGGCAAGGGGGCGGGGATGTCCGTTCACCATTTCGCCTTTCTTTATTCTAAGCACACCGCGTCGGGAATAAACGTAAAACCGGAGGGCGTGCGCGGGCAGCGGTGTTGCCAAACTGCTGGGAACGGTTTCGCGTTTCGCCATAAATCTGCGCTATGGAAAATTGGGTGCCGAAACTGCGGCGTGGAAATTTTTCCTGTCGTGGACGGCGGCCTTCGCCCAGCCCGGCGACGCTGGTGTCGGGAGGGGAGAGGGTGCACAGTGGGCCAGGAGACCGCTCAATGAGACTGGAACCGAACGTGTGGCCCCACCAATAAACTCCTCGTTCGGAGAGCAATCCATTTGGTGGGGCCACTCGTTCGGTTTGAGTCCCATTTCACGACTCTGAACCTCAAAACGCGTCTAGGGTTCGGGTCGCCTGTGCTTGGGCTGGTCCTCGCTGGCCCACCGGAGGGTGTGAGTGGAGAGAGGTGCGCTTAAAATATTAAACGAAGCCGTTGTCGTCGAGGAGGCATATCACCGCGTAGGAGAAACTTGCCCGTTCTTCCGCTAGAAACATGCGGACCGGGGAGGTCTCTCTCTCTCTCTCTCTCTCTCTCTCTCTCTCTCTCTCTCTCTCTCTCTCTCTCTCTCTCTCTCTCTCTCTCTCTCTCTCTCTCTCTCTCTCTCTCTCTGCGACGGGCCGTCCGCGCGGAATCGCAGGCTGCTTGGCGTGTGTCTCGTGCTGGATCTTGATTCTGGGCGTCGTCGTGTCCGCCGTGCCGCGCTCTGCCGTGCCGTGTCGCACAGTGGGACAGAAGACCTGCGCAGGCGGACAAAACTCCAGACGCGATTCGCTTAGCAGGAACTCGAACCGAATGTCTGACCCCCACTAATGGATTCGTCGTTTGGAGAGCAATGCATTGGTGGGGTCACACGTTCGGTTCGAGTCCCATTTAGCGACTCTGGAGCTCAAAAGGCGACTAGAGTTTTGGCCGCCTGCGCCGGTCTTCTGTCCTACTGTGCCACGCCGTGCCGTCTCTTAACCCCTTCCCTCCTGCTCCCCGTCATGACGTCACGCTTATCATGTCCCAGCGGCGTGCAGGCGGGGCGAGGCGGGGCGGGCGGGGCATACGTACCGACCACATCCCCCCGAAATGTCTCTCTACTCACTCAAGCATGTGGCCCTCTCGCTCCGTTTGCTTCGTCCCGCCGTCGCCGAGACTCCTCGCGCCGCACCGCCACTCAGATCGTCTTTCTTCGCCTTTCTTCGCTCTGCCTCTACCCCCTCCCTCTCCACCTTTTTCTCTGCTCTCTAGAACTGTCTTACAAAGAAATTTGAGATTTATTACAGCGCAGTGAATTGGGCGCCCGCGTAATACGAATAATATTTTCTCCTTAATATGAATCATCGTGTTTTTGGATTATCAAGGAAATCCTTTTGTTATCTTTTTTTTAAAACAAAACACCCTTGTGTTTTTTTTTTATAATTCTTGTGCCATTTCCTTTGTAGTATGAGAAATTTCCGGAACTTTCTCTTGTCAGACATTTAGAGTGTGCCTTTCCCTCTTGCCCTTCTTTTCCTTGTCCTTCTCCCTTGCCCTTCTACCCCTTGCCCTTCCGGCCCTCCTCTTGCACACTCCTCTTTACCTCCCTCCCCATACTTCCCCCCTTCTCCCTCTCTCTCTCTCTCTCTCTCTCTCTCTCTCTCTCTCTCTCTCTCTCTCTCTCTCTTCTCCTCTCTCTCCTCTCTCTCTCTCCTCTTCTCGTCTCTCTCTCTCTCTCCTCTCTCTCTCTTCTCTCTCCTCTCTCTCTCTCGTCTCTCTCTCTCTCTCTCTCTCTCTCTCTCTCTCTCTCTCTCTCTCTCTCTCTCTCTCTCTCTCTCTCTCTCTCTCTCTCTCTCTCTCTCTCTCTCTGCCATTGATATGCATCGGCGCGAGTCCAGCCGCATCCCCGAGCGACGCGGCGTCACACCGGGGAAGCTCGGCCGGCCGTCATTGGCTCGAAGCGTCAAGGGGCGCCTCGAGGGCTGCACAGTGGGCCAGAAGACAGGACGGGTTTTGAGCTCCAGAGTCGCTAAACAGGACTCGAACCGAACGTGTGACCCCACCAATGGATTCCTCGTTCGGAGAGCAGTCCATTGGTTGGGTCACACGTTCGGTTCGAGTCCTGTTCAGCGACTCTGGAGCTCAAAACGCGTCTTGACTTTTGGCCGCCGGCGCCGGTCTTCTGGCCCACTGTGGGCCGTCCACGTTTAGAACGTAACGGCGCCGTTTAGAGGGGATCTGAAAGCGGTGGAGCGTGACTGGACTTGAGAACGCTTGTGCCTACACCAGTCATGGGTTAGGGTAGACCACGCCACGGTAGGGCGCGGGAGGCTAGGGGTAGGTTAAGGTAGGAGTAGTATCGGTTAGGAGGTTCCGTCGCTCTGTCTCTCTCACACTCATAGGGCGTTCCGTAAACGTGCAATAGAGAGAGAGAGAGAGAGAGAGAGAGAGAGAGAGAGAGAGAGAGAGAGAGAGAGACGGGGCGATCGGAATCGGCCGGCTGGCAGGCGGGGCTAACAGGGCTGGCAGCAGACAGGCGTTTGACGGGAATGGCGAAGGTTAAATACGGATCGCAGCACGTGCCCAGCTGCCGCTGCCACAGCTATGCACACGGCGATTGCGCGGCAGACCGCCTCCAACATTTGTTCAGCCGCTGTGTCTCTCTCGCACTCGTGAGGCCTTCCGCAGGAACGTCGGTGCGGGACAGCGAACAGCGAACCGCCCTGAACCGCCCCTATGGAGCGATTCACTAGTGCGAGAATTAAGAGCGACAATTAATACTGTGAGGTCTGGTTGACTGGTCGTAGCCAGCCAGACTGACTCACTGTCTGGATTGCTTGCTTGCTGGCTGGCACACAGTGGACCAAAAGACTGGTGGAGGCGGTCGAAATGCCGGACGCGTTTTGAGCTTCAGAGTCGCCCAATGGGTCTCGAACCGACCGTGGGACCCCACCAATAGATTGCTCTCCGAACGAGGAATCAACCGTTGGGACCACCTGGTTGAAACGCGTCTAGAGTTTTGGCCGCCTGCGCCCGTCTCCCAGCCCACTGTGTGGCTGGCATGCTAGGGGCCGTTCGTCCGTGGTTTTGGCACCATTCTGGGTCTGACAAAAGGGGTCGCTTTTGATTCCCCACATCCCCACAGCCAGCCATCAGGCTGCAATCTGTTGTGTGACGCTGGCTGTGACCTTCCCCCGCCCCCCGGCCCTCGATGCGTACGTGGAACCCCTTTATGTACACAGCGCAGCGCGCGAGCACACAACAAACTGACTTCGCCTCGCATATAGACCCACTCACACTCTCACAAAACACACACACTCACACGCTTTGAAAATGTGTAGTCACTTTCGGACAAAATTCATAGTGGATGACATTTTCATCATTTCAAAATGATGACAATTTCATACCAAATTGATGCCCTCTACATCAGAGCTCCTATAATTATTGGATTGAAGGCGTCACAACAATGTTAGGAACTGGTTCGACGACCTTTTTGCGAGAAAAAGTATAGCCTTGAACTTGGTGAAATAACAACCGGTAACCACCTGATTCCGTGATGGTAATTTTCACAAGTGCGCTGACTCTGACTCTCTCTCTCTCTCTCTCTCTCTCTCTCTCTCTCTCTCTCTCTCTCTCTCTCTCTCTCTCTCTCTCTCTCTCTCTCTCTCTCTCTCTCTCTCTCTCTCTCTCTCTCTCTCTCTCTCTCTCTCTCTCTCTCTCTCTCTGTAGTGACCCGAAGCCCGGGGGTGGACGGGGGTGGGGGGGGGGGTGTAAACACTCTCGTAATTCCCTGTACGTACACAAAATCCTAGTATTACGCGCAATACAGGTAATTGTAACACCATTCAAGGGTCAAATACGACAAAATTGTAGCATTTTAATGCCGCAATGCGCCTGTAATACCACCGTTATACAGCGTAATGCCGAGGAGTGGTCTGTACAAGATTCCTCGCAGTGTTTATACCCCCTCGCCCGAGGCCCCTCCTCTTTCCCCTTTCTCTTTTCTCACATACGCACTCACCGACACACTAACACACACACACACACACACACACACACACACACACACACACACACGAAGACACACCTTACCCCCCTCCCCACACACACGCACCCACGCACGCACGGGCCATTCGGAATGAAAGTTTCCCCGAGAAAAAATGGAGCCTTTGAGAGGCTCTGCGGCGGCGGCGGCGGCGTCACATGCAGATGATATACAGCACCGCGCGGCGCGACGCGACGGCCGAATTTGAAATTCAAAGTGAAGACCCGTGGGAAAGACGGAGCGCCGCGCGCTGCTCCAGGTGAAGCCGGCGATGACCCGACGGACGGACCGCCGTAGGCAGGCTGACCGCCTCCGCACAGTGGGCCGGACGACCGGCGCAGGCGGCCAGAACTCGAGACGCGTTTTGAGCTCCAGAGTCGCTAAATGGAACTCGAACCGAATACGTGTGCCTCCACCAATGGACCGCTCTCTGAAAGAGGAATCCATCGGTAGTGTCACTCGTTCCGTGAGAGTCCCCTGTAACGACTCTGGAGCTCGAAACGCGTCTGGAGTTTTGGCCGCCTGCACCGGTCTTCCGGCCCACTCTGCTCCGGACGGGGCCCTGCGCGGGCAGGACACAAAAGTTTAGTCTCTTTGAATTATTCTGTACTTGACAAAGTCGGATTGTGGAAAGCCTTCCTTGGAAACGGAGGAACTTATGAAATTTTGAATGTGCTTTAATCGTTAACAGTGGCGTGATGGAAAGCCTGTTTTATTTGACTGTCGCGGACAAGTGACGTTTAAAGTAAGTCACTTCAGGTCAGTAAATAATTACTCCGCTTCCTTTATTTTTCAAAGTAACTAAACAAACATTTTGCTTATCTTTTAGCTTCCTTATCTGCTAGAGCTGAAAGGTATTATCAGTTGAAAATCCTTCTGTTGATTGTATATGCATTGAAATGTTCCGGATTCGGTTTAATACCGTTCCGGAAGTGAGGCCGGGCGGGGTCGGGTGGGGTGGGGTTGATTGGGGTTTGGGGTGGGCCAGCGTCCTAACAGTAGAGGGTCTGTCCGCTGGGGACCCGCCTGTGGGTCGCCGGAACCGCAGTGGCCTCTCTCTCTCTCTCTCTCTCTCTCTCTCTCTCTCTCTCTCTCTCTCTCTCTCTCTCTCTCTCTCTCTCTCTCTCTCTCTCTCTCTCTCTCTCTCTCTCTCTCTCTCTCTCTCTCTCTGTCGCTGGGCCGTCACGTAGGGGTTGCGATAGAGACATACGGCGTGACTGTTCAAGGGCTCGGACCGGACGTCGGTCGCGGAAGGTCGGGGTTGCACCGAGGCGTGGCGTAGCGAGGCGGGGCGGGGCGGGGTGGGGCGGGGCAGGGCGCTCAATGGTGTGAAACACAATCGATAGCCGCCGCTGCACGGCGTCTACCGAGTCGCGGCGTCCCAGTGTAGCGTCAGGTGTTGTGCGACCGAGGCGGCCCACAGTGGGACAGAAGACCGGCTAGATGTTCAAAATTCTGGATGGTTTTTGTGCGCCAGAGTCGGTAAATGGGACAGGAACCGAACGTGTGACCCCATCAATGGATTCCTCGTTCGGAGAGCAATCCATTGGTGAGGTCACACGTTTGATTCGGGCGTTTGATTTGGCCGCCTCCACCGGGCCCCCTCCCTGGATCCGCGCTTGGCCGGCCTAGACTGAGCGGCTGCAGCACCTGTACGCCACTTGTGCGCCCGCGGGGCCTCCCTTTTAATCAAGCGCTCTCCAGCGCCGCCCTTCCCAATCTACAAATCCCAATCAACAACCCGAGCCCCTCCAACCCCCCTCCAAACCCCCCTCACCCCCCCCCCTTTTCCACCTGCACCCTTTCGGCCCACGCAGTGGAGAGGGGACGAGAATGTGAGGGGAGGGGGAGGTTCGTAAATAAGTACCCTGGCATGGTGCGGGGGTGCGTCCGGAAGCACGTGGCGCACTCGTGTGACCCCGGCCGCATCGCAGCGGGCTACCCCCCTACAGTGGGGAGGCGGTCAACATCACGGACCCGTTGTGAGCTTCAGAGGCGCTACATTTTACTCGAACCGAACGTGTGACCCTAACGATGGATTGCTCTCCACACGAGGAACCAATTGGTAGGGTCACACGTTCGGTTCGAGCACTTTATGGCGATTCTGGAGCTCAAAACGCGTCTGCTAGAGTTTTATCCGCCTGCGCCGGTTTTCTGGCCCACTGTGCCCCGCCCCCTTTCCTCCGGTTCAAGGCACGATGCATCAAACTGTCCGAAGCAACGAGGTCGGACGCGCCTTGCCGCGCCAAATTAATGCAACTCCAACTTGACGGCTCCGGCTTTAATATTTGACGTCGCCGAAGTGACGGGGCGGGTGCCCTCCCCTCTCCCTCTTTCCCCTATTCTCTTCTAACGCCCCGCGGCAATGACGCCGCTCTCTCTTTCTCTCTCTCTCTCTCTCTCTCTCTCTCTCTCTCTCTCTCTCTCTCTCTCTCTCTCTCTCTCTCTCTCTCTCTCTCTCTCTCTCTCTCTCTCTCTCTCTCTCTCTCTCTCTCTCTCCCCCCCTCCCTTCCCCTCAACCCCCTCCCCCTCCCCTTCATCATCCTACCCGGCGCCCCCCTCCTCCTCTTCCCCCGCCTCTAAACTAGATTGTAACTTCTCATTGGCAGCGGAAACCATTCCGGCGCGGGATTCTCTTCGCGGCATTCCTTTGGCGGGGCCGCTCGGCTGTGCCTTTGACCGAGGAGCGCGCCACTGCAGGGAATAATTAATCCACACAGGGAATGGCGAGGCATGAAACAGGTCTAGGTCTGCAGCGTCTGCAGACGAGACGATGTGCCTGGTTGCACCTTCGACCTTTGACCGTTTGTTTGATCAATCCTTTAACCACCCTTTTGACCACCGACCACCCCTTTGGCCATCCCTTTGACCGTCGACTCACAGTGGGCCGGAGGCGGTCAAAATCCCGGACGGGTTTTGAGCTCCAGTGTCGCTAAATGGGACTCGAACCGAACGTGTGACCCCACCAATGGATGGCTCTCCGAACGAGGAATCCATTGGTGGGGTCACACGTTCGGTTCGAGTCCCATTTAGCGACTGAGGAGCTCAAACCACGTCCAGAGTTTTGGCCGTCTGCGCCTGCGTCGGTCTTCTGGCCCACTGTGGAGCGGCGAGCCAATACGAGCCATCCGGTGGCTTAGCAGCGTGCCTTGCAGCGCCGTGCCGAGCGAGAAAGGGAAAGGGGCGGCCCTGGCGCTGGGCCGGGTGCTGTGCCGCCCCGCGTGGGGCCGCTAGCGCCCCTGGGCGCCCCGCTGGCTGGCTTGCTGCCTGGCTGTCTGCCTGGCTGTCTGCCTGGCTGTCTGCCCGTCCGGCTGGCCGGTACACACTGCCATAGGGCTTTGCCAGGGCTTTGCCTTTTGCCGGCAGCAGCGGCGTTTGGTGGATCTCGTTTCTGAACGCGTAGTGGCGGCCGCAACCCTTTCCCTCGCCTGCCCTCCCTTCCACAGTGGGCCAGAAGACCGGCGCAGGACCGGCCAAGACTCTTAGACGCGTTTTGAGCTCCAAAGTCGCTAAACGGGACTCAAACCGAACGTGTGACCCCACCAATGGATTGCTCTCCGAACGAGGAATCCATAGGTGGGGTCACGCGTTCGATACGAGTCCCATTTAACGAATCTGGAGCTTATAGGTGTCGAGATTTGGCCGCATGCGCCGGTCTTCTGGCCCACTGTGCCTCCCCCTCCTTTCACTCCAACACCTCTCCCGTGTCTGTAGTCGCTTTCCTTTCGCCCTATGCGCCTTCCACTGCCATTTCCATTCTTGTTTTCCTTTCTGACTCTCTCAGTCTCTCTCATTTCTCATTTCAATTCGTCCGCTCTCGACGCTCTCTACTTCGTTGCCCGCGTTAGATTTGATCTCGTGATTGCGTTATCCGTCAAGGTAATGAATGCACGGCCAAAAACAACAACTGCCAGCAGTTTAGTTTTCTCAAAACCCTTCTTTTTTTTGTTTTTTTTTTCGGTGTTGTTTAGAAACCTTTATTTGCGTGAGTTTATGAGACCCTTTTGGCTTCAACGCAATGAATGCAAAGCTGAACAAAACTGCTTGCATTTTTCTCATAACCCTCGATTTTTTTTGTTGAGTTTTTAAAAAATCTTTTTTTTGCGTGAGCTTGCGAGACTTTTTTTTTTTCGGAGGTCCGGCCTTTGAATGGTGTGGGTCGGATGAATGAATGGACGGTCCAAAAAACGGCTTGGAGTGCTCCCAAAAACCGTGGTGTATTGTGGGTTTAAAAACCCTTTTTCTAACGCAAGTTTTTGAGCCTTTTTTTGGCGGTCCGGTTGTTGATTGGTGTGGATTGGATGGCAGTGCTCGCGGCCAAGGCGGTGGCACCATTCATTTTATTTACGATCGCTGGTACCGGGGCGGGGTGGGGTGCGGTGAGGCGGGGTGGGGCGGCGCAGGGCGTGTTCGTGACGGATGTTCTGGGGCTTCCCTCCTCTCTCGCCTACCGGGGCTGCGCAGGGGACCGTGTTGCATGTATGTGTCCCTACCTGCCAAGCTCCTTTTTTCCCTCTCTCTCCTGTTTTTTTTTGTTTGTAGCGAAAAAAAACCGGGGAAACAAAATTAAGGGATAGCGAACACATTCGCGCCCTAAATCTGCATGGCCAGTTATCGGGACCGGGCGATGACGGCCTATTGTGTGTGGTTTCTGTTTGGAGCCCGAAATACGAGTCCCGTATCGCATCAGCCGGTTACTAAACTGACAGCACTCCACTCCACACACAGAAAAATTGTGTGAGACCACGTACAAAAATTGTACAAATACATTTAGTGTGTAGTAGAGGCAATGGAGCAAAAGAAATGACAGGGTCCCGAAGTGGTGCACGCTTCACAAGTTACGTGACCGGCTAGGGTTACGCGGACGGTACGAGGTGTAAATATAAACCAATGTCCCGAAATAAATTTCCGGAGACCTTTCCGATGGCGGCCAGCCGTATTCGTCCTGCCGCGTTAGCGGGCCGTTTCCGAAAGGTTTCTTTGAGAGAGAGAGAGAGAGAGAGAGAGAGAGAGAGAGAGAGAGCGAGCGAAGGGGTAAAGGGGAGAGAGAGAGAGAGAGAGAGAGAGAGAGAGAGAGAGAGAGAGAGAGAGAGAGAGAGAGAGAGAGAGAGAGACCGTCACCCTGCTGGCCGGTCCGCCCTGTCGCGTCCGGCAATCGGAGGACGGAAGGGCGGCCACCCCGGCCTTGAAATAACTAATGATGTGCCCTTTGGGGGGT
Source organism: Stenchaetothrips biformis (assembly GCA_030522485.1). Classification (NCBI taxonomy): domain Eukaryota; kingdom Metazoa; phylum Arthropoda; class Insecta; order Thysanoptera; family Thripidae; genus Stenchaetothrips; species Stenchaetothrips biformis. Next base: position 5,205,461 of record CM060103.1, on the reverse strand, counting down.
CGCGGAAGTCCCCACACAGCAGCGGGGAGGGGGGGGGATTGCTGAGGGGGGAGAGGAAGGGGAGGGGGAGGGGGGTGGAAATTAGAAGAGCAAGCATGTCTAGGTGTCCGCCTGCGCGTCCGCGGTGGCACGGGCGCTCGGGCCGGCCCCAAGCCACCTCCACTCCTTTCCCTCCCCTCCTCTCCCTTCCAAACAGGAAGCCACGGGGGCACGGCCGAACCCCGTTGCGTCGCCCTCGTTATCTTGGGAGCGAATGCAAATGGGCGACCCGCGGGGCCGCCGCTGTGGTGCCGTCTCTACTCGCACCCGCAGCAGGGCCGCCGCATAGTCGGCCGGAAGACCGGCGCTGGCGGCCGAAAACACTACAGAGCTCCAGAGTCGCTAAACAGGACTCGAATCGAACGTGTGACCCCACCAATGGACTCCTCGTTCGGAGAGCAATCCATTGGTGGGGTCACATATTCTATTCGAGTCCCATTTACCGACCATGGAGCTCAAAACGCGTCTGGGATTTTGAGACCGCCTCCACCGGTCTTCTGGCCAACTGTGCGCCGTGCTCCGCATGACGGACCACCCCGTCGACCGCCGCGGGGGCTCGGCGCCTTGGGGTAGGCTCCGATCCATCTATTATGTAACGCCCAGGTTAGGGGTCCTTGACCTCGATCTCCGAAGGGATGCAACCTCGATGCCACCTAACCAAACCATTGACCGAACCTCACGCAAAAAAGGTATAATTCGAAGCTGAGGCAATTTTCTGAATTTTCAGGATTGGCACTTGCGCTGTTTTAGTGATCTCACCCAGATTAAGTTTCGTTCGCACGTGGAGACTTTCTAGGCGCATTGCTCAGCCTAAAGATTTTCGCGCAATCACACTGGTAAGACAAAGGCATAAAAACTACGCCTTTAAAGGCATCATAACAAGTCGTTCACACCCTTCAAGGGCGTAATGGCTTAATGCCTTTGGAAGGGCACTAAAATGTTGCCTGGACGTCATGCTCTCGGAATCACCCGGCCGGCACAGTGAGGGGGAAGGTGAGAGAGGGGGAGAGGGGGTCAGTGTGGATGTGAGGTAGTTACGTCACGTGAGTGGGTGGGAGAGTGGAAAGTACACCCAAAAAAGTGTGTTCTTGAAACAAGAACTGGTCTTGCCGCAAGTTCTTTTTCCAGTTGAGAGAGAGAGAGAGAGAGAGAGAGAGAGAGAGAGAGAGAGAGAGAGAGAGAGAGACTTACTCTAGGAATCAGTCTGCTAGTGGCGGTCCGTACTACTACTCTACTCGCGTGCGCGTGCGGTAGGCAGTCTTTATCGTGCTCACACCTCGCGACACGCGGCTGCCGTGCTGCGGTCGTGCGTGCGTGCGGGACACGGGAGTGCGCTCTGTCTCGGCGTGCATGGGCTTGCCGTGGCGTGCCGTCCGCGCGCCCCGCACGCTACCTGTTGCGGCGCGCTTTTGTCGTGACGTTGGCGGCGCTGCGAGGACCGCGACATAAATTGTAGTGCCGCTCTGAGAGCGGCGGACAAAGCGGACTGTCTTCTCCCGGGCCGCGGTCTGCTGCTGGGCTGCTGCACCCACCGTGGTGCGCCAGAAGACCGGAAGGATTTCGAGCTCCAGAGTCGCTAAATGGGACTCGAACCGAATAAGTGTGACCCCAACACCAACAATGGATTGTTCGCCAAACGATATGTGGGATCACACGTTCGGTTCGAATCTTGTTTACAGGCGCGTATCCAGGGAGCTTGGTCACGGGGGTCACGACCCCCTCCTTTTGCCCTGAACAATACTCCTAGAGGTAGGCAATTCGCCCTACAATCCGCCTTTAAGTAGGCAAAAAGTACGACATGACCCCTTCCTTTTTTCGAGTCTAGATACGCCACTGCTTGTTTAGCGACCCTGGAGCTCAAAACGCGTGGCCTACTGTGCACTGCGGCGTGGCGTGGCTTTCCCCCCCCCCCCCCACCGAGGGGGGGGGAGGTCGGGTCACACGGACGAGCTAAACGAGTGGCTGGGGCAGCCCGCACGCGGCTGGTAGTGGCGAGTGGTGAGGGCGGTTTTTGCGGTCCGTGTCTGCGGTGAGTGCGCGAGGCCCACTGCAAGGAACTCCGTCGCTTGGTACGGAAAACGGAAGTGCCACGGATGATGTGGGGTACTGGTGTAATGGTCTGGAAAACGCCTGTCTCATTTTATGAACGTTAACTTTTTTTTATTTTGTGTTGGTCGTGGGGGCGTGGGCTGATATTGATCCAAGAGCCTCTTCTTGTGGGGGCGTTGAAAGCGAGAGAAAAAAAAAGCGTTTAAACAATTTGTATAAGATTAATTGTTTTCCTGGATCTGACCGGTCGGCCTCGTCGTGAAGGCGCTTGATTTTTTAGCAGATGATTTATTGGGCCCTCTGTGTTTACCTTTTTTTCCACAGTGGACCAGTAATCAAGGGTGGGTGCTAACGACCCTTTCCAAACGACTACTTACTAGCTGGGGAGTGAATACGCCGTCCTCTGTCCCACCCGCTCCTCCCTTCTCCTCTCCAATTATTATTCCTCGACTACCCCTTGGTGCCTTGTCTCCCCATCACACTTTACCAATTACCAGTCTAGCTGCGTTTTCCATTTTCCACCGTTTTTTCTCCTCCTTCAAGCACGGTTGGTCGATGTTTTCCTATCGTGTCTTTTTCTTTCACTTCACCGGGTCGTTTGGAATTCATTTTGGCCGTTGTGTGTGATTTGATAACTTCTCTTTTTCTGGTTGCGCGTCTGTTTCTTTTTTGCTAATGAAGTTGCCCCAAACGTAATAACAGCCTATGTGTATTCAGAAAAAAAAGGAAAAAAAAACGAGTCAGAGTGGAACATGAAAATAAAAATGCAGAAAAAAAACGCATATGCCCGCTTGCTTTTGCCGCAGGGCGCATGATTCGCTGCAGAGGATGGCCTCTTGCCCGCAGACTGATTCCGAGAGTCGTTTTCGTCGCTCTGTTTCTCTCGCACCTGTACGGGACGCCGCGTGAGTGCGAGAGAGACAAAGCGATGACTCTCGGAATCGGTGTTCTGCGGGTAGGGCGGAGCGGAGGGTGCCATATGGCACTCGTTCGACCATCCCTCGCCCCTCCCCTCCACTCCCCTTCGCTCACTACCCCTTTCCTTGCTCACCCTCATCTCCCCCCCCCCTCAGCGTCCACATGCCTGTCAGGGCGGCGTTGGGTACTTCACGAAAACTCATCACCTAAAACAAAGAGAGACCACCGCGCAGTGCCGAACACACGGACCCCCCGCCCCTCCCTTCCCCCTCTTCCCCTCCCTTCCCCCTCTTCCCCTCCCTTCCCCTCTGAAAATTCTGAGAATTTACCGAAGATCTACGCCAGCAATTTTATGAGTCAAATGGAAAGCTTACAATGCAACGGAAGACAATGTCGTTACGTATACCGTTATAAGATCATTATTTTTTTCCGACTTTGTTTTCTAGTCGGCGTGCGCACACTGAAAATAAAGGTGGCTCGTTTGAGTAAATGACGCGCTCCCCAAGTATATCCACGACCAGGTCACTGCTGGGTGGAGGACGGAAAGGCGCATCATCCGCAGAGGGCCTCTCTCTCTCTCTCTCTCTCTCTCTCTCTCTCTCTCTCTCTCTCTCTCTCTCTCTCTCTCTCTCTCTCTCTCTCTCTCTCTCTACCTCTCCTTCCCTCACCCCCTTCCCGTATTCTTACTTTCTTTCAGGGGGATGAGGTTGGGGCTGCGTGCTTGGCATTCGAAGGCAGCATGGTGGCACAGTGGGCCAGAAGTCCGGCACGCGGCCAAAACCCTAGACGCGTTTTGAGCTCCAGAGTCGCTAAACGGGAGTCGAACCGAACGCGTCACCCCACCAGTAGATTGCTCTCGAAACGAAGAATCCGTTGGTGGGGTCACACGTTTGGTTCGAGCCCTGCTCAGCGACTCTGGAGCTCAAAACGTGTCTGGAGGTTTGGCCGCCTGCGCCAGTCTTCTGGCCCACTGTGGGTGGTGGTACAGTGTGCTGCCAGCCCGGCACCGGTGGCAGGCAGACGGCGTGGTGCCGTGCCGTCCCTTGTGCCGCCCCCACCCCCAACCCCTACCCATCGCCACCCCCATCTCTCATTTCCTCCTCCGCCCCTCCCCCTTCAAGCTGAGACACCGTCTTCCGGTATCCGACCTTTTGCTTCGCCACCGCGGCTCCCTATCAACACATCCTCGCTCCGCGCAGCCACGTGCACGTGCGCTCGTGTCCACGAAAAAATCCATATGAGACTGAGGGTGCAGATTTCCTCTTTCGTGGATGTGCTGCCAAGTTTCCGACGGACCACTTCGTCGCGTTGTCTCTGTCGCACTCACGGGGCTCTGCGTTGGGGTGCGAGAGAGACAGAGGGACGAAGGAACCCTTCTGAACGGTGCGCCTGGGTCATTAATCATCGCAACGGGGTGGAAGTGCTTACGTCCCGTATTCCAGAAGAAGGTTAAGTCAGTGGCCCGAAGCCGTCGGAACCCTCTCAAGGTCTTCACGGCACAGTGGGCCAGAAGACCGGCGCAGGCGACCAAAACTGCAGACGCGCTTTGAGCTTCAGAGTCGCTGAGCGGGACTCGAACCGAACGTGTGACCCCACCAATGGATTCCTCGTTCGGTGAGCAATCCACCGGTGGGGCGCGGAGGGGTCACACTTTCGGTTTGAGTCCTGTTTAGCTACTCTGGGGCTCAAAACTCGTTAAGAGTTTTGGCCGCCTACGTCTTTTGGCCCAATGTGCAGGGCCTTCCATGTCTACCGGTCGCAGTTCCAAAATCATTCCTGCGTCCTTGTTGCTCTTGACTCCCCCCCCCCCCCCAGTTTCCGAGATATGAATCTCCCGAGCCGTGGAGTTCCGTTACGCACGAGGCTAGAGGACTGGCTCAACCGAGGCTCAACTTTTCCATTAAAGGGCGTAAAGAAAAAAAAATCGCGTTGAGATAATCTCTATATACTTCCTAACTAAACGCGTTTAGATTATCTTGATGTTTCCATCGCGAGGTTGTCGCCACCTCGAGACGGCGGGTCGCCGACGCTATCACGGCGCCACTCACCACACGACATTTTCATTATTCATGTAATTTCTGCCTCAATTGTTTACCCCGCGTCGCGTAGTAAGACGGGGAGGGGGAGGGGGCTTAGAGTGGAGGGGGAAACTAGCAATAACAACGGGCAAATTACCTTATCTGATTGGCTGCGCTGGGCGGCACGCTAGGCCAGGCAGTTCGGCCCTGGAGGATTGTTATGAATTGTGTGCACTGTTCTTCCGTTTCGTCCTAACGAAGCCCACGGTAACTGGCCCACTGTGATGGAAGTCCTATTTTTAGGCACAAAGAAGCCTTACAGCCCTAAGAGTTTTTTTTTTGTTTTGTTTTTTAAATTTATATTTCCTGTCTGACCTCTTTTGCATTTCTGAAATTTTCTATACGATTCTGATTAGACTTTAGCGGAGTGGTAGAACTTTGCACCCTGACTTCAGTGCTGAATACTGGTTGAAAACTGGTAGTATTTCCAAGGACATATCAACTTTATATTTATCTTCTTAAAAAAGAATTACTGACCGCAGGAGTTATTCCATCTTTGTAATGAGTTCGAAATAAAGAACCTAACCACAGTAACACATCGACGTTGAAGGTTTCGGAATTTGTCGAAGATCAAAGGCAATTTTTTTTCGAACAAATTCTCTGCGAATTTCCACGGGATCTTGCAATATTTTTTTTAAAACAGTGTAGCCGTGTGCCCGCGCAACGACTGGCGTCGACAGCCTCCTCCATTTGGTCCCGTGTGTGCATCGCAGGACGAGGACAAACACGAAAAAAAACAACAACAAATAAAAATAAAAGGTGGCTGTCAACAGCACGTTGGCGTGACTTAAGGTCACCTCGCGGGACCCGGAGGCGCGAAGGGAAACGCGTTTTGCGACGATAAATAACTGAGAATTGTTGTCCTCGCGCTGTTCGTTTTTTTCTTCCACCCTTTTTTTATATATCCTGTCTCCGAGCAAATGTTTTCCCCCTTGGTTTTCTCCCCATCCTGGTCCTGTTTGTTAGGTTGGGTCTAATCCGGTGTTGGGGCACTACCAACGGGATGTAACAGTGCCCTCTCTCTTTCTCTCTCTCTCTCTCTCTCTCTCTCTCTCTCTCTCTCTCTCTCTCTCTCTCTCTCTCTCTCTCTCTCTCTCTCTCTCTCTCTCTCTCTCTCTCTCTCTCTCTCTCTCTCTCTCTCTCTCTTTCTCTTTCTCTTCTACTTCACTCGAAGCAGAACTTTACTTAGGCACATTAACGCAAAAAAATTACTTGCATCAAGTAAATTTAACTTGATTCAAGAAGTCATTTTTCTGGGTGTATGTCTGTCTGTGTGCTTTGTGCGAGTGCGTGCGTGTTTGATCCACCTGCCGGCTAATCCAGCGGATCCTCGCGGAGTGGCGCGCAGTGGCGGCGCCTTCATTTTCGGCTCCATTCCGGCTTTACAGTGCCGTAATGGGGGTGTTTGGGCGTGGCCCTGCCGTGGCCCTGTCTCCCTCGCGCCCCTGCGCACTGTGGGTCAGAAGACCGTCGAGGCGGCCAATATTCTAGACGCGTTTTGAGCTCCAGAGTCGCTAAATGGGACTCGAATCAAACGTGTGACCCCACCAATGGATTCCTCGTTTGGAGAGCAATCTATTGGTGGGGTCACACGTTCGATTCGAGTCCCATCTAGCGACTCTGGAGCTCCCAATCCCAACGCGTCTAGAATATTGGCCGCCTCAACGGTCTTCTGACCCACTGTGCTGCGGCGCGCCCGGTGAGTGCGAGAGAGACGGAGCGACGGAATGGGGGTGTAGTTGGCCTTCTCCGGGGACGCCTATCTCGCCAAGGGCCTTCTTGATCTCGGCCGGCCCACTGTGCCCCGCCCAGGTCATGCCGTCAGGCTACGGCCCGGGTCTCGGCCGGCCCGATGAATCGATGGGTCGTGAAGCACAGTGGGCCAGAGGACCGGTGGGGGCGGTCAAAATCCCGGACGCGGAGTCGCTGAGGAAATCCTCAACGCCCAAATTTGAGTGATAAAATAAATCTGCAACCGTAAAATACCGAAAAATACTGACCAGTTAAATACCGGATCCATCCCTAACTGTAAGACGCTCAGAGTGTGACCTCGTCTGACTCTCCGTGTTGGCGTCCGTGTTGCAGATCTCGTCGCTGGTGTCGCACGCCGAGCTGGCGGGGCAAGGGGGCCAGGCGGGGCACCGGGACCGGCCGCTGCGCTCGGTGCGGGCGGTCGCCAGGGTGGGCCAGGCCGTCAACCTGGCCGTGGAGCGCTTCGTCACAGTGGGCGAGACCATCGCCGACGACAACCCAGAGATTAAGACTGACATGTACGATGCCTGCAAAGAGGCGCGGACGGCAGGTGAGCTTGACCTTTCTGTGTGTCGGTCTGTCTGCGAATCACAGTGGGCCGGAAGACCGGAGCAGGTGGCCAAGACTCTAGACGCGTTTTGTGCTCCAGAGTCCCGTAGTGAGACTCGAACCAAACGTGTGACCCCACCGATGGAGTCTTCGTTCGGAGAGCAAACCATTGGTGGGGTCACACGTTTATTTAGAGTCCCATTTAGTGACTCTGGAGCTCAAAACGCGTCCGGGATTTCGACCGCCTCTACCGGTCTTCTCACCCACTGTGTCTGGCTGTCAACCTGTTTGTCTTTCTGTTTGCCTATGTGTGTATGTCCGTCTGCCTGTCAAACTGTTCGTTTGTCTGTCCCTCTTATCTGTTTGTCTGTCTGTCTGTCTGTTTGGCCGTCCGTCACGCGACTGTCTTTTGTTTTGTTCGCGCACCGCCCCGCTCTCTGCCGCCAGTGAGTGCTTTCCGCTCGGCTTTCCAGCCTTGCTCACGTCGGCCACCTGTTTTTATCCTTTCCGTTTTACCTCCACCACACACCACACCGGCACACTGGCAGAAAAAAAAAAGGACAGTCAGAGTACAGTACAGGAAATGGAGACTAAGGAGAACCTGTGCGAAAGGTCCGCACCTTTCCCCTTCTCATTTTGTTAGTAGCACCTCCAGTAATTTGTGCAACAGTAATACGTAATTTTCCTTTTTGCAATAATTATTTACAAATTTGTTAGTACTTATTGGTTAAAAAATTTCCTAAATAATTACATGAAGTATATTGTACGTATCTAAGAAGAATTGTTGTAGGAAATAGTACCTGGTTACTGACAATAAAGTCAGTAAGATGTTGAGAGTGTCCGCCCTCACGAATAACAGAACCAAAGAGGACGACACCAAAATTAAAAGACACGAGCTGTTGTTGAACTCAGATTTTCTTAGGAACTGGAACGGGATAATATTGGGACTAGAAAAACACACCTTGTTTGTTTTTGGTTTGCTGGAACAGCCGGTGGCTCGCTTCAGCGAATTTCAATTAGGATGTTCAACTTTTCTTTTTCTTTCTCTTTTTCGGAGGGTCTTCTCCGTCGGCGTCGTTTCGTTTAATTTCGGTCACTCCTCGTGTTCTCCTCTCCCTACCCCTCCCCTTTCCCCCTTCCCCCTCCCCCTTCCCCCTTTCCTTTCCCCCTTCCCCTCCTCCGTCCCTCTTTCCCCCTTCCACTTCCTCCTTCCCCCTTTCCCCTACCCCCTTCCCCTCTCCCCTCCCCCTGGCTCCGCCCCCCCGCGTGGCGTAATGTGCTGAGAGGGCGTTGAAGTAGACCCTGCTCCTGGAGGCGCCGTGAGGCACCAGGACTGCCAGGCCGCCGGGATGAAGGATGAGAGTTTGCGGCGCGCCGGGCCAGCGGCGCCCCGTCGCTCTGCCTCTCTCGCACCCTTACGGGCCGCTCCGCGAGTGCGAGAGAGACGGAGCGATGACGGCGCTGCTTGGAATCAGCCCGCCTGCTGCTGGAGCTGCTGGAGGTCCTGGCACAGTGGGCCCAGAAGACCGGCTGCGCAGGCGGTCAAACCTCTAGACGCATTTTGAGCTCCGGAGTCACTGAACGGGACTCTAACCGAACGTGCGACCCCACCAATGGATTCCCCGTTCGGAGAGCAATCCATTGGTGAGGTCATACGTTCGGTTCGAGTCCCATTTAGCGACTCTGGAGCTCAAAACGCGTCTTGGATTTAGAGACCGCCTCCACGCGGTCTTCTGGCCCACTGTGCCTGGATGCCCTAAGGTTGGCGGGGCTGCGGCCGGGGCTGCCCTGGCCCGCCATCCCGCAGAGTCAAGCACCCGCACCCCGGACTGGGCACGCCGTGCCACGCCGCGCCACGCCACGCCACGCCGCCGCGTGAGCACATTTGGTGCCCCACCCTGCTGTCTTGCCTGGCCACCCTGCTCGACTCACAACTCATCCCCCCCTCTCACCCCCACCCTCCGCCACGCCATCTGCCGCCCCCGCCCCCCTTTCGTCATCATGCTGCCGCGCGAAAGTCGCAATCCATTTCCTCAAGTGAGGCAATCGTGTTGCACGCTACACTGCCAGCGGGAATTTGCGGCTGCATTTTTCATTTTTAGGCCAGAGATATGGTTTGTTTTTGTTTTCTTCGTAGTTATGACGAAGCAGATGCTGCAGAGACTTTTTTTGCGTGTGTTTTTATGCGTTTTTTTTTTTGCCGAAAGGGGCTGTCGGGACGGGTGGGGGTATGGGGGCACAGTGGGCCAGACGACCAGTGCAGAGTGCAGGCGGTCAAAATCCTGGACGGGTTTTTAGCGCCAGAGTCTCTAAATGGGACTGGAATCGGAAGAAATATCGAAAGAAATATCGCAGCTAATTGTATGAAACTTATCGCATTAGAAATGTCAGTGATGTATCACTATTTGATTTACATTGATGACGGTAGGTAAGGAGGTGAGAGGCTTGATCCGCGTGCCTGTCCGGCGGGTGGGCCGGGTCCGTTGCAGGGTCTGCGATAGAGAAGCTGTGCGAGGCGGCCCTAGGGGACTCACCGGCCGACAGGGGCGCCGTGGTGCGGGCGGCGCGCTGTCTGCTGCAGGCCGTCACCAGAGTGCTGCTGCTGGCCGACATCGTGGTCGTCAAGCAGCTGCTACTCGCCAAAGACAAGGTCAGTCGCCTTTTTGCTGTGCACAGTGGACCGTCAAAATCCCGTTCGGGTTTTTGGGGGGGGGGCTTTTTTTGTCTGTGTGTACAAATAGACCCTCGTCGCCGACAAAAGTAATCAAAAAGCCAGGAACCAGTTGGTACGTTCCTACTGGTTCCTGGCCTTTTCATTCTTTTTTTCTTCCCTCGGTGATGAGGGCGACTAGAGTCTGTTGCAAAAACTTTCAGGAAACAGGAAACATGCCCAATTTTCACATTTTAAACGTGTTTTTAAAATTGCCTGTTGTGTCGCGTGCTGCTGTCCAGGTGGCGCGGACGTTGGGCCGGCTAGAAAACGTGTCCAACTTTACCGAGTTCGTGAAGGCGTTCTCGCACTTCGGCGCCGAGATGGTGGAGCTGGCCTACCTGACCGGCGACCGGCAGAACGACACCAAGGACGAGCGGAGGCGGGCGCAGATGGCGGCGGCCAGACAGGTGCTGGACAGGTCCACCGTCATGCTGCTCGTGTCGTCCAAGGTCAGTAGCAACGCTCAATGGTCAAAACGACGACTTCAACCTCACCGCAAAAACAGTGAAATGATGCAAAAATGTCACACAATTTTACAATATTTTTTAACCGCATATATTGTTTATTACGTATAAGTCTTACAAAGATTGAGGGGATTTGGAAAGGTATGGGTAAGATTTTGTGGTGATCTTGCCACTCTTTCAGCCCACTCTTTGGCTTTACTTAAATGCATCAATGTGGAACGTGCTTCAATTGCGCACCCATTCAAAAAAAAAACAAAAAACGGAGGTAGTGGGGAGGGGTTTACCTTCGTGGTTTTGACACCCATGATTTTGTGGTCCATCCCCTCTAGGGCCCTTTCGTGCAGGCTCGCTGCATACTTCGCGCGCGACCACCCTGCGAAAGTTTCGTTCCCTTTTCTATCCTCAGCGCGCTCGACTCTCTAAGCAAATGAACCGCTCCGTCGGGAGGCTCTCTAAAGGGCTCTCTGTGCCGCTGCCGATGGCTGTTCGAGGGCTGCGAAAATGCCCTCCGCGAGTGCGGCGAAGGCCTGCGGCAACTTTCCCTGCATAGGATTGCCAAAGGCTGTCAAAGGGCTGCCACAGCACTGCCGGAAGACTGCCGCACAGTGGGCCAGAAGACCGGCGCAGGCGGTCGAAATCCTGGACGTGTTTTGAGGCGCTTAATAGGACTCGAACCGAACGTGTGACGCCACCAATGGATTGCTCTCCGAATGAGGAATCCATTGGTGGGGTCACACGTTCAGCTCGAGTCCTGCTTGGCGACTCTGGAGATCAAAGTGTTTGTAGAGTTTTGGCCGCCTGCGCTGGTCTTCTGGCCCACTGTGCGCCGTGGAGCGCGCTGCTGGTTCCGTTTGGATGAATATGCCGGATCGCACCGTCGTCGTCCCCGCCCTTTTCTATTCGTTCTGCATTATTGGCCCTCTAAAGGCCCTCTTTCCCTTTTGCTGCGGCTTTCTCCGGGCTTTCTTCTCTCTCTCTCTCTCTCTCTCTCTCTCTCTCTCTCTCTCTCTCTCTCTCTCTCTCTCTCTCTCTCTCTCTCTCTCTCTCTCTCTCTCTCTCTCTCTCTCTCTCTCGTGAGGAGACCTGTTAGACGCGGTCCCAGACCAGTCCGTTACTAAGTCATTTTTGAGTGGTTTATTAGACAGTTTTAACCCCGATTAGTGAAAAAGTGACAAAACTAAGCTCAGTGCATCTCCAAGAACAATAATCTTCCCCAGCCCTTCGGTGGTTTGGGGATAAATCGTCTTCAAAACCTACGACCTTTTGGCGGGCATCATGGATTCCCGCCTTTACAACTCCTACGACGCAAATCGCCCATCAACGAGCACCACTTCTCTCAGCTACGCCGCAGTCTCTCAGAACAATATCGGACATCATTCATCCAACTCCAGAACCAATCAAACCAATGGAAAACAAAGTTTTCTTTCAACCATAACCTCCGGAGCCACCGACAACCAAGTTCAAGCTGAACATGGCGGACACCATGGCGGATCAACAACAACAACAAACAACTCCAGCAGACAGCAAGAGCCAAACCAAAACAACAGCTACATACCATCAAGAAAAAATGCCATTGTTTTGGACGAAACCCATGGTGTCAATCAAGACCAAGTTCTACGAAGTGTTGCCGATGTCATCGGCGGAAGAAACATCCATTACTGCACAAGACTTAGCAACGGAAGAATATGCCTGTACCTCACCAACCAAGATTGTGTTCAACAAATGGCAGAACAAGGAGGTGTGGTCTGCGAGGGCCAATTCATTCCCTGTCGGCGTTATGTCTCAGAAGCAAAGAAAATCATTATCTCAAACTGCCCCCCTGAACTCCCTGACGAACAACTGAAATCCTTCCTGCAGCCTTACGGAAACGTAGTGTCTGCCCCTACAAGGTTGAGAGTCAACACGAACCACGAAGACTTGAAACATGTAAAATCTTTTCGAAGGTCAGTTTTCATGCTACTGCCCAGTGAAGCTCCACCACTGCCTCCTCGTCTAACTATCACAACCAATGAAGGCACAAAGCAAGTACTCTACATTGAACGTGATGAAATCATCTGCACCTTCTGCAATGGTATCGGCCACTTGGAAGAAAAGTGCAAGAAGAAAGAACACCACAATCAAGATTTCCCTGTTTTCCGAGCCCCAGTTAGCCAAAGACTAATAGTGACTCAAAACAAAAGACCAAGCAATGGAATGAATCCACTCAGTAAACCTGTAAGTGACTTAATGCCAATTTTCAACTCCTCTAGCATCAGTAACTCGCCACCAGAAAATCCTCAATCTTCTCGAGTGGAAACTGTTGAAGACTCAAACCTGACCCCTGACCCCACCTCCTCTCTTCATTCCCCAGAAGAAACTTCAAGAAAACAAGATCAAAACCTCACAACCAAAGAAAACATGGAGATACCTGCACAAATCACTTCAGAAGATTTGACACTTAGTGAAAATCGTGCAACAATGTTTGATTTTGATCTTCAAGAAAATCAAGCAAACAAAGGTAAAACCACAAAAAGACTGCATTCACCTGATAAAAGCATTTTTGAAGAGAGAAAGTTTGCAAAAAATCTTTCTTCCGGAGAATCTGAGATGGATGACTTGTCTGACTCTGATGCATCAATGGAATCAACACACTCCGTGCTTTCAACGGCTTCACAACCCTTTGAGCCAGTCCCTCCATCTAAGAAACAACTACAAAGACAAAAAAGGGAAAAAGCCGCCTTACTGCAGTCAACAGAAAAAATTGTTTTTGATAACTCCAAACTAACTTTCTATCAGTTTGAAGAATTCATGAAGGATTGCAGAGGAAAAGCAAATTCTAAAACAGTTGCAGCAAGAATAACTTCCAATACATCTGAGCTTCTCAGAATATTAGAGCTAGCCACTATTAATTGCTCGGATTTCAATTATTCAAGAAGACTCATCAGAGCAACTGAAGCTCTCAGAGCATCAGATGCAGAAGAACCTGATGTTGATTTATCTTAAGTTACTGAATTGTCCTCTTTGTCTTTTTATCATGAGGATCCATGGCATCTTTTCTCTCCTTAAACATAAAAGGCTTTGTCAGCCAGCAAAAACAACTTAGTCTCCTTCAATTTGCAAACAATACTAATGCTTCTATAATTTTTCTACAAGAAACTAATCTCAAGTTAGACTCTGCCATAATTTACCCCAAAAAATTTCATTATTTCATCAATCCACCTGTACAACCTGCTTCTGGTGTTGCAATTGCTATAAAGAGTGATTTCTATGAAGAAATAGAATTTATCTCTCATCAAGTACTCACCCAAGGATATCTACAAGCAGTCCAAATCAAAATAAACAAGAATGAAGTTTTCCACCTCATCAACGTTTATATGCCACATGATCACCAACTTTCAGAAGAAGTTGCAAACAAAATTCATAATTACATTGAAAATATCAAAGATGAAGATAAAATAATTTTATCCGGAGACTGGAATGCAACTCTGGAAAAAGAGGATAGAAAGAACTGTAATGAACTGAGAACTCATCTTGTCAACAAACTCAAACTGATAACAGCACAACACCAGCTATCTGATGTTTGGAGAGTGTTTAATCCAAGCAAATTGCAGTTCACTTTCAGAGGACTTCAACAAAATCACCCAATGGCACGTCTGGATAGAATCTACATCAAGAGCAGAGATTTGAATGTGGTCACAAGCATTCAAATTATTCCAGCTTTTTCTGATCACTCAGCTGTCATCATGAAGCTCATCGGCTCCAAACCCAAGTACAAGCCACCATACTGGAAGTTGGACACCACTCTGTTAAAATCAGAAGAATACCAAGAAATTATTTCAAACATTCTCGATTACTTTGAAGAAAAAAGTCAGCAGCCCACCTGCAATATAAACTTATTATGGGATCAACTAAAAGAGGAAGTCAAGATTGCATCACAGCGGTTCACCAAGTATCTAAATTTAAAAGCCACTGAGCAACTGTCCATCCTTGAAGCACAGTTCAATCATATTAATTCCAAGAACGAGCTTTCAAGCAAAGATGAACAAATCCTCATCCAAATCGAGAAAGAAATATCTCAACTTTACAAATCCACATCAACGAACAAACTTAAACTTATTGAAACTCAAATTTGCAAAGAAGCCAACACCCAGTCAAAGTTCTTTCTTCGCCTTGCTAAAAAGTCCAATAATTCATTAGAAATGGACCAATTGGAAGTCAACGGGGAAATAACATCTGATAACTCAAAGATTTTCCCATTTGTTCAGCAAACATTTGCATCATCCTTCTCTGATAAAGACATGAACCAAGTTGATCCATCTAACAGAATATATCAAGATCTCCCAAAACTGTCCAATAATGACAGAGAATTTTGCGAGCAAGACATCACCGAGGAAGAAATAAGAGAATCAATCAAACAAGCCCAACTAAATCGTGCCCCTGGTTTTGATGGACTCCCGGTAGAGTTTTACAAACTCTTTTGGAGCAAACTGAGAACAGTATTCATGAAGCTTGTTAAAAACTTTCAAGACACTGGAAAACTCCCCAAAAGCACAAGAAAAATTATCATCAGGCCGATTCCAAAGATGAAGGGCGACAGACTGAAGCTGAAGAATTGGAGGCCCATCGCTCTCATCAACACTGACTACAAAATAATATCAAGAGTCTATAGCAGAAGAATTTCTTGTGTTGTGTCAACTCTATTATCATCTGACCAGAGTTACTGTGTTCCAGGCAAAACCATCTATGATAACCTTCATCTTTTAAGAAATGTTATAGCTCACTCCAACCAAACCAACTCTCCTCTGGCCATCCTCAGCCTAGATCAAACGGAAGCTTTCAACAAAGTATCTCATCAATACTTATTTCACCTACTCCAAACGCACAATTTTGGACCGAGATTAGTTAATGCTATCACCTCTCTTCTTAGAAACAAAGAAGGTTACATCAAGATTGGAGCAGCCTTGCTTGCTCCTTTTCTCTTCAAAATTGGTGTCAGGCAAGGTGACCCCATCGCTGGACCTCTATATGTCATAATAATTGAACCATTTCTTCGTTTAGCCATAAAACTCATGAAATTGAGAGGTTACTCGATTCCCCTATCAATCAAAACAATAAAATGCACAGCCTTTGCTGATGATGTGAACTTCTTCATCACACAGGATGCAGATTTCGATACAATCAAAGAAGCCTATCGATACTACAGTGAGCAATCAGGAGCACAACTAAATGAAGCAAAATCCTCAGGTCTTTTTTGTGGAAAGTGGAAAAATAGAACGGATAAACCCCTTGATTGTGAATGGAGCTCGGAAGGCTCAAAATTCTTGGGAGTTTTTCTAGGAAATGAGAAAACTTATGAAGAACAAAACTGGCAACATCTCAGCATCAAAATTAAAGGAACCCTAAACAGGTGGTCTCAATTTGTAAAATTAACTTCCTTCATTGGAAGAAAAATAATTTGCAATCAACTTGTTGGCTCTCTATTAATCCACACTGCCAACATACTACAACCATCCAAGATCTTCATCCGAGAAGCCCAAACAGAGCTTAACAATTTTGTATGGCAGGGGAAGCACTGGGTACACCCCAACTACCTCTACGCACCCCAAGATAAAGGAGGATTGGATCTAATCAACATCCAAGCAAAAATCTCTTCCCTCCGACTAGGCCTTGCTGACAGAATCCAGCAAAATTTCTACAACAAGAAAGCGACTTTTCTATTTCATCACTACAACCTATCAAGATATGGGAACATCGACCCTCAACTCTTCTTCTGCCAGAAGAAACTAGAAGTAGAAATGGCCAACCTAG
Organism: Stenchaetothrips biformis; assembly: GCA_030522485.1. NCBI lineage: Eukaryota > Metazoa > Arthropoda > Insecta > Thysanoptera > Thripidae > Stenchaetothrips > Stenchaetothrips biformis. Next base: position 5,189,112 of record CM060103.1, on the reverse strand, counting down.
ACATCTTCTACCAAAGCTTGCTTGTTGCGTGGCACAACATAAATCCCTCTCCAATAGCAACAACCATTCCAATCAAGATCCTCAGAAAAATGCCTCTCCGTGGTAGCATGTTAATTGAAGAGGACAAACTGAAAATAATCCCTGACTGGAACATCTGTGGCTTCAAGACCTTAGAAAAATTATTGGAAGAAAATGGAAACTGGAAAACTCTACAACTGCAACATCTGCCCATTGCCCAACAAAGAAGACTGTCTTTCAACTACAACCAAATCAAGATCTATTTCAGCAAGAAAATGAAAAATCTTGATCCCTCAGAAGTCTTGAACCAAACAAGATTCCAATTTATCTCACCATCCCAAAATAAACCCATTATTTTCCCAGCAACAAAGAAAACAAATTATCTGGCAAGCCTTAAACCAGTTCTCACAAAACCTGAAATAAACGGAAAATCAAGAATTACATCAAAGAAGATAAATTGGAAGGCATTGTATGCGCCACCAATTGACAGAAGAGACTCAGACGTGTCATGGAGATTACTTTATGACGCCCTCGTCACCCCCAGGAAATTACAACAGTGGAACGTCATCACTAATTCAAACTGTCCCTGGTGCCATGATAAGGAAGGCAATGTAATTCATATGATCTTTCAGTGCAAGGCAGCTGCCCCTCTATGGAAATTTGCTTCAAACAAAATCACCACAATTATTGGAAGCCAGCATCCAATCTCTCTGCATCAAGCAATGGCAGGTTTTCCACCAACAACATCAGAAGGAAGACTGTCTAATGTTATTCTGTCCTTAGTCAAGAGCACCATTTACAGGACATATATGAATTACATAAAAGAAGACTCACCGCCACTGCCTGCTTATCTACAAATTTTTAAGAAGAGAATGGATCACAGAATAAAATTAGAAGAAGCCCATGCAGAGCTCACCAAAACTATAGAAAGCTACAAAGCCACTTTCCTAATCAATCAAGCTTTATGTCCATCCCTTTCCTCACCTTAATAATCATCAAATGTTTTCCAGTCCTTTTGATTCTCAGCTCCCCCTCCCCCAACCCTCCAAACTTTCACATCATTCCTTTACCTCTCAAAAATTAATCACAATCCCTCAAACCTCCAAAACCAAGAAGAAAAAGAAGAAAAGAAGAAGATGACATGTGACTGACCCCGCCGCAGCCACCGCAGCGTGTCCCTTTTCGTGACCGCTTGCGACCCAGCTGCCGGACGACGACGCCGCCGCCTGCCACCAGCCGGTTAGGCAACCACCTCCACCCCGGAGTGCGACATCTGATGAGGCCTACCCTGCAGGCGTCTCAACTACAACTTTCTTCAACTATATCCTTTTTCTAACATTATGTTTTTTCACTTTCAATCTTTTTTTGCAAAAAGTTGTCAATTTCTCTCCCTAAATCCCCCCCCCCAAAAAAAAATCCTTGTTTGTAATGTTTTCAATTCAATTTTCAATCTTTTCAATCAAAAAAAGAGCTCACAAATTGTATACACTGCAGCACAACATCAAAATTCAAAATCAACAA
>CM060103.1:5140073-5182573 GCA_030522485.1 Stenchaetothrips biformis | reverse complement strand
GCTCAAAACGCGTCTAGAATTTTGGCCGCCTGGACGGTCTCCTGACCCTCTATGCTGCGCTTGGTTGTGCCCACAGGAGCAGGTGGAGGGCACCTCGCCGACGGAGGAGATGGAGGTGGCCATGCTGGGGCTGCTGCAGGCGGTGCGGGACATGCGGGTGCAGCTGGTGCGCACCGTGGTGGACCAGACGTCGGAGCTGCAGGCCACCACCAAGACGGGGCTGGAGATCGTGGACGCCATCCGGAACTACGCGCTCTCGGCCGACACGGAGCGGATAAGCGAGCTGGGCGAGCGCTTTCAGGAGGTCCTGGACCACATCCTTGAGGTGGGTCGACGCACAGTGGGCCAGAAGACCGTCGAGGCGGCCGAAATTCCGGACACGCTTTGAGCTCCAGAGTCGCTAAATGGGACTCAAATCGAACGTGTGACCCCACCAATGGATTCCTCGTTAGGAGAGCAATCCATTGGTGGGGGCCACACTTCCGTTTGGAGTCCCATTCAACGACTCTGGAGCTCAAAACCCGTCCGGGATTTGGACCGTCACCACCGACCCACTGTGCGCGCAGCGCAGCGCGCCTGTGAAACGCAGGGTAGGCCAGCCCGTCGCACAGCCTTGTCTTCCTCTCACAGTCGGTGCCTACCTTGCAGGCGTTTGGGCCGAGGGTCCGAACACGACGACCGCTGCACGCGATTTGAAAGGATAGCGTGTTTAGTGACTTACTATCAGAATTATCTCTAAATGTGGAAACAAATCAAAAACGACCACAGCAAAAGAAATCCTTAAATAAACATAATTTCGAGAGACTGTACTATATTTAAAAAAGCTGTACGCCGTCTGCAAGACGCGGAATCGCCCAACCTGAACTCTGTAAAAAAAAAACGTCGTTACTTAATTTCGTAATAATTGTGGAACTTGTTTTGACTGTGTTGCAGGTGTGCAAGATGCTGAGGCACATAGCCTGCACGGACACGCTGCAGGTCAACACGAGGTACGCCGAGATCAACCTGAGGATATACGGGCCGCAGGTGGTGACGGCGGCCCAGACCCTGGCCATGCACCCGCAGTCCAAGATCGCGCGGGAGCACATGGAAGGTACAAGCCAAGGGGAAAAAATAAATAAATAGAAAAATAATTTAAAAAGGGGAAAAAATTTAAGGGGAGGGAACTTATTTGGTCCTGTTCGGGGGAAAAAATTCTAAGAAGTTCTGAAACAAAACAAAATCCTTTTGTTTTTATACTTATAGGAAGTTTTGCATTCTGAGAAAAAATCTCATTCAACGAACGTTAATGAAAGCAGATGATACTCGTTTGGTTTTCTTTCGATGATATTCGTTTGGTATTGTCGTGTGTTTATTATAGCAGTGTGCTCTCATGTCTGTTTTGTATTTAAAATCTCATTCAACGAACGTTAATGAAAGCAGATGATACTCGTTTGGTTTTCTTTCGATGATATTCGTTTGGTATTGTCGTGTGTTTATTATAGCAGTGCCGCGCTGCATCGCTATCGTCCGAACGAGGCCGAGCTGGCGCCGAAGTCGGCACGAGCTGAGCAGAGCCGAGGCCCGCCCGAGTCACCCTTTGTGACGTGGCAGGCGGGGAGGGATTGTCAATTTTCCGCGCAGGCGCGAGGAGGGGGTGCCATTGTTTACGCCCGGCCGCTGCGCGGATGAGCGACAGCCAGGCAGACATGGTCCGCCCCTTACTGCCCGCTCCTACTAATATCTATAGTAAAAGCAAGCTGACACCTTCATGTGTATAGTAGTTTTAAGTATGTTGAAATGAAATGTGAGGTGTGAAGGTATCATCTGCTAAAAACTTATGGTAAACAAAGTAAAACAATCCTCATTTTAATTTAATGCTATTGTGTTTAACACCTTCGCGCCGAAGCCTAACCTAACCTTCAGCCGTGAAGGTGTTAACCAACTAAATTCATTATTTTAACTCTCATCGTCATTTTCTGGATCTCGCCGTAGCTTGGCTTCATCTTGGTCAGTGCGTTTAGCAATCTGTTGTGAGTCAATGAAACCATAATCCGGTCTGTTGCAGTGTTCTCCGACATGTGGCAAGCCCTGATGACTGATGTGAGCGCCGCCTGCCGGGAGGTGATCGAAGTTAGTCAGGCGCGGGGGATGGACAAGCACGTGTACATGTCGCTACCCAGGCCAGGGGTGAGTGATTCTCGATTTTAAACTACCCGCCACGGGGTCGCTAAATGGGACTCGAGCCGAACGTGTGACCCCACCAATGGATTGCTCTCCGATCGAGGAATCCACTGGTGGGGCCACACGACCGGTTCGAGTCCCATCATTTAGCGACTCTGGAGCTCAAAACGCGTCTTGGGCCGCTGCGCGTCGGTCTTCTGGCCTGGCCCACTGTGAACCGTCCCACTCTGCTTCCAGAAACACGGCACCACGACCAAGCCGCTGAAGGCCGTGCGCCTGGACTCGGAGGAGCAGGCCAAGATCGCCAAGGCGGGGCTGGACATGAAGCTGGCCAGCAGCGAGATGGAGGCCGAGGCGGACAAGTGGCGGGAGAGCGAGGAGAACAACGACATTGTGAAGCGGGCCAAGAACATGTCCTCCATGGCCTTCTCCATGTACCAGTTCACGCGCGGCGAGGGCGCGCTCAAGACGACGCAGGACCTGTTCACGCAGGCCGAGTACTTCGCCGAGGAGGCCAACCGGTTGTACAAGGTCGTCAGACAGTTCTCGTACCAGGTATGTTCCCCGGCCGAGGCCAGGCTCGTTCGTGTTGGTGTACAGGCGTGACACAGTGGGCCAGAAGACCGGTGGAGGCGGTCGAAAGCCCGGACGGGTTTGGAGCTCCGGAGTCGCGAAATGGGACTCGAACCGAGCTTGTGACCCCACCAATGAATCACTCCTTCGGAGAGCAATCCATTGGTGGGGTCGCACGTTCGGTTCGAGTCCCATTTTGCGACTCTGGAGCTCAAAACGCGTTCAGAGTTTTGGCCGACTGCGTTGTGAAGCCAGCGAGGCACACGAGTCTCTATCCGCGCGCCTCGCTGGCTGCATCTAGTCTTCTTGATGTATACTGTGCTGCACTACCGCTGGGTTGTGCTTTACCCGAGAGGCCAACCCAGTCGAAACGTGTAGCGCCTCCCCGTGTATGTTTCCTCGTGGGCACTTTGCGTCAAATAAATATTCCTGGATCAATTATATTCCCTTTTTTTTAAACTTTAATTTTCTTTAGTTTTGAAGTGTGATATTCACAGTTGGCATAAGTCATACTTGTTAAGAGAAGCATGCATTTAATTAGCTATGTACAATTGTTTATTTTGTTTTCTTATCTTTTTACTTCTCTTTCTTTATTCTCCCTTGCTGAGCATTTGTATAACTTTTTATTCTTATGACACTGACTTTATTTCTTTACAATGTTTAGTTTTGATATTCTTCTCAAACTCTCTCCCTAACTAGGCAAGCCGTCATTCATTTTCGGTTGAGATATTTTTTTAAAGAGCGTTTTGTTTTTGGAAAATCACTTAAGAAGTCTAGAGTTTGGCCCAACCGCATTTACTTTGACTGTGTTCTATTCCATTGTGACGGCTTGTCTTCGTGTGCCTCTTGGGCATAGCAACGGCAAGGTTGTTTTTTTTTTTTTTTCGTCCTGTTGAACCTTTCCCTTTTTCCTTTCCTCCCTTTTCAAACGATTAGTTGCGCACCCCCAATATGTTTTGCCTTGTGAGAACAAGTCGCCACGTTGCCAAATTGTAATCCTTCTTTTATTCCTCTCTTCTTTATCCTTCCTCTCTTTTTTTCTGATCTCCTGTGCGCATAGCCATCGGCAGCCTTCATGTAGAACCCAACTTAGAGCACTCTTCACACACTTCATGTCATTCCACAACTTTTCCACATAGTAGTCTTTTTAAACAGTTAAAAGTAGACATTCGTTTTTAATTAGACCATACATAGCCAAATATGAAGAAGCAGTCGGCAAAAGATATTTGTTTTTGTTCTTCATAGTAGTAGACACACCGCAAGCATTTCGAAGCCTTTTTTTCACAGTACACTTCATAACGAAATGAGAGGATCTCAATGTACAGTTCAGTCTCGACCAATCACAGCGACAGTTTAAATAAACTATCCATAACTACATAAATCCTAAACTAACTCACCAAACCGTTCGACTTGCTTTCCCGAACGCGTGCGACGACTCGTTTTGGTTTTGAAAGTGCACTTGCTCACGCATCGCTAAACCTTGTCATTGCGAGACGAAAAGGAAATCTTAAAATGCAATCCAAATTGGTTGTACTGCCTGCGTTCCGCATTCACACATGTAACATCGCCCTTGTCCACGGAGTTGTGAATGCTAACCAATTGCTGCCACTAATAATCGATAGGGCAATGGACTCTTTCGTAAGTAACATGTCTATGGACGTAGATTGTGCGTGGATAGATTGTCAAAGTGATCTACGGCCTCAAACTAAAGGTATAGAATGTACCTCAACTGTACTAACTACCCCGCTTGTCTCACCGTACTGGTGTCCCCCGGAAACTAATGTAAATTAAACAAACATAAATAATCTGTTACAATATAACTCTTGTAAAACTCTGATTTGTAAGGATCAAGTGTCCTAGTTTGTTAGAGTATTACGCTGTACCTATATGTAACCTGTGAGGTCATGGGTTGAGAACTGTGGAGGAAACTGATCTCCAGTATTGCCATTTAATTATGTACTGTGTTGTGAAGTAATGTGGTTCTTAGAAGCGTCAAGATTGTTCAAAGTCTGTGTAGACCCTTCATAGTTTAGTCAAGCACTCAGACACCTCAAGCCTCAAGTTCCTTCCTTTCACTTCAGTCGCGGCTCCCGTGACGTCATTATTGTAAATCTATTAGATGGCTGTCTGAGTGTTTCCTAATCCTACATTTCTGTGCCTGTATGGTCTGGTCTTACCCGGTCTTCCTCCTTGCTGCTCATTGGAACCTTCTTATTTAGGTATCGCCCCGTCGCTAGCTCTCTCTTGTCACGAAACCCGCGAACGCCTCACACCATTCCGTTGTCAATCATTTCGTGCCTGCTGGGTGCGTCGCACAGTGGGCCAGAAGACCGCGCAGGCGGTTTAAACTCTAGATCCGAACTCCAGAGTCCCTAAACTGGACCGAACGTGTGACCCCAACAATGGATTCCTCGTTCGGAGAGCAATCTATTGGTGGGGTCGTACGTTTGGTTCGAGTCGTGTTTAGCGACTCAGGAGCTGAAAACGCGTCTTGAGTTTTGGCTAGCGGCCCACTCTGCGCCGGGCCGGCGGCACTAGGAAGACAGATTACCCATCTATGCCTTTTTGTTATTGGCAACTCTTTACTTGACTTGTCGTTCATCAATTCGAGTAATTCGTCCGCATTTGACGCATAAAACCGTCTCTCCTTGCGATTGAATTCGAGTCAATTCAAATTCGGATGGTTGGGGCCCGTGCAGTACCTACGTAAAAATTAAAATTTAAAAAAACAATTGATAAATAATTTTAAACATGAATAATAAAAACACGATTTTTTTTAAAAAAAAAAAAAATCGTATTTTATTCATATAAAATGAATTAATTTTGTGTTAATAGTAGAGAGTCGCTTACGTAACTACTGGACTACCCTCGTGGCTTGGCGATGTCCTGCTCTTCCCTGCCTGCCCCGCCCTCTCTGCTGTCTGTCTGTTTCTTTTAGGCCTTCGACTGTACGTATCTCTTGTAGAGCACTTTGCCTCTCGTCCTCAAGCTGTTCCTGTCATCACTGTCCCGTCGCGCTTTAACTATTTCAAACGGACTTCTGCTGGTTTGGAAAGTAACTCGACTTATTCACTTACCTCCATCCGGAGGTCAGATTATAAGATCATTTTTCAAATTGACGGTATTATGTGCTGCAGGCATGCTACTTCTTTTAGGCTGCTTAGAGTCGTTACTTTTATTCCTACCTCTAGCTTTGTCTTTAGCTTCTCTAGAATTTTGAAACTTCAATCAAATTTTTATCCTCTTGGAGTCGCTTTTGCCTTAACGATATCAACTTATCACTTACCAATCAATTGGAAAGTGAGTGAGCTCCAACGTGTTCAATTGAAGGTGTTAGATTGACCGTTAGGTATAGTGTCTGCCGTAGTTATGTGGAAGTGGAGGGCGGTGTGTTTTACTAGAAACGCCAATCACATAGTGGTTTGGACCTCACTAGCAGTGATTTCGGACGCTCTTGACGCCACGTGGGGCGTACATCGGCCGGGATGCACGTCGCGTCTGCGCCTTCCAACAACAGCCTCGCGCGCCGAGCCAGGCGCTGCCTTACACTGGAAAATGCCTGGATAAAGTCTGTAGTGGAGAGTAGTCGAGGAGTCTCGGTAGCTATCTCACCGTCGGAGAGTAGAGGACTCTTAGAGTGCATGGTATTTTCCGGTGGAACGTGTCACAAATCAAGTAGTCGACTTTCCTACGACGAATCCGCGGCTTTTGTATCCCGAAACTGATCGATTTTTCCGACTTAAGGATGACTAAAATATAATAATGAATACAGTAAATAAAAATTAAGTTACACTTTCCGTCAACATTTTAGAATCTTTTTTTTTTTTTTCAAGTTTCGGACCTTTGCTGTCAAGTTGTCAAGTTGTTGAAGGAGCTGGCGACGGTCCGGGCTAGCCGCCCCGCTTGTCTTAAAGCCAGAAGAGCAGATTTGCAAACGTGCTCGTAAACAGAGCAGCTACGTCATTTCCCGGCTGTTGCCACAATCACAGTCGAGGCGGGGCTCTTGAACCCGAACAGGCACCGGCCGATGTCAAGCTGCGTTTCGTTGAGAGTTCCTAGACGGGACAGGAGTAAGGCAGTCGAAATTTATTTAAAAAAAAAACTGGAAAAATCGAAGCGTAGTTTTACGCGTGATTCGATTTCAGGGAAAATTGCGAAGTAAACTTGGGGCTGCACCGTGGGCCAGAAGACCGGCGCAGGCGGCCTAAACTCTAGACGCGTTTTGAGCTCCAGAGTCGTCGCTACACAGCACTCGAACGGACCGTGCGACCCCACTAGTGAATTGCTCGTTTCGATATAGCAATCCATTGGTGCGGTCACACGTTCGGTTCGAGCCCCTTTTTGCGACCCTGGAGCTCAAAACGCGTCTAGAGTTTTGTCCGGCCGCACCGCTAGTCTTCCGGCCCACGGTGTGCCGCCCTGCTCGCTGCCATGCTCGCTGCCGCGGGGGATGTTGAGATCGCTGCTCGTGCAGGCCTCCACGGCCACTATGCCCCGGCCCGCGCCGACCCGCCCTAATGCCTGCTCCGCTCGTTGCAGGTCCCGTCCAGCACGCACAAGAAGGAGCTCCTGGAGCACCTGGACCGGGTGCCCACCTACGTCCAGCAGCTGCAGTTCACTGTTAAGAACTCGACGGTCGGCAAGGCCGCCACCTTTACCAAAGTGGACAATGTGATTCATGAAACTAAAAATTTAATGAATGTCATATCGAAGGTGGTCACCACGTGCTTCGTGTGCGCCACTAAGGTAAGCGGTTGAATTATCATGTAGTTTTCTCTTCGTCTAGCCCAAGCTGGCCAAGGTTTCAATGTCGTTTCCCCCCTTTTTTAGTTGCAAGCTGGCCATGGTTCCATGAATTTTGTTTCCCCCCAACTAGTAGTTCAAGCTGGCCATGTTTGTGTTTCTTCCCCGCCCCCTTGACTTGCAAGCCGGTCGTGGTTCCATGAATTAATTTTCTCCCAGCTAGTTCAATCTGGCCTCATTTGCATCCCGTTTTTCTCCCCAACTAGTTCAAGCTGGCCATGCCCGAGCGGGTGCTGCTCTGGTTCAACCAGGCCCAGCAGAAGGCCCCGCCCAGCCAGAGCCCCCCGCAGCGGGGCCCCCCGCGGCTTCCCTACAGCCGAAGCCAGACTCTGCCGCGCTGACCTGTCCCTCGATCTGCCCGCCTGGGCTGAGCCAGGCCGCGAAACGGGTACACTGTGACTCACTAATCCGCCGTGTCACAGTGGGCCAGAAGACCGGCGCTGGCGGCCGAAACGCTACACACTAAATGTCATGGGACTTTTTTTGTCCCATGAATGATGCAATTTTACACTCTCATATTCTTACGCTAAAACGATCTGCGTAACATACGTTGAAATGAAAATATACATACTACAATAAAATTCATCGTACCTTACGCTTAATGATGCGTAATACGATGAAATCATGCGTACCTTATGCATAAAACATGCGTAATACAGTTAAATCATACATACCTTACGTAGACAACTATGCATATTACGTATGTGCAAATTTATGCGTACCTTACGGTGACAAATCATCGTAATATGTATAAAAATGATCGTAAGAAAATGAGCGTGTAAGCACATCCGTCGGTGATACAATTTTGTGTCCATAAGGCGATAAAAATTGTCCAATGCTTATTGCAAATTGCTACTTTCTTGTGCAATTTGTATCACCTGGAGGGCAGAAAATTGTATCACCGACAGATGTGCTTAAAATTGCATCATTCATTGGACAAAAAAGTCCCATGACATTTAGTGTGTAGACGCGTTTTGAACTCATCAGTCGCTAAAAGGGACTCGAACCGAACGGGTGACCCCACCAATGGATTGCTCTCTGAACGAGGAATCCATTGGTGGGGTCACGCGTTCGGTTCGAGTCCTGCTAAGCGCCTGGAAGTCAAAACGCGTCCGGGATTTTGACCGCCTCCACCGGTCTTCTGGCCCACTGTGCGTGTGACGTAACTAATCCAGCGGCACCGGCTCGCGCCCGTTTTGACTGAGAACAAGGGCGCTGAAATCGATGCTGATTCGAGACAATCGAATCTTTCTTGCTCTCGGCTGCCTTGACGCTCAAACTAATCCCCTCCGCTCTCAAACTTTGCCTTTTTTAAAAACCGAGAAGAAAAAGTTTGCCTTTTAATCTGAAGTAACGATTTAGGCTGTGTCCCTACGGACCGCTACGGACTGTTGTTCTGAGTGTGCAACGTTGTTTAATGCTTTCTGACCCTTTCCAGCAGCGGCTAATCCTTTTATTTTTCACAATCACAGGGTTTTTCCTCATACTGTCGAACTCTATCGTTCTTTGCTGTGTGTGTGTGTGTCTCTCTTATTTCATGCGTGTTGTTGAGCGTCTGCTCTCGCACTCCACAGCACGGCCAGCAAGACCGGCTTTGTGGTTCTCTGCCGGTCAGTGCTGTGCAGTGCTGCCGGGCAGGCCTTCACGTCGCGCTGTCTCTCTCGCACTTACGTCGCGTAGCACAGTGGCCGGCAGACCGCGGCAGGCGGCCGAAATTCTAGACGCGTTTTGAGCTCCAGAGTCGCTAAATGGGACTCGAGCCGAACGTGTGACCCCACCAATGGATTCCTCGTTCGGAGAGAAATCCATGGGTGGGGTCACTCCTTCGGTTCGAGTCCTGTTAAGCGACTCTGGAGCTCAAAACGCGGCTTAGGTCGCCTGCGCCGGTCTTCTGGCCCACTGTGCGCCGGTCGCCTGGCCCCCTGTGCGTCGCGCAGTGGTGCGAGAGAGACAGAGCGACGAGCAAGCTTCCCCGACCTAACGCTCTTCTCGCTGTTGCAGTATAACCTGGACTTCCGCGGGCTGTCCGCTCATGGCTCGTCTGGCTCCCCGTACCGTGAAGATGAGGGGGTGGGGTCCGGCGCGGGCGGCGAGGGCAAGGGCGGTGGGTCGGCAGGCTCGGACCCCTCCATGTGACAGTTCGGGATGGGCCGGAGGGCCAAGGGTGACGCCCGGCGCACCCGCGTGTCCTTCCTGCTCTTCTAGACACCGGGCGCCGGCCGCCCGCGGGGGTCTGCGTCATACGACGTGACCCCGCACCGATAGCGCTGCCCCAGCCGGGGGCCGGCCGACGGGGGGCGCGGGGCGTGCGTGCGTGCGTGCGTGCGTGCGGGCAGGTCCACTAGAGTGCTATTATAGCTTCCCTGTTGGACTCTAATGCCCACGGAGCGCGCACAATGGGCCGGAAGACCGGTGGAGGCGGTCAAAAGCCCGGACGCGTTTTGAGCTCCAGCGTCGCTAAATGGGACTCGAACCGAACGTGTGACCTCAGCAATGGATTGCCGAACGAGATTGCCATTGGTGGGGTCACACATTAGGTTCGAGTCCTGTTTAGAGACTCTGGAGCTCAAAACGCGTTTAGAGTTTTTGCTGCCTGCACCGGTCTTTTCCGGTCCACTGTGGCTCGGAGGAAGTTAATTTGCACGCGGAACGCGGAGGAAGTCAGTCTAAACGCCACAAAAAAAAAAGAAGAAACACTTTTGGAATATATTAGAACCGTCCCTCGGAAGTAACGATTAGCATTGTTTCCGAACGCCTTCCTCCTCCGTTGACGTTGACCTGACTCGCACCGCGCCGCAATCGCTGCAAAAAAAAAAGTTGTAAAAGTCGAATTGCCTTGAATTTGGTTCATTTTCGTACTCTTGTCATTTTGGCCGCAGAGTAATTTAAGGGGAAATGTCTTCAGCCAAATTTGTACATCAAAATTTACCATAAATTTGAAACTTTTTGAAATTTATTGAAATTCATCGAAATTTATTTCAAAATTTAATAGTTACTGCCTGAAATTCATTTGATTTGTACTCGGAAATTCACAGTAATTGCCCCTTGGAAAAATTTGTAAGAAGTTCATTGTTAATCTGCCATTTTTTTGGTCGATTTGACGCAACTTTTTTGGCAGTGCCTTCGGCGCAGTGGTCGCCCCGCTGCACAGTGGGCCGAAGGACCGCGCTGGCGGACAAAACTCTAGACGCGTTTTGAGCACCACGGTCGCCAAATGGGATTCGAATCGAACGTGTGACCCCACCAATGGATTGCTCTTCGCACGAGGAATCCATTGGTGGGGTCACACGTCCCCTTCTGGTCCCATTTAGCGACTCTGGAGCTCAAAACGCGTCTAGAGTTTTGTCGCCGCCTGCGCGGTCATCTGGCCCACTGTGCGCTGCCGCCCTCGACGGCCAGCTCCCGGCGCAGCGCGGCCGCGCGTGTGGCCGCCGCCAGCCGGAGTGCAGCCGCGGCCAGCCGAGGCCGGAGTCAGGACTCCAGCCAAGGCGCGCCAAGGCCTCGCTGCTGCCTGAGAACAGCAGCGGCTCCGGTGGCCGGGGACACGCGCGGACGCGCTCGCCCGGGTAGAGCAGCGGATGGTCAAGGTTAGGTTAGGTTATGTCCGCTCATTTTGCTCATTTCGCGTTCGCGACTCCCTTTCCAAAAACAAGTGGAAAACAACAACAACTAGTCGGGCACACTCCGGAGCATGGTCGGCGCGTCCGGCACGCCGCTCTATCTGTGCTTCACTCTGTGTCTGTCTCTCGCTGCACAGTGGGCGCAGAAGACCGGTGGAGGCGGTCAAAATGCCGGACGCGTTTTGAGCTCCAGCGTCGCTAAATGAGACGCAAACCGAACGTGTGACCCCACCAATGGATTGCTCTCCGAACGAGGAATCCATAGGTGGGGTTACATGTTAGGTTTGAGTCCTGTTTAGTGACTCTGGAGCTCAAAAGGCGTCTAAAATTTTGGCCGCCTGCGCCGGTCTTCTGGCCCACTGTGCACTGTCCGCCCGTCAGGCCCAGGAGGCGGCCAGCCATGCGCTGGAGTGGGCTGCAGTGCCCGGGGCAGTTTGCACCTGTCCCGGTTTTGGCATAGCGCGTAAAGGTAACTTGAAGGCCAGAGTACTGGACATTGGATCTTGACCTCCGCCCGCTACCTGGGTTGGTTCGCCACAGTAAGGCTGGGCCTTCCCTGGCTCCGTTTCCAGTATGAGAAAGTCAGCTGGCGTCACTCTAGTTTGGAGTGGCTGTTGTGCCAGCTCAGTCATTTACCAGTCGTTGGAAATGGAGGAATGGGATGTGGACTGATTAACTGTTTTGTAGACATTTTTCAACTAGTTGATTTCTTTTTTGTGACTGTGCTGCCAAAGCTATTAATGCAGATGCACCCAACGACAACAGCAACAACGTAATTTGGAGTTTTGCTGAAGGTTTCTGAAGTATCTTGCGTTACATTGGATGAATTTCAGTTGGCAGAGTTGGAAAAAAAAGGAATCACTAGAAAGCTCATTTTTTAATGGAACAGCAGTCCACTCCGGGGAAGGCCTGTGACACCTCACAAGCCACTGGTTGCTGAAACACTTAAGCGCGTTTCACAGGGTAGAAATTAAATCATATCATTTGGTCAAATGAATCAAACTACATATCAATCAAGAGAGCGAGAGAAGCTCTCGTGTAAGGCCTTCGCGCCATTTGTTTCGTTTGTTTAATTTCCAGAAAAATACAGAGGTGCTAAATTTGAAGAGAGCGAAATAATCTCAGCGCTACACATCCAGCTAGGTGTGAGGTGTCTTGAAACGTAGCACAGTTATTGTGTTTCTCAAACTCTACACTTCAAATGATGTTAAGATTTTTGAAAAAAAATTATGAGAGCGAGTTTGAGAGATGCAATCATTGTAAAGGCTGCTCAAAACCGTACTTTTCCTACCTGTTTCTAAAGCAATGTTTTGTGCCTAGACCAGGGGAAGTTGCGTGCTGCAGTCTTTACAGTGTTGTGTGATGGTGGGGCAGCGCTATTAATCTAAAAATTATTTTGTAAGGTGACCACCTTGAAAGACATTCAATACGTGTATCTTTTCTGACTTGTGCCATAACCGAATAATCGTTCCATGATCGTTGAGAACAGACACTGTACATCTCAATAATTCAAGTTGGTTTCCCAGTTGTTCACAGCCTTGGCTGGAAAAGTGCTTCCACCTGTGTTGTTATTTGTTGTTATTGTTGTTACACATTTGTTACCCTGCCTTCTGACATCATCTCTCCCCACGGTTCACTTTGTATGAATCCCTGCTGTCTGAATATTGTGAAAAATGACTGAAGCCCTGAGACTTAGGACCCTCTTGTACCTTATATTGATGGAGCTTATTTTTTTTTGGCTTTGATTGTGTTTGAAGTGATACAAATATTTGCGAATTTTCCAATAATGGGTCCTGTTCAGTTTGATGTAGTGTTCTCTTTGGTTTGTTCCTGCAGTTGATTTTGTTGTAAGGGTATGTGGAAAATCAAGTTGCTTGATGAGAGTTTCATCCCAAAATTGGTGGTGAAATTCCCATCACAAAGAAAGCTACAATTGTATTATAGTTTTCATAGGTGCCTACTATGTTTACATGTGTACGTAAGTTAAGACTTATCATTCAGGCTGGGGCCTTGTGCTCTTTTTGTTTAAGTGTTTGTTCAATGTTTATTTATTTCAATTTGTGTAGTTGATAATTTCATCATATCTTTCTGCGTATCAGACATTTGTGCTTTATGTTTTCTAATTGTGTGATAAGTGAATTAGTATGTATGGTGTTGTATTAATGTGTAAGTTAAGTCTTTTACATGTCTGTTTGAATTTTAACTCTGGTCATAAATTTTGGCCCATAATGTACCTTGGCCTTTATCATGTTTAAATTTTTTTTTATAGAGTGGGATTCGAAATTTAATGTTGTTCTCTAGTCTGTACCATAGCATTTTCTGAGTCTTTTTTGTGTATATTCCTTAACTTTGTGGAGTTACCTCAGAAGCAGGTTTTCATTCCCAGAAGCTTATATGTTTGTTTGAAATCTTATTTATAGTTGCATATTTGGATGCTACTGTTGTATGAAGTGTGATGTTTCATGCATTGTCAAAATAGTTCTCCACCGACTAAGAGAATATTTTTGTATTTTGCCGGTATCAAGATAATTTTGGAGGAACGTGCCATTCTGCATATTGTGGTTAAGAAACAAAGATGCTTCCAAGCAAATTAAAAAGTTTCTGTGATTCTACTGAAGCTCTGTTGAAAATATATTGTCAATAATTTGTCGAAAAAAAAACTACATAGCTTTGATGAAGGAAGTAATGTGGTAGTCACCTCCTGTTATTTCGAGACATGGTCTTTAGTGAAACCTTTAGCTCAACATGGCCTGAAAAAGGTGAGAGTTGACAATCATTTATGAAACACTTTTATGGCTTTTCTTATTTGGAATATAGTGTGTAGCCTTTTTGATGGTGTTCAGTCATGAAAATTAGACAAAACTGGGTATTTAATTGATCAGGGATCAGTCAAATGGCTCTTTGTACACTTTTTGTACAATCTGGTCCGTTGTCTGAGTTGTTTTGCCAGAAAACTGTTTCAATCCCTGAATTTGCATATTTAATTCATATGTTCTTCAATCATAATGTGACATTCAGTGCTAGTTGAGTTCTAGTTTATAAATATGTGTTATATGTAATTGATTCCCTTGACTCAGAGCTTGAACATTGCAAAATATCTCAACAGATAAAATGTATGAACGCATTGTTGCTTAACAGATGTTTCTATTTTGTAATGAGTTTATAAGCTATAATATATGTTTTACTGGTTAAATTTTTTCGCCTGCAGTTAGATTTTTTGCTTGAGTTGCCTAGGCAGTGTGGCTGATAGTGTTGTTATAATTGTCTTGTTTGTTATTTTTAAAAAGTATATTTTTTTGTATTTTTAATGTGTAGATTGTTGGTGCTGTTGTATACTAGAAAATTAGGCTGGCAAACTCAATAGTTTTTCAAACCCTGCATAATTTTTTAAAAATATCTATGTGCTTATCGTTCTTTTCTTATCAATGTCTTTTTCAACTTTTTTCTTGGGGCAAACCATTAGTGTTCAGAGTAAGTTCTGTAGGAGAGCCGTGATAGTATTGTTGTGCCAAACTCCTCCGTGTAATTTAATCATTATGTATGACTCTGAGTCTTTGAATCATCTTCCTATATCTCTTAAAAGAAAGAGAGAATTTATGAGGGTTTTGATAGCTAGTCACTGGAATGAAATGAAGGCTCTTGGTCAAGGATCTAATGATGGCTTTTGCTAGTAGTCTGTAATTATGGTCAGAGTTGCTGAATGGTCTTCTTTTGTCAGGGAATCAATTCATTGAACTGCATTTATTTTTTTTCCCCTCTGATTGAATCTAGATATGTAAATCCAACCTATCAGTGTTGTAACATTTATACTTTATGTCTATTTTTGTAACATCAAATCATTTGTTAAATCTGAGCCTGTGTGCCGTGAGCGAATGAACTTTCAGCATAATTAGAGTGAGCTAAAATAATCTAACACTGAAGAAGCATCATGATTGCATTTTTCTTCCACTGTATCCTTAATTTGAATGACATTGTGTGTTTCTGAATCAGTAATTTTGCCATATTAGTATAGTCTTCAGTCTTCTTGTCAGTTGTGTAAGATCATACAGTATATTTGATGAGACAGTTTCTAAATGTCCTCAGTATGCAATTTTAACTTAAGCTTCCAGACTGATTAATACTTATTATGAACGGATCTCAGGTTATGCTGGAATCAGAACTCACAGTCAACATAGGTCCCGCACTTAGGAAGTAATGAATGCGCAGAACGCTTTGTGCTATTGCTGGAACGAACTCTAGGCAGAAATTGTTACTAACTGTGCATTAGTTCATATCATTTTAAACTAGTCAGATTCACGTTTTACTACTTTTGTAAGCCTCCAGTAGAAAACTTGCCTTATCCATTACCAAAAGAAAACCAAAAATTTGTTAAAAATAAAATGCATATAGAGTTATTCTCATAGCAATATCCCCAGCAATCTGTTAGACCAGAAGCAAAACATGTAGTGTGCTCAATCCTACTTTCCTCCCAAATGTAGTTAAGGTATTTTTATTACATTGTGCAAAACTTTTGTGACAGAAAGACATTAACTTTCTCAACTGGCTATGTTGCAAAATTTTATAAGACTTGATTGTTGTGATATCAGATCATGAGATCATACCATTGATGCTTCAGCAAAACTGCAAGCAGCCTGTGAAGTACAATCGCGAACTTTGCCATTTGTGGTCTGTTTAAAAATGCGCCTTTAATATCAGGTCCTATTAAAACAAATTGTTTCCAATTCAATCCTCTTTCCCTAATGATAGTAGTCCCAATTAGAAATTATGATGTCTGTTAAGGAGCATAAATTTTAGTGGGCCGTCAGAAATTTGTATTCTGGAAAAGGGTTTCATTTTTAAAGCGAATCTCTGTTGCTGTTGCTGCAAAGTCTGATTCTAACACTCCTAACACTTGTTCTCTTGAGTCTCGTGAGTGTTGTTATTGGTCCGTTACCCAATATTGATGAGAGCCCTGCCCTGATACTGCTGCATTTATTGTGTTGTAGGAAAGTTAGACTCAGACCAACCCATTCAGTCCTATCATAACATCTTTTTACATTTAGGATATTTTTATTTGAATCACCAAATGTCATTCAGTTTCAAAACATATCATTGTAGATTGGGAGGTATGTAACTGAAGCTTTTGTTAAGTCTAGTTATGTGTTTTTCTTAAATGTTCTAATTGGTGTCCTGAGAGCAAGTGAATGTGTGTAGATCAGTTTTCCTTTTTTACAAAAGTTGTTTAATCGTGTAACTGTGTATCATGTGTAATTGTTTATTGAAGTACAAAGCATGAGAGTTATTTTATTTATTTAATTGTACTAAAAGTGTTTGAGCTTAGGTATTTTTTGTGGAGGCGACAAATTAAAAATTCTTTAAATCGTGTTATAGAACTGAGATTTGTATTTTTGTTTTTGTGAACAATAAATTGTTTGCCTGTCTTTTACTGCTAACGCTATGATTTCTTTATTTCTCTATTCCCTCCTATATTCACACAGACACTTTAAGCTCATGCAAACCATTTTCAGTGGGAAAAGTCAGAAAGGCTTCAAGTTTCACCAAAAAGGCACCCAAAGTGGCTATCTGAAACAACAGAAACATTTTATGCTTGCACATCATCAAAGCATTCAACTAATGTCCGGGCTGCCTTCATGGCATTTGTTTGGCTTGCCCAGGAGACTCAAAACGAGACATGGAATCACGACTGAGCCTGGGTACAGTGGGCCAGAAGACGGGCGCAGGTGGCCAAAACTCTAGACGCGTTTCAAGCTCCAGAGTCGCTAAATGGGACTCGAACCGAACCGGTTCGAGTCCCATTTAGCGACTCAGCAGCTCAAAACGCGTCTAGAGTTTTGGCCGCCGGCGTCGGTCTTCTGGCCCACTGTGGATCGTTTCGTCGTTCTGTCTTTCTTTGTCGCACTCATGAGGCGTCCCGACGGGTGCGAGAGGAACAGGAATCAAGCCCAGTGCAAGCTCAAGCTCGGGCGAGCTTCAGGGGGACGGGCAGGACGAGGGGCAAGGAGAAGGACGACGCTCGGGGATTATTAACTCAACATAACTTGAGCGACAAGACGATAGTGGCTGCTTGTCCGCGGCCGGTGCTCGGTGCGACTTGGGATAAGAGGGGAAGCAAGGGGGTTAAAAGGAAGGGACCGTCGCTCTGTCTCTCTCGCACTTATACGTGGCGTTCCGTAGGGGTGCTAGAGAGACTGAGCAGTGGAACTATCCTTCGGAATCAGGCGGCAGACGAAAAGTGACCGAACGGTCAGCGGAGCTCAGTCGCTTCACCACCTTTCTTGCAGTGGAGTTCTCCACACGTGGTTTTACAGTGGCGCGCCCGCACCGGCCGGCCGCTGCCCGAGGGGTCCACCACTCAGATCAGGAGTGTGCACAGGATTACCGATTACCAGGGATTACTTACAAAAAAAATCTCAAAAAACGCTATAATTTGGGCCAGCGAGGTCCATTTTTTGCTTATTTTCTTAAGATGAACTCCCAAAAGCCTATAAAAACAGTAAAAATATCCAGTTTTGGCATGAGATTAATAATGATTACTGGACGAAGTGTACACAGGATTACCAGAGTGGCAGTGGTGGACCCCTCGGCGCTGCCTCCGCCGCCACTGCACCGTGGCTGCTGGAGCGCTGCACAGTGGGCCACAGGCGGTCAAATATCTAGCCGCGTTTTGAGCTCCAGAGTCGCTAAATGGGACTCGAACGTGTGACCCCGCCAATGGATTCCTTGTTCGGAGAGCAATCCATTAGTGGGGTTACCCGTTCGGTTCGAGTCCTGCTAAGCGACCCTGGAGCTCAAAACGCGTTCAGAGTTTTGGCCGCCTGCGCCGCAGTCTTCTGTCCCACTGTGCAGCACTGGACTCCTCCTGCCGGCGCGGCGCGGGGGGCGGCGCGGGGGGCGGCGCGGGGGTGGCGCGGGGCAGGGCGCGGCGACGGACGGCCCCCGTTGGCCGCGGCCGCGGGGCATCCGCCAATGGGCGTGCCGCTCCAGGGGCGGTCCAGGGGAGGGGGGAAGGCCGCCGCCGCGTCTGGACCGCCGGACCCGCCGAGGCGGAGGGCGTCGCGATGCGCCCGGAAGGTAGGCAACCAGTTCGGCCGCACGTCCACGCCGTGGGGACCGGCCGCGCGCGGTCATGTAGCCCTGCCTGGTGAGGCCACCGGGCAGCCACCTGCTGCGAGCCGTCTGAGCAGTGCACCTGCAGCCACCTGAGAGTGCACCTGCAGCCACCTGAAAGTGTACCTGCAGCCACCTGAGAGTGCACCTGCAGCCACCTGAAAGTGTACCTGCAGCCACCTGGACAGTGCATCTGCAGCCACCTGAAAGTGCACCTGCAGCCACCTGAAAGTGCACCTGCAGCCACCTGGACAGTGCACCTGCAGCCACCTGAAAGTGTACCTGCAGCCACCTGAGAGTGCACCTGCAGCCACCTGAAAGTGTACCTGCAGCCACCTGAGAGTGCACCTGCAGCCACCTGAAAGTGTACCTGCAGCCACCTGAAAGTGCACCTGCAGCCACCTGGACAGTTCACCTGAGCAGTGCACCTGCGGCACCTGAAACCACCTGATCTGTGCACCTGCAGCCACCTGGACGCCGCATTCCGACAGCCAACGCAGCGAAGACAGCGCTCTGTGGATAAAAGTGAGTAACTGACAGTGACCGGGAAAAGTGCCACTGTTCCAAGGAATGATTTCTCGCTGTTCCTGGCGTAAGTAGAAGTCCAGGTTCAGAGCGCGTGCCGGCTTCGGCTCAGGTATTGCCCGGTGGTTGCCCCGGCAGGGACGGTGCACTGTGGACCGGAAGACCGGTGGAGGCGGTCAAAATCCCGGACAGGTTTTCAGCCCCAGCTGAACCGAACGTGTGACCCCGCCGATGGATTGCTCTCCGAACGAGGAATCCGTTGGCGGGGGTCTCACGTTCGGTTCAAGTCCTTTTTAGCGGCTCGGCGCTCAAAACGCGTCTAGAATTTCGTCCGCCTGCGCCGGTCTTCTGGCGCACTGTGCGACCCCAGAATAGCGCGGCCTCGCGGTGACAGCGTCGCTCTCAGTCACGTCAGCTAGAGTACATTTCACGTGTCTAGTTTCCCCTGCGTCCCGTGGACGCTGTAGTTTTTGCCCCGTCCAGCCGGCGTGGCGGAAGTACACGCTCAGCGCGTTACTGACTTTTTCCTCAGAAACTACGTACGCGCTTAAGCAAGCATAATAATTAGTAATTTTCAAGTAAGTATGACCAATTATTTGCTTCGTAAAATTATTAACAAAACGAAATTGTCGGTACACTACTTGACAATTCATAAGTAGTTCCTTCAGAAACGGAAAGTACGTATCATGGTTGCACAAATTACTTGAATAGCTATTGACAAATTGACCAAAATGTCAGTAGCGCGCTGAGAGTGCAGGGACGGGCTTGTGTTGTGATGCTGAACAGACAGCGACAATACTCGTTCGGAGCAGAATAAGATCATTTGCAGTCTTAGCTTTTTCAAGTGTCAAGTCAAGAGCCCCCACTCGAAGCGCCGTGGCCGGTAGGCCACCGGCCACCGACCAACGCCCGCGTGCCGTGCGGCACGGCCTACCCCCGGCACTGCAGGCGCTCGCCCGCGTCCTGTTGTTCAACGAAGAAAGCGAGGGGTCCCTCACTCTGAATTTGCCTGTACACAGATTGTTTGATTGTCGGATTGCTTAGGATTCTGTATGATTTTGTCGCGCTTTTTGCCGACTACATGCGTTTTTGACGCAAGATTGTGGGATTGTCCCATCCAGCCGTACACAGATTGTTTGAGTGGGGGACCCCTTGGAAAAAAGGCTGAGTTGCTATATCATGGTGCAACAATTGCACGTAATACATAAACAATACGTGAAATTGTTCCAAAATGACAAAGAATTCGACATTACATGGCTAATCAGCCCAAATTCAAAGGCTCTCTGCACCATAAAGTAGTTTTTTTCCCCTCGACAATTCGAAGAAGCAGCTGCTTTCGTTAACAAGAAGGGCGATTTGAATACTGAAGGCCACGTAACGTCATATTCGCTTGAATGAGAATTTTGTCTCGTTCGCGTCACGCCTACCAGCGAAGATACGGCAACAGCGAACTATCTCTTTTCTTTTTGAAAAATTAAATAAAAGTCGAGAGCACTTTAAACGTCTCACCATGAAATTTGAGATCAGCTCATATCACAGTAAATTCGGCAAAAGCAAAGTATTCGCATTAAATTGTCTCAAAAATACGAAATTTATTTAGATTTTCGTTCTACGATACGTATCGTAAGATGTTACTCCAAAGACATGAAAATGACAAGAAAAACCTTCGTAATCCGAAGCAAGACCACGTTCGTTTTGTCCCTGCAGTATTTCCTGCGGATAATTGAAACTTTCCTCCTAAGAAATGTAGAGTGTGAGTCACAAGGGGGAAACGACTGAGAAATTTTGTGTACATCGGATAGGGATTATCCCGGATAACCCGCGGATTACCTCTAGATTACATAGAAAAATTTCCAGGATTACCTAAATTACGCCGGATTACCCCGGATTACATCAGAATTTCCCCGGATTACCACCGGATTACTTCGAAATTTCTGGTTATCCGGATAACGGATTACCAATTCGCGGTACGCCGGATAACCGAAGTCGTTTCCCCCTCGGTGAGTCATGCCAGTCGGAGTGAGTTCGCGGCGACAGAGACGACGTCGCGCCGCAATGGATTCTGCCGCCGTGTGACGAGTGTGAGGGAAAGGGGCGAAAGAAAAGGTGCTTGTGGTGAGCGAGAGCGGGGGAGGGAAGGGGAGATAAATTTGGAGAGAGAGAGAGAGAGAGAGAGAGAGAGAGAGAGAGAGAGAGAGAGAGAGAGAGAGAGAGAGAGAGAGAGTGCGAGGGGGAGGGGACGCAGACGAATGATATGACGTATCACCTTAGGAAACTGGAACCCCAACGCGTCGTGGCGTACGCCTGCTGTTCCTTCCCCTCCCTTCCCTCCCCCTCCCCTCCTCCACTTCCCCCTTCGCCACGCGACCACCCCAGCAGCGAACCCGCCGCCCATAAATTTATGTGTTCCAGCCGGACATCGCCACACTTAACCTTTCCCTTTCCCGCCGCACACTTTCGTCGACCCGCTGCGCCGCCGCCGTGTTCCAACACCGCAGGGCGCGCCGCCGCCGTGTTCCAACACCGCAGGGCGTGCCGCCGCCGTGTTCCAACACCGCAGGGCGTGCCGCCGCCGTGTTCCAACACCGCAGGGCGTGCCGCCGCCGTGTTCCAACACCGCAGGGCGTGCCGCCGCCGTGTTCCAACACCGCAGGGCGTGCCGCCGCCGTGTTCCAACGCCGCAGGGCGTGCCGCCGCCGTGTTCCAACGCCGCAGGGCGTGCCGCCGCCGTGTTCCAACACCGCAGGGCGTGCCGCCGCCGTGTTCCAACGCCGCAGGGCGTGCCGCCGCCGTGTTCCAACACCGCAGGGCGTGCCGCCGCCGTGTTCCAACACCGCAGGGCGTGCCGCCGCCGTGTTCCAACACCGCAGGGCGTGCCGCCGCCGTGTTCCAACACCGCAGGGCGTGCCGCCGCCGTGTTCCAACACCGCAGGGCGTGCCGCCGCCGCCGTCGTCTCGTAACGCTGCAGAGTTGCAGAGCGATTCCGAACGGCGGCGGTTGGTTTCGTTTGAAACGCTCTGTCTCTGTCGTCGCACTCGGTGTTGCGTTAACGTTCCTGGGGCTGCACTTGGGAGGCTCAGCACAGTGGGCCAGAAGACCGACACAGGTGGCCGAAATTCTAGACGCGTTTTGAGCTCCTGAGTCGCTAAATGGAACTCGAACCGAACGTGTGACCCAACCAATGGATTTCTCGTTCGCTGATCAATCTATTGGTGCGGTCAAACGTTCGGTTCGAGTGCCGTTTAGCGACTGTAGCGCTCAAAACACGTCCAGAGTTTTGGCCGCCTGCGTGCTGTGTGGTTATCGTCACCGCATCATTAGCTCGCAGCCGATACCTCCGCAGTATCGATATCCTTTCTAAGAGATCCGGGGACCTAATGGTTGACGACGCGCGCTTTTTCCAAGGCGAGAGGTCCCGGGACAGAGACAGAGAGAGAGAGAGAGAGAGAGAGAGAGAGAGAGAGAGAGAGAGAGAGAGAGAGAGAGAGAGAGAGAGAGAGAGAGAGAGAGAGAGAGAGAGAGAGAGAGAGAGAGAGAGAGAGAGAGAGAGAGAGAGAGAGAGAGGGGGTGTCTCTCTGGGGCTTCCCTCCTCGTCGTGGCTGGAAGCTACTACCGCCCCACAGTGGGTCCGCAGGCGGCAAAAAAATCTAGACGCGTTTTGAGCTCTAGAGTCGCTAAATGGGACTCGCACCGAACGTGTGACCCCATCTCGTTCGGAGTGCAATCCATTGGTTGCACGTTCAAATGGAGTCCTGGATCGCGACTCTGGAGATTAAAACGCGTCCTCTGGCCCACCGTGCGCCCCCTCGGTTTGGCTGGCGCGGCCACGCCTTGGCGCGAGGCCTGTAAAACACCGCTAGACACGCCCGGACGATAAAGTGTCTAGTTATTCCTTTACGACCCATCCGGCCCACTGTTCGAGTGTCGCCTCAATGCCGTCGCCACGGCGAGCCGATGGCCCGGTGACTTGATACGCGTAATGGGGGCGTCAGGGGGAAAGAAAGAGGGCGGGGGGAAGGGAGGGGATGAGAGGAAAGGAAAGGGGAGAAAGAGGAGGGGATGAGAGAAAAGGAGGGGATGGAAAAGGGTGGCAGGCGGACAGAAGCACAAGAACAGACAGCAGACGAGGAGTGTGGACTGTCGACTGCATGGTGGCCAGGTGCACAGTGGGTCAGAAGCGAGGGGTGAATCACTAGTGTACTCATGTGTACACATTAGCCCGTACTCAGTGTACTCACAAATTTTAAAAGAGCAAAAATAACCAACTTCATTCAGGATTCGATATTGTTTTTCGTTTAAAAGGCTAAAAAGGCGTAAAAACGTCAACAATATCCCCAATTTATGAGTATTATCAGGTGTACTCACCTGTACTCATGTGTACACGAAAACGCTGAGTGATTCACCCCTCGGTCAGAAGACCGTTGAGGCGGCCAAAATCCCGAACGCGTTTTGAGCTCCAGAGTCGCTAAATGGGACTCTAATCAAATGTGTGACGCCACCAATGAATTGCTCTCCGAACGAGGAATTCATTGGTGGGGCCACACGTTCAGTTCGATAGTCCTATTTAGCGACGCTGGAGCTCAAAACGCGTCTAGAATTTCGGCCGACTTGACGGTCTTCTGACCCACCGTGAGGTGTGACAGAGTGACACGGATGCCTATAAACGGACTCACTTACAGACGATCAGACAGGAAGACCGACAAAGAGGTGAACTGGCAGGAAAACATGCGATCAGATAGACGGTCAAACTGCCATACGCACCGACAGACAGACCGACAGACAGACAGACAGACGAGCAGACTGACAGTGCAGGAACCCAGGAACGCTGCCTATGGACGCGTCCCAGGTGCGGGAGGCAGCGATTTTGAGAGTCGTTGAGTCGTTCCGGTGCCGATACGACACTTTGGCATATCTATGTGAGTGGGAAGAAAAAGAGGAAAGCCTGCGAAGGTGTGGGAAGCCGCACAGTGGGCTAGAAGATCGCCGCAGGTGGCCAAAACTCCGGTCTCGGTTTATGCCCCTGCCTGAGTCGCTAAACAGGTCTCGGACCGAACGTGTCCCCGCACCAATGGATGGCTCTCCAACGACGAATCCATTGGTGGGGTCACACGTTCGGTTCGAATCCCATTTCGTGACTTTGGAGCTCAAAACCCATCCGGTCTTCTGGCCCACTTTGCCGCGCAGCGCGACGAGGAAAGGGGGTGGGAAAGCCGACGGCACCCGCAGCCAGCCAGCCAGCCGGCCAGCCAGTCAGCCAGTCAGCCAGCCAGCTAGCCAGTCAGCCAGCCAGCTAGCCAGTCAGCCACGGATCTCCGATACGACGGAGGTCATTGTTTGGTACCAGATCAGCGTGCGCATCGAACTACAGACGGCGTTTCCACGCTCGCGCCTAATCGAGGCGTCGTTTGAGACCGAACCGCAGCACGAACTGAGCCCATCCCAGCCCCCCCCCCCCGCTCCTCCCTCTCCCCTCCCCTTCCTGACCCGGCGAATTCGTTCCGGACCACACCCACAGCAGGCTGCCTCTGAACAGCGCTTTCGTCGCTACGTCTCTCTCGCACTCATGGTGCGGACCGTAAGGGTGCGAGAGAGACAGAGCAACGAGAGCGCAGCACAGTGGGCCAGAAGACCGTGCAGACGGGCGACGTGTTTTTTGAGCTCCTGAGTCGCTGAAAAGGACTCGAACAGAACGTGTGACCCCACCAATGGATTCCTCGTTCGGAGAGCAATCGATTGGTGGGGTCACACGTCGGGTTCGAGTCCCAGTTACTCAAAACGCGTCTAGAGTTTTGGCCGGCGGCGCGGTCTTCTGGCCCATTGTGCGCAGTTCGGACGCAGCCGCCAGTGTCTCGCGCTTGCGGCGCGCTCATGTCACGGCTGCGGTAAGGCGGACCACGAGGGGCGGTTCCAATTCACACATCTGGAAGGGATTTCAGTTACGGCCGGGACAAAGTTGGCGGGACGAGAGAGAGGAGGGGAGAAAGGGGGGCACAGTGGGCCAGGGGCTGACAGTGTGCTTCAGCGGCCCGCACCAGGTATGACGCGGCAGGACGCGATGAATCTTTTCGGATGTTTTATTCGAATCGACCCTGGCCTTTCAACCGCTAAGTCCTCCGGGTCATCAAGTTTAGAATCCGCTGATCCTGGAGGGTTCTTGTGAACGTCACGCCAGCCTGTGCGCCAAAAGTTGTAAATTAGTTTAAATTTAAAAAAAAAAAAATGTGTTTTAAAAATAATTATTAGTATTTTAAAAATAATTTACTCAAACTGAGTCTAGGGTTAGTTGCGGTTAGTTGGGGTAATTTTGGGACACGGAGTAAGAATGGGACAACTGTTTGAGGGACAAGATCTAAAAATTTTGAGCTCGCTGTCATTGTCACCCTGAAACCATCACATCTGGTTTAGCAGGAGGTCTATCATGTCCAGTCGTGTCCATAAAACGGGTGTCCCACTTTTACCCCGTGTCCCTAAGCTACCCCAGCTGACCCTAATTTATATGGCTATCGGATGTTTTTCATCCTCTCCCTGGACATGGGAACTGTACACCTGGATTGTAACCTCGGATTCTGGCTGAGTCAGAGTCAGTTGACCTGCCTGGCCCACTGTGCGCGGCGCGGAAGTGAATGACGCTGACCCGCGAATGGCGATACCATCAACTTTATGCGGTAGCGGAGATAGTCCGACTCAAAATTGCGCGCGGCGTTGCGTGGCGGCGGCGGGAACCACCCCATGCGGGACCCACCGCCGGCTGCGTCCAAAAGCACCACCGCACAGTGGGCCAGAAGACCAGTGAAGGCGGCCAAAATTCTAGACGCGTTTTGAGCTCCAGTGTCGCTGAATAGGACTCGCACCGAACGTGTGACCCCACCAATGGATTGCTCTCCGAACGAGGAATCCATTGGTGGGGTCACGCGTTCGGTTCGAGCACTGTTTGCCGACTCTGGAGCTCAAAACGCGTCGAGAGTTTTGGCCGCCTGCGTCGGTCCTCTGGCCCACTGTGCAACGCCGGCCGCCGTCCGTCTCCGTCGCTCCCGCCAGACTCCACCGCGTGCGACGGAGACGGGAAACACCGGGAAACACCCGCGGGCTGTGGCGCTTGGACACACTAAATGTTTTTGTACAAATTTTGTACGCGACATGACAATCTTTTGGGCAGATGAACTTTTCGTACAATTTTGTACAAAAAAGGGAAAATTTGTGCAGATTTATTCGCACGAAAATTGTACGAAAAGTTCATCTGCACAAAAAAATGTGATGACTCGTACAAAATCGTACATAACGTTTAGGGTGAAGGGGCGTCAGGCGTCAGGGTGCGGCGGCCACCTCGCACGCAGCCCCGAGGGTGGCCCTTTCAGGCCTATCGGCGGAAGTGTAGTTCAGTTCGTGGGGCAGGATAGCCAACATTGTCGCTCCGACACCTCCGCCCGGCCACGCCTTCGAGTTTGCGTTGGCACGTTGGTAATGGGGCGCGCGATTCGCACTGGGCCACGACGCGTTTTGACCAGCAGACACGCTAAATGGGACTCGAACCGAACGAGTGCACCCACCGATGGATTCCTCGTTCGGAGAGCAATCCATTGGTGGGGTCACGCGTTCGGTTCGCATTGGGTATTGATCAAGACTCTTTCATTCTCAGTGAAACGTTGAACTGGTATTTCTGTTTCATGGGACTGCAGAAATTTCAAGACTACATCACTGGTAGGGCAGGGACCCAGAAAATAGTTCACCGGGATTTTGACCAAGGGGTTGACCACTCAGCTCAGGAGTGTACACAGGATTACTGATTACCAGTGATCACCTACAAACATACTAAAAAAAAACTCCATAATTTTGGCCAGCTAAGAGCATTTTGGCCTAATTTCATAAGAAAAGCCCCCAAAATCCGATAAAAACGGCGAAACTAGCCAGAGTCTTGGTGTGTGATTACCAATGATTACTGGACGAAGTGTACACACGATTACCAGAGTGGGTAACCCCTTGATTTTGACCGCCTCCACCGATCTTCTCGCCCACTGTGCGGCAGTTAGTTTCTCCATGACGCGCTGCTGTCAGCGCGCTCTCGCTACACTGTTTGCCGTCGCGGCATTTTGCACATCATTCAAGGGTGGAAGAAAAGGCGGAGGGACAAGAGGAGGGGGGGGGGTAGGGGTATGCGTCGCACCTGTGTCTCCAGCCAGTCTCTTGGCCTTAAGTCCGCCAGCCATCACCCGGGGTGACAAACACACGGGGCTTCTTCTCGCGACACGTCGCCGCGCCGCTTTTCCTCTCCCCTCTCTTCCCCCTCCCCCTTCCAGCCCTTTCCCCCCCCCCCTACGTCACACCTCATCCCCCTCCTCAACATCCGCGCCCTTTTTTTTTTCACTCGCGCAGCAGCGGTCACATCCGAGCGCGTACGAGTGTGTTTGTGTGTGCGTGAGAGAGAGGGAGAGAAAGAGAGAGAGAGAGAGAGAGAGAGAGAGAGAGAGAGGGAGAGTGAGAGGGAGAGTGAGAGGGAGAGGGAGTGAGAGAGAGAGAGAGAGAGAGAGAGAGAGAGAGAGAGAGAGAGAGAGAGAGAGAGAGAGAGAAGGTGTGTGTGTGTAGGTGTGTGCGTGAGGTCTCGCCCGCATGTGTGCGTTCTGTCTGTCGCAGTTTGGTTACTACATGCTTTTCAGCCGCTACATCTACAACTTAAAGCATCCGCCCGCAAGCGGCTACAACGCAACAACGCCTCGGTGTTCACGCCCTCGCCCCGCCCCGCAGTGGGCCAGAAGACCGGTGCAGTCGGCCAAAACTCTAGACGCGTTTTGAGCCGCCCAGAGTGTCTACATGGGATTCGACCGAACGTGTGACCCCCACCAATGGAATCCATTGGTGGCGTCACACGTTCGATTCGAGTCTCACTTAGCGACCCTGGAGCTTAAAAACGCGTCCGGGATTTCGACCGCACCGGTCTTCTGGCCCACTGTGCGCCCCGCCCCGGCCCGCCCTTGCTGCCTGGAAAGAACACTCCTGGGGGTTGGCATTACGGCCCCGGCGCTGCCTTTGGTGTTGCGCTGTTTCTGTACAGCCTTTTGGCTGCCGAGTGTTTAGAGAGCTGTCTCAGTGTGCTGGTGTGTGTGTGTGTGTGTGTGTGTGTGTGTGTAAGAGAGAGAGAGAGAGAGAGAGAGTGTGTGTGTGTTTGTGAGTAAGTGAGTCTCTCTCTCTCTGTTTGTGTGTGTGTGTGTGAGGCGCTGACAGTGTAGGGTTGAGTAGGTGGGCGGGACGGCCGGCCCCCGTGTTAGCGCGGCCCACGGCCGCGGCGCCGCCGCGAAGGCAGCAGCAAGTCGGCCTCTCCCATTCTTTTCTCCTCCATGACCCCCCCCCCTTCCCCCCCCTCCCCAGCAGCGGCGCAGCGCGTCTTCCATCTCACTCATTCCCACGCCAAGTCGCGGTTCTCCTTTTTCCGCGCTTCGCGCTGTAAGTAGCGAACCATGCGAGAGTGGCCTTCCCCTGCCATGCCGCGCACAGTGGGCCAGAAGACAAGTTCGAGGCGGTCAAAAAGCTGCGGACGCGTTTTGAGCTACAGAGTCGCTAAATGGGACTCGGACCGAACGTGTGACCCCAACAATGGATTTCTGGTTCGGAGAGCGGTCCATTGATGGGGTCACACGATCGTTTCGAGTTCCATTTAGGACTTTGCGGCTCACCAACCCTTCCGGGACTTTGACAGCCTCCACTACTGGTCTTCAGGCCCACTGTGCCATGCCCTGCTGCTCTGCCCTGCCCACCTTCGCCCGGCCTAATGTCTCAAGTGCAGCCTGCACCTTATTGCAACTTTGCTCGTTACCGCCGCGTTGCCACGGCGTTGCCATGGTTACGCCAAGGCCTCGTTGGCCTCTGGTCCCCACGTCGCCACTCTGTGGCGGCACCTTTGACATAAGAAATAACGCCGCAGAGCGGAGGGAATCCGAAACTAAGGGGAAACAACTGCAGCCAAATGTGAACAACAAAATACAACAAAAATTTTAAATTCATTAAAGTTTATCGATATTTTTCTTTAAATTCAGTAGTTTTCCCCTAAGTAAGACATGTAGGCGCACAAAAATCAGGACGCCATTTAACCTTTTTTGGGGAGGGGCTGCATTGAAATTGCGAAGAAGTTAATTATTCACACTAAAAGCGATGCTCTTCCCGACCACGACAAAGGCGGGCTGGCGCGGTGGCACCGTGGCGTCAAGGCCCCAGAGGACCGGCACAGGCTGCCAAAATTGTAGACGCGTTTTTGAGCTCCTGAGTCTATAAATAGGACTCGAGCCAAATGAGTGACCCCACCAATGGATTCCTCGTTCGGAGATCAATCCATTGGTGGGGTCACTTGTTCGGTTCGAGTCCCATTTGGCGACTATGGAGCTCAAAACGCGTTCACAGTTTTGCCCGCATGCACCGGTCGTCTGGCCCACTACCGGCCCACCGTGGCACCCACTCTACGGTCCTAACTTACCTTGTTGACTGGAGGGCGACGCCGGGGGCAATACCGCTGGCCCCTGCGACCCCAACGCACCCCCCTCCCCTTCCTCCCCCTTCCCCCAGTCAACCCCGACCGCCGCACAAAGCCGCACCCTCCCGCACCACGAGCCTGTACACCGGCAAATAGCTAAATCTGCTCTCTGCCCCGATGCCTTCCCATCTAGTTGTTTGGCCCTCACAAAAAGAGACACGAAAAGGGACTTTGGTGATGCGACTACATTTTACAAGTTTCTGGTTGCCAGTGCTAGTGGGACTCGAACCGAACGTGTGACCCCAGCAACGGATTCATCGTTCGGAGAGCAATACATTGGTGGCGTCACACGTTCGGTTCGAGTCCCATTATTTACCGACTCTGGAGCTCAAAACGCGTCCGGGATTTTGGCCGCCTCAACGGTCTTCTGGCCCACTGTGCCGCGGCCTCTCAAGTGCAGCTTATTGTGAAGGTGTCCCGCCCAGGCCGCCCACAAGAGCAGCACAATTCACCAGCACGACCCTGGCGCACATCATCAGGAATGCCCTACACCGAAAAAAAATATTTCCGTAGTTTGATACGGAAAATGTACGGAAGGTTTGAGGTAGGTACGGAAAAAGTGTGGACCTTGGTCTCATGGTAACAATTACACTTTTTCTAAAGCGTACATGTGTATCACCACCGTTCAATCTTCTTTGCACACTGTCAAAATCCTCTAAAATGTTAAAACATCTCCGACGAAAGTGTTCGTTAAACTACAACAGTTGTTGTTAAACGGAGGTTCCATCGATACACAACTTTTGTTTTATTACAAAGTCCTTGTCAGTTAACAATAATGTCGCCGTGATTAAAAACAGCCATGTTGTCGCTAAACAGTTTTTTTTTTTTTAAGAATAAACAGCCATGAGCAATTATTTAAAAAATAATTGATGTCACATAACATGGATATTGTTAAACGAGCATTAAGCTCGGACCATAAATGACATGTTTTTACTTCTTTGGCATGAAGTACGTTTTTTAAACTTTTTCAGTCTTAGCGTTTATTTATCATCAACAAAGTCCGCAGTACGAGATGTAACTGGCGTACGTCTAACACTTTTCTCCCTCTCCATTTTTAAAGCCCCCTCATAAGTCAAAAACAGCTTGAAGGTCCTGATGCTGTCGTCCCAGCTGTCGGTGCAGTTGCACTTCTTGTCCGTCAAGACCGTCCACTTACTCAAGACGCTACCGACGAGCATTGGTGGTGTAGATCTCCCTCTGAGGCCGCTGCTGAACGCGGAGCTCGAGTAGCCGCAGGTGTCGAACTTGCACACGGTTTTTAGATCGTCGATGTGGCCCGCTTGGAAGCCCTCGTCCCTCGTGAACCCGCCCGGCTGCACCTTCTTGTGCAGGCCTGCCGAGTAGATGACCATCCTGTTGCCGCCGCAGTCCTTTCCGTCGTACACAATCAGGGCGGTGACGGAGGGCCACTTCATGGACGAGACCGCGTCGATGCGGAGTTCCAAACACTGGTTCAGCTCGTTGAGTTTGACCCGTCGCTCCTCCCTCACGCCGACTTGTCCTGCATCCTGCCAGAACTCGACGCGATACTCGGGATCCGTCGCGTCGGACGCCTGGCTCTGGCCCTGCGATGCGACGCTTAGCACAAGCAGCGCACCCCACTGTAAAAGAAGCACAGATCAAGTAATCAGCTGGTCCGAATTATCTTGATGTCGTGATCTTAGAAGAAGGTGAGGCAACACTGCACACATCTAAAGCACCATTCTTACATTGTTAAAAAACCCGTACTTTTCACAGGGAAAAGGTACGGTCATTCCGTAACCTCGGCGTACAGTACAACCGTACCAAAAAACCGTGCTTCCCGTAAGAGCCCATGTTACTAAAACCGTACTACTCGGAGTAGTCTACTCCGTACCCCCAAAACTGTGCTGACTGAGGAACGGTGCAACCAGGCAAATTGTCTACCAGCTTTGTACCGTACTATTTCCTGTGGATTTTTTCTACAGTGTATGAATTTTACAATCTAACCATAACAGGTTTTCGTGTGTTACTACGGTGATAGTCCAGAATCTGTCTTTAAATCAGACTTCGCATTCAGACAGAAAATTGTATTTAGCTCATCTCTAACGGCTTCGAAATGTACAGTATCCATCGTCCCATAAATTTTAAAACGATCCTTACAGTGAAAGCCGTACTCTTCATGATAGGTGATGACGCCGCCAACCACAGATAACCGCAAGGATAACCTCTGCACCTCACACTGCAAAAATAGAGAAACCTTCAGTGCACACTCTACACTGTGAATAGCCTTAGGTAGAGTAAAAACAAAACCTAATTATTGACACGGAACTTTCATACACAAAGGCATCGTGACTCAACAAAAAACTGTATTGAGTGAAAGGCAAGGATCGGTGAACAATGTCAGCTCGTGAATTCTATACCGTCGCACGCAGAAAATTGTGATAACGTTACAAAATCCAACAAATCAATATTTTCATCACTTTTGGCATGAAATCCACATGCGCGTGGAAAGAAGTGAGGTGAAGTTACACAAACCAGAAAAACAATGCCTATTTTAATCGAAGAATGGTTTGCGTGTTGCTGTTAGGTTATGTGCTATGAAAACAAAGAAAATATTTCTGCAAATAAAGGTAAATTTTGCACTCTATGTGTAAAAAAACAGTAAAAAATGACTGTCTTTGAACGGGAACAGAAGAACATGAAAATATCATAAACAATACACGTTAAAAATAGCAGAAACTCGTGAGTCAGAGGCGCCTAACCCCACCGGCTAAAAACTCGCATTTCGGCATTTTCATCCTTCCCCTCGTTACGACCATAGGAACTTCCGAACTTCGGAGCGTGAAAACAATCGAAGAGCATGGGCTAAGCGTCCAGCACACCAAGTTTGAAGTAATTCCGATCATTTGTTTCCTTACAATCGCTGTCGATGTAAATTCACCTCCAGGGGCAGTATGAACGCGCTGTTGTCGATCGATGACCCTCCTCCCTCCCTTGTGTGGCTGGCTGTGAAGAAGAAAAAGGGAGGGGGGAGGAAGCATCGCCTTGTCGCCTGTCCAGCTGCGCGCGAAACTTTTGAAATTTGCAATAGCGTGGTTCGTTCTCGTGCTCAGTGTGGGATCAGCCGCAGTCGTCACTTGACGTCCATGACCGTCTCTTCGGCATTTCTATGGAACACCTGATGGGATCGGATGGTGTTGTCCCAGTACTTCTCGCACGTGCACTGGCTCCACGCCGAGGTCGCCGTCATCCCCGACGATGGGCTGCCGCCGACCGTGTCCGACTAGAGACCCTCCCGCTAGAGATGCGCAGGCGAGCGCTTGGTAGTCCCGTGGAGGCAGAGGCACCCTGCTTCAGGCTAGCTGTATACCTGCTGTGCCGCACCAGACACTGGCCTCTGTAGCCTCGCGCGGGGCGGATTTGGGAAGCCCGCTCCGCATGGGACTGAGACCGGTCGTCTGAAATTGGCCGAGAGGGTCCCCCTCTGTGAATCTCTGACGGGAGGGTCTCTATGTCCGACTGAATGGCGCAGAGGCTCGGGGGCGAAGGCAAGCAGGGAGCGCCGCAGGCCAAGGTAGGCGTAGACGCCAGGCGTGAATTGTGGTAACTAGCGCAGCATCGCGAAGCCTGTTACTACAAGACACGGTCTGGCGTACACCTACCTTGTAATATGCAATATTGTTTACTTCGAGCGAGGCGAACCCACGGGCATTTGACTCGAATCCCAATTTGAGAGCATTACACCGGCAAAGATGCGTACAAGGAATCAGCCTGAACGGGATTTCTGGCCAACTGTGACCTGTACCTGATTCTCGGAAAACGATCTTCTTTGAATGCGATTCTCGCTGGAAACATTTTTACGTCTAGTGAATAAATCAGCGCGGCGGTCGGTCTGGCCGAGGCTTCGCGGCAGCGCGGCTCAGAAGCAGGCTCATTCCGAACACTGCCCTGTTTCTCTGTCTCACTCGCACTCCTGGAAAATGCTGCGTGGGTGCGAGAGAGACAGAGAGCACTTTCCGAAATCAGCCCGCAGGGACAGGGAAATCCATTCGTAATGAGCGGCTGGGTCTGTTTCCGAAACTATTTCGTCTGCAGCGCTGCCTCGGCGCTGCCGAGCAAACTTTGCCTTTCTTGACAGACTAGCCATCTTCTGTGCTAATGGGGCAAACGCGACTGCGCCTTTCTTCTTTGCGTAGGAAGGTGCGCGAGCACACACTATCAGAGATGTGCTCGAAAATTAAGGAATTCTCTTAAGATACCATACAGAGAGGAGATTGCAAATTCCACTTGCAAATTTTGCATAGGCGAGCTAGCCATTCGAAACACTAGGAATGAAAGAGCTATATAACTTAAATGAAAGGCTGTGTAGAAAAGCCAATTTTGTACAAGACCTTTTGGGGCAAAACTTTGGCAAGAAGCATGCGACTGTTGTTTCATTTTCAATGTGAGATTTATCCGTTCATCAAATCCCTCGTATCCAGGATTTGTTGTTGAATCGCATATCTTCATGGAACCTCAACCTTCACTGATAAGGAGTCGCTGGCTGACGCTATGACAGAGTTTCACACTTTCTCATCTTTCCATGGCCCATGGAAATTGTTTACAGAGGCCAGCCCGCCGTCGTGTGCTAAACCCAACACCGCAACACCGCGCAGTCCATCAGATTGCAAAACCAGATGAGAGCGCGCGGGGCCAGCACGACGCGACCTTGAACTTGGAATGAATAACCCCCGTTTAGGTGGCAAAATATTACTCTGGCTTAACTGAGTAACAAAAAGGATGGCTATGAGAGCTCCACTGTGAAAAATTGTT
Organism: Stenchaetothrips biformis; assembly: GCA_030522485.1. Taxonomy (NCBI): domain Eukaryota; kingdom Metazoa; phylum Arthropoda; class Insecta; order Thysanoptera; family Thripidae; genus Stenchaetothrips; species Stenchaetothrips biformis. Next base: position 5,148,492 of record CM060103.1, on the reverse strand, counting down.
GTCACTTTATGACAAAATCGTGGATGATATTTACATCACTTTCAATGTCATTACAAATTAATGACATTTTCATCAAAGCTCCTATACTTATTGCTTGGGCGTGACCACAATGACATCAATTGTTTTGATACACGCTAAAAACCTTACGAAGTATTCTGAGCATACATAATACAAACTAATTTACTTTGTTATACGAAGAAATAGTTCGTAAATTACGAACCATTTTCTTTGTAAGCTTACGTTTGCTCAAAATACTTTGTTATATGAAGCTACTTTACTTCGTAAGGCTTAAATAGTTTGTTAGGTTTTCAGAGTGTGACATTTTTGTAAGGAAATTTAGCCTTGAAATTGTCACTAAGCGACGACTCAAATTTTCACAGTGCCCGCGTCCGGGATTTTGACACAGGGATCTTCTGGCCCACTGTGAGCCGTCCCAGGCAGTGCTCCATTAACTGCAACTCGGAGAGGTCGCCACTCTCATCACGTCGTCTGTCCCTTTGTTTTTTTTTTTTTTTTTTTTAGGAAGCAGCGCGTGGTATGAGGGCAAAGTTGGAGATAAAGCATGAAGGTAAGAGCAATGAAGAAGCGGTTGACGTTTTGACGCGGTCCGAGAGGGAGAGAGACGGACGCCAGACGAGACATGAATTAGGAAGATGAAAGGAGGGGGACTCGTGGTGTCCGGCGCGTTACATCTTTCCGCTTTGGCGCGTCAGGCTTTCTGGTGTCACACGGGGAAAAAAAAAACGTGGTGGTTACGAAAATATTAGTTAATTTTTCCGGAACAAGGGCAAAATTGGTGTCAGTACTTGGAGTTTCGTTTTGACAACCAAGTTTTTGCTAGCTCAAAAAACAGTTCGGGGAGCCAATTGATTGTTTTGAGAACAAATTCAGGTTTAGTTCCTGGAAACAATCTCTCCCGTTCTCTGAACGATTGGGTTGTTGAGACAACCAACATTTTGCACCCATAACAAAGATTTAGTTGCCAGTACAAGTTTTTGTTTGTTCCGGAAAAGGTAACTAATATTTTCGTTCCCACAACTAATTCTTTTTTTTCCTTGCACTTTCTGGCGGCCAGGCTTAGTGGGCGAGACAACCGGTGGCGGTGGTAAAAATTCCGGACGGGTTTTGAGCTCCAGAGTCGCTAAATAGGACTCAAACCGAACTTGTGACCCCAACGAGGAATCCATTGGTGGGGTCACACGTTCGGTTCGAGTCTCATTTAGGGACTGTGGAGCTCAAAACCCATCCTGGGTCTGGATTCTGACCACCTCCACCGGTCTTCTGGCCCACTGGGCTCTGGAGCACGGGGCGAGCCAAGGCAAGGCCGAAGTGATTCGCTCTGTCTCTCTCGTACCCCGTCGGGACGCCAAATGAGTGCGAGAGAGACAGAGCGACGGAGCGAGACTACGCGGGGCACCACGCAGCCTGGCTGTTCTCACGTGGCGGGACGCTCTAGCGTGGTTCCACACAGTGGGCCGAAAGACCGGCGCAGGCGGCTACACCTCTATACGCGTTTTGAGCTGCAGAGTCGCTAAATGGGACTCGAAACGAACGTGTGACCCCACCAATTGATTTCTCGTTCGGAGAGCAATCTATAGGTAGGGTCACACGTTCGGTTCGAGTCCTGTTCAGCGACTGTGGAGCTCAAAACGCGCTGCAGTTTTGACCGCCTGCGCCGGTCTTCTGGCCCACTGTGCTCCAGCGCGGCTCTATTCTCCCCCGAGCTGCAATAAAAGTTGGCTTGGACTGCAGAGTGAGCTAATTGGCTGGAGTAAAACGGCAGAGGAGGGGGAGGGGGACCAGGAGAGGGAGAGGGAGCCGCGGGTGCGGTCTTTAGGAGATTAATTCTATTTTTCATGAGGGTGTCTTTGACCGTAGCACCCCCGCTAACTGATGATGGTCTGTCTTCATGTCTGTCATGTCTTGTCACTGCGTCTGGCGCTGTCAGTAGTGTGTCTGTCGTATTGTCTGTTGTCGGCTCGTTGGCTGTTTGCTCGCGCCGACTCAGCAGCGGGTCTGACATAGTGTCGTACAGTCAGCCGTCTGTCAGTCAATGGCGTGTCTGTCATAGTGTCTTTTAGTTAGCAGTCAGTCAGTCAGTACCTTGCAGCCGTCAGTCAGTCAGTCGGTCAGTCAGTGGCTTTCAGCTGTCAGTCAGTCATTCAATCAGTCAGTAGCTTTCAGCCGTCAGTCAGTCAGTCAGTCAGTCAGTCAGTCAGTAGCTTTCTGCCGTCAGTCAGTCGGTCAGTCAGTGGCTTTCACAAGGGGGTAACGACTGGTCAATTTCGTGTCAGCCGGATTACGGATTACCCGGATTACCCGCGGATTACCTCCGGATTACATCGAAAATTTTCCTGGATTACCTTTGGATTACGCAGGATTACCCCGGATTACCTCAAAATTTTCCCGGATTACCCCGGATTACCTCCAAATTTGTGGTTATCCGGATTACGGATTACCAATTTGCTGTCAGCCGGATTACCGAAGTCGTTACCCCCTCGGGCTTTCAGCTGTCAGTCAGTCAGTCATTCAATCAGTCAGTAGCTTTCAGCCGTCAGTCAGTCAGTCAGTCAGTAGCTTTCAGCCGTCAGTCAGTCGGTCAGTCAGTGGCTTTCAGCTGTCAGTCGGTCATTCAATCAGTCAGTAGCTTTCAGCCGTCAGTCAGTGAGTGGCTTTCAGCTGAAGAGGTGTCAGTCAGTCAGTCTGAGGCGTGCATGGTGTCATCTCAGCTATCTGTCTGTCAGTCATAGTGTATGTCAGGTCGTCCTCCGGTTGTCTAACGCTGACTTCGTGGCTTATGTCCGTCAGACATCTTCTTGGTGCCCCACCAGATCTGGAGAGAGAGAGAGAGGCTTCGACTTCTTGCTAAGACCCCGCGAGGGGTCAACAGGGGCAAGCTTAAGCTGTCAGAAGGCTCAGCACACAGACTGAGAAGCGCGCGCGCGCACACACACACACACACACACACACACACACACACACACAAACGCGCGCTACTACCACTGCAGCAGTGGCGCGGAGGGTCTATACAGCCTCTCTGTTGCCTTAACAGCTTACCAACATTCATAATCCTGAGATGAGGCTCCATCGCAGCGCTAATAGTCGAGCTCCTCTCTCTCTCTCTCTCTCTCTCTCTCTCTCTCTCTCTCTCTCTCTCTCTCTCTCTCTCTCTCTCTCTCTCTCTCTCTCTCTCTCCCCCCCCCCCCTTGTTCGACGCTCATGGTGACGACCGGGCAGACGATACCGGAAGTAAACCGGAAAGGAACCGAAAGTTCTGTCGGCTCTGTCACCGCCGCACCGGCGCACGCGGCCAGAACTCTAAACGTGTTTTGAGCCCCAGAGTCGCTAAATAGGAGTCGAACCGAACGTGTGACCCCACCGACGAATTGCTCACCGAACGAAGAATCCATTGTTGGAGGTCTCACGTTTCGGTTCGAGTCCTGTTTAGCGACTCTGGGGATTAAAACGCGACGAGAGTTCTGTCCGCCCCGTTCTCTGGCCCACTGCGCGTGGGTTAGGACTCCGGGGAACTGTCCAGGCAAATGCACACGGTGGGGCCGGCAGGGGCGGACGGGGGCGGGCCGGCAAACACAATATGTTCCCTTTGACTTGGGATGCCGGAGCTGAAACAAGACCCCCTTGCGCTCTTTACGCCCCACTACCGTGTACAAAACACACACACACACACACGCACACACGTGCATAATCTCTCTCTCTCTCTCTCTCTCTCTCTCTCTCTCTCTCTCTCTCTCTCTCTCTCTCTCTCTCTCTCTCTCTCTCTCCCTCTCTCTCACACACACTCTCACACACACACACATACATACATACACACATACAAACCCTTGACGATACCTCCCGGAGGTACATCCAGGAGCGATCCCTGATGTGTTTGCGTGAGGGTAGTTCCTGCGTGGGTCATTTACACTGCACGAATGTACTGAGTGTGCGACAACGCGTGGGCAGGCGTGGGATTTCCCTTCTTCTTCTTCATCATCATCATCATCATCATCATAATCATCATCATCATCATCATCATCATCATCATCATCATCATCATCATCATCATCATCATCATCATCATCATCATCATCATCTTCTTCTTCTTCTTCTTCTTCTTCTTCTTCTTCTTCCTCTTCTTCTTCTTCTTCTTCTTCTTCTTCTCGGCCGCACTGCTCTAGCTAATATCGGGCGCAAACACGCGTGAGGCGCTGTGCAAACTCCGGGCGAGGCGCGCGACTTCGGATCGCAATGGTTCTTGCGGGTGCACTGCCAGCACAGAGTGGGCCGAACGACCGGTGGAGGCAGGCGATCGAAATCACGGACGCGTTTTGAGCTCCCGAGGCGCTAAATGGGACTCGAACCGAACGTGTGACCCCATTAAATGGATTACTCTTCGAACGAGGAATCCATCACGGAGCAGAACCATTCTGCTCCGTGAATCCATTGGTGGGGGTCACACGTTTGGTTCCAGTCCCATTTAGCTACACACTAAAATTTTGTGGACTTTTTAATCCATAATTATGCATGCACAGAAACGTTCGTAAGGTGTGTATACTATTATGCATCACTGTGTACATTTTATGCAAGAAGATGCACAAAATGTACACAATGATGCATAATATTATACACACCTTACGTATGTATCTGTGCATGCATAACTATGCATAAAAAGTGCATAATTATGCATTAAAAAAGTCCACAACAGTTTAGTGTGTACATTAAGCGCAAAAAGGGTCAAGAGCTTTGGCCGCATGCGCTGGTATTCTGGCCCACTACGCAGCAGGACGCTTGAGTTTTTATTCAATTTAATTGAGGATTTTGAAGAAATAATTCGCCGCAAGGGCAGAACCAACCCTTTCGCCGCGGAGCAGTCTGTGCCGCCGTTCAGTGCAGGCTTTGTTTTACCTGCGCCCACGACCGCGGCGTGTTTGACTCCGCGTCCTCTGCTGCGAGCCCGACTTCAGGGTCCCGAGGGGGTGGGGCAGGGCGCACAGTGGGCCGGAGGACCGGCGCAGGCGGCCAAAACTCGAGACACGTTTTGAGCCCCAGAGTCGCTAAATGGGACTCGAACCGATCGTGTGACCCCCACTAATGGATTCCTCGTGCAGAGAGCAATCCATTGGTGGGGTCACATGTTCGGTTTGAGTCCCATTTAGCGACTCTGGCGCTCAAAACGCGTCCAGAGTTTTGGCCTTGGCCGCCTGCGTCGGTCTTCTGGTCCAAAGTGGGGCGGGGCGGGGCGAGGTGGGGTGGGGTGGGATGGGGTGGGGCGGGGTCGGTTTCGAGAAAGGCACGGAAAGGAAGGCACGAGGGCAGCGTCAACATTGAGACAGTGGTCTGACCCCCGGGTTCCCCTTCCGTCCGCAATCATGCAACCCTCCGCCCCGCTGGCTTGGAATTGTTGCCATTCGAGACGGCGAAGTAAACTGTCAAAGCAGTTCAATCCCTTCCTCTTTTTATAGTAAACCAGCTTTTCATAGCACTTTACTGTTAGAAACACGACTCGGTCCTGGTTTTCCAAGGACCGTCCTGGTTTCTCCTATACTAAATGCATAGGAACACCAGGAAGGTCCTGGGAAAACCAAGACCGAATCTTACCGTGTACCTATTCTTTCATTTTGTCGATTTTCTAGTGTTTTTTTATTTTTGTCTTTCAGGTTTATTTTATTTTATTCTATTCTATTCTATTCTATTCTATTCTATTCTATTCTATTCTATTCTATTCTATTCTATTCTATTCTATTCTATTCTATTCTATTCTATTCTATTCCATTCTATTCTATTCTATTCCATTCCATTCTTTTCTATTATTCCTAAACCTCGCTGCTCTTCCTTTGCCTTCTCTCGCTTCTCCTCTCTCCTTTTGCCGCGCACGGCTGATAGTGTGTTTTAAATTTCCCTCCTTATTTCGTTTGCGACATTAAATTACGCGGCAGATAAGAGGCTTACCGCGCCACCTGTCTCACATTCCCTCACCCCCTTCCCCTCTCCCTCTCCCCTCCCTCCCCTTCTCTTCACCCCTTTCCCTTACCTCTGCACAGTGGGCCGGAAGACCGACGCCAACACCGCTTAGACGCGTTTTCAGCTCCAGAGTCGCTAAATGGGACTCGAACCGAACGTGTGACTCCACCAATGGGTTCCTCGTTCGGAGCGCAGTCCTTTGGTGGGGTCACGCGTTCGGTTCGAGTCCCATTTAGCGACTCGGGAGCTCAAAGCACGTTTAGAATATCGGCCGCCCGCGCCGGTCTTCTGGCCCACTGTGCGTCGTGACCCTGGCGGCGGTGTATCGCGGCCGATCGCCGCCGAGTCCCTTTTGTACAAAGAGCACTGCTTGCCGCTGCGGACCGCGACTTCCCACCGGAAGTACACTTCGCCCCGGAAGTACACTGCAAGCTGTAGTATGTTTGTGTGGGCGCTCGTACAGTACTGACTAAATGTTATGTACATTTACGTACGAGACGTCACAGTTTTTTTTTTGTTTCTTTTTTTTTTGTGCAGATGAATTTTTTGTACAATTTTCTTACGAAACCCTGCACACCTTTCTCCTTTTTTGAGCAAAATCGACGAAAAATTTGTAGGAAAATTTCATCCGCAGAAAACACCGTGACTTCTCGTACAAAATTTGTACAAAAAAAACGGAAAGTGTGCTTGAAACGGCCACTTCAGTGACATCTAAATTTTCTAACATGACCCGACATCGTGCAGGTAGCAGCGCTGCAATCCATTGGTGGGGTCACACGTCGGTGCGAGACCCATTCAGCGACTCTAGCGCTCAAAACCCGTTCGGTATTTTGACGGCCTCCACCCGCCTCCACCCACCGGTCTTCTGGCCCACATGTGCCGCGCTGCTCAGCTTTGGACTGTGGGCGTTTGCGGTGGGTGAGTGAGCCACCCCATAGTGGGACAGAAGACCGTTAAGGCGACCGAAAGTCTAGACGCGTTTCGAACGCCAGAGTCGCTAAATGGGACTCGAATCGAACGTGTGACCCCACCAAGGATTGATCTCCGAACGAGGAATTCAAATGGTCGGATCGCACGTTCGGTTCCAGTCCCATTTAGCGACTCTGGAGATCTAAACGCGTCCGGGACTTTGGCCGCCTCAACGGTCTTCTGACCCACTGTGCGCCCCTTGGATGCCCAGGGATGCCCGCCCGGGGATGGGACGGCATTTAGAGGCGAGGGATGTAAATAAGAAATCCAACGGAAGCGGGTGGCGGCGGGAGCAGCCGTAATTGTGGTGCTGTTCATTAGCCAGCCCCTCTCCCCTGTCTTCTCTTCTCCTCTCCTCCCCCTCCTCCCTTCCCACCTCCTCCCCCGCCTCCTCCTCCCCCTCCTCTCACGCTCTCTCCAGGAAACAAGCAAGATTTCCGGTGACTCCCTAAACAACAGACGCTCAAGTGGTCGGAAGCGCCAGCCGCACCCCGCGCACACCGCGGCGCACTTTTCAATCAGCACGCCATCGTCGTGCGCTCAGCATCGTGCCGGGTTCAAATCCCCGCATTTCATCTTTTTTTCCCACCTTTCTGCATGGCAGGTGCAGTATGTTCTCCCGGCACGCGTTGTGCCTGGCGCTGCTGTCGGCCTTCCTGGTGCTGCTGGTGTCCGCCAACACCGCCAACCCCGCCGTCGGCGCCGACCAGATCAACACCTGCCCCGCCGAGTGCTTCTGTCTGTCCAAGAGCGAGGTAAGCGCACAGAGCCCTTCATCGATGCGGTGGCCGTGCGGGCTAACGCATGTCCTTTTGGAGTCGGAAATCCTCGGTTCTATTCCTACCCGGGGCGCCTTTTTATTTCGCCACCCTGGTCGTCCCTCAGCCAGCTGATGACATGGAAACCACGCGGGCTAACGCGTGCCGCTCGGAGTGTGAGGTTCTGGGTTCGACCCCGCCCGGTGCGAGCCGTTTTTTTTTTCGACGTGTCGGTCATCCCTCAGGCTGCTGATGACGCGACGGGCGAGGCTTGTGGCAGGAAAGGGTCGTAACGAATTCGGCGAGACATATTGAATGTTTCTCCCCTTCCGCGAAGACTCCCTTTTGGCAAGCGCCATTGCACCCTTATCCCTCCATTTCTTGGCCGCCCTTCCTCCCAGTCCCTCCCAGTCCCTTCCAGTGCCCCTCCCGGCCATCCATTCTCTCCACCTCTACGTCTCAACTCGGCGCCGCTGCGCCACGCACAGTGGGCCAGAAGACCGGTGGAGGCGGTCATAATCCCGGACGCGTTTTGAGCTCCAGAGTCGCTAAATGGGACTCGAACCGAACGTGTGACCGCACCAATGGATTGCTCTCCGAACGAGGAATCTATTGGTGGCGTCTAACGTTCGGTTCGAGACCTGTTCAGCGGCTATAGAGCTCAAAATGCGTCTCAAGTTTTGGCCGCCTGCGCTGCGCTGGTCCTCTGGCCCACGCCACGCTCCTCAGGC
>CM060103.1:4970073-5135073 GCA_030522485.1 Stenchaetothrips biformis | reverse complement strand
AGGGTCGATATGTCGCACCACGACACTTATCGAGTAATACCGAAGAATATCATGATGTGGAGGGTATCGAGATCGATAAATATCGCAATATCTAGACATATCGACCGAAATATCGCAAGATATCGGGTCGAGAATGGATATCGTGAAGCAGTGATATCGTGGTATATCGAGCAGCCCTCGATATCCCGCGGACGGGTTTTGAGCTCCAGAGTCACTGAATGGGAATCGAACCGAACGTGTGACCCCACCAGTGGATTGCTATCCGAACAAGGAATCCATTGGTGGGGTCACACGTTCGGTTCGAGTTCCACGTAGCGACTCTGAAACTCAAAACACATCATGTGTTCCAAGATGTCCTCTTTACTTTTCGAGAAGCACTGCAGCTCTCTCGACTCTCTTTGCCAAGGTGTTCGAGGGCATGGCGCACGTGCTGAACCTCATCCTTAAGAACAACAAGATCGACGCCCTGGAGGAGTTCCACATCCTGCCGGCCAACAAGGTCATCAACCTCCGCTTCGAGGGCAACCACCTGCTGCAGAACCCGGCGCCGGGCGCCGTGCAGATACACGTGAGTACGACACCCAGATAAATGATTACTTGAATCAAGTAAAATATTTTTCTTGATTAAGAATACTTGATTCAAGCGAAACTGAATGTCAGATCAATACTAATAAGCTTTGCATTCATTCAACTCTAACCATATCAAGTATATTTCTACTTGACTCAAAGCAGAATTTTACTGAGGCACATCAATGCAAAAAAATTACTTGCATCAAGTAAATTTTACTTGATTCAAGAAATCATTTTTCTGGGTGTACACCAAATTTAACCAACAATGCCAAGTCATTTGCCGCACGAAGCGAGGTCCTCTATTCCTCCTCAGACGCTCCACAGTGGACCAGAAGACCGGCGTAGGTGGTCAAAACTCCAAACGCGTTTTGACTTCCAGAGTCGATAAACGGGACTCAAACCAAATGTGTGACCCCTCCGATGGATTGCTCTCCGAACGGGAATTCATTGGTGGGGTCACTCGTTCCGTTCGAGTTCCGTGTAGCGACTCTGGAGCTCAAAACGCGTTTGACGTTTTGGCCACCTGCGGCCCACTGTGCGCCGGTCGTCTGGCCCACTGTGCGCTTACCTGACTCGCTGTCCGCAGCTGTCCGGCAACCTGACGGTGACCAAGAACCACTTCCCGTGCGACTGCCGCCTGCACGCCGTGCTGTTCGGCCCACTGGCCAACCACTCCGACTTCCGCGCGCACAACTACTGCATCAAGCCGCTGCACGTCAACGCGCAGGCCATGGCGGCCATGAGCTCCATGGACGCGGCGGCGCTGGCGCGTTGCCCGGAGGCGGGCAGCTCCCGGAGCAGCCTGGAGGCGGCGCGCGGCGGCGCCGTCCCTCCCGCCGGCGGTGGCGGCGTCCGGGCCGTTGACTCCGGCGGCGGCCTCCGGGAGACGGCGTCCGCTGCCCTGCTGGCTGTCGCCGTGCTCGCCGCCGCCGCGCGGTGATCGCGCAGCAGCGCCCTCTGCGCAAAGGGGGATAACTCCATGCTGCGAAACACGGCCTCCAAATCGTGACGTCAGCGCCCCTAAGTCAGTGGTACCAACTTAGAGAACCGAAACAACTATAAAAGTGGTCGCCCCGTGCGGGTGTCGAATCCACATCTCCGGTGTTAATGACAGCTACGCTACCCATTGCGCTATCAATGGCGTAAGAGGATAATGGTTCAGCACAGCATTTTGTCGGACCACGCAGGGTCGGTTCCCATTTTTTGGTTCAGATGTTGGCACCTCTGGTGTCGGTGCGCTACGCAGGCGGGTCACGCGCACCCATAAGTGATATCCCCCTTTGGATAACTGCATGCTGTGAAACACTGCCTCCAAATCGTAGAGAGCTCAAACGAGCGGACACCGCCGGTCCGAATGGCCGAAAACGAAGGCCTCTGTCGAGCCCGACTCGTTCGGCGCGGTGTTGGACCGAGCCGGGCGAGCCGGACAGGGACGAGCTCGGCGGCTCAGTCGCCGGAGCTAGAGGTCTCAAACGGGCGGACACGGGCAGCCCGAATGGCTGGTGCCCGAGACTCATTCGGGGTCGGTCCCGAGCCGGGCGGGTCGGACACGAGGGGGTAAACACTTCAAGAAATCGTGTACAGACTACTCGGTATTACGCTGTATTACGGTGGTATTACACGTGTATTACGGCATTAAAATGCTAAATTTTGCCACATTTGACCCTAAAATGGTATAACAAATACGTTTATTACGCGTAATACAGGGCTTTCTTTGTACAGGGCATTACGAAAGTATAAACCCCCTCGGTCGGACAAGGGTGAGCTCAACGGGCTCGGTCGCCGAAGCACCCCGAGACTTCCTTCGATGATTCCCAACGTATTACAGTGTGACTGTAGGAAGCAAGGGTGTTCACGATGTTAGCGGTAGCACGATTCAAGCACTTCTGTATAGCCAGGGTCATGTTTTAAGTCGTATTGTTGGGGTTAAAACTGTTAGCGGTCATTGTTTTTCGGGCAAGTCATGTGTATACACTTTAAGTGAGTATAGTAATGTATACGGCACAATTCGTTCGAAATAGCACGTTTTGGTATATTACGCAAGTGCAAGAGGCGACGCCACATAGTTTCTCCTCTTGCATCATACTCGCAAATAATTTCTTGAGAAGTTTTCGAATTCACTAAACTTGTACATACGAAGAGAACGTAGTCAATTCACGATTACCATTATTAGCCTGTAAACTGACACTATTGAGGTATTCCTTGTGTGATATAAGTAGACAGCGGGGCATCAAAACTCTATCACGTGGGGGAAAATGTGAAAAAGGTGAATAACCTTTCAGAAATTGTCCATACCCGGCAAAAAAAAAAAGTTTCAAAAAACCCTGCAAAGTGGAAAACTGTTTTGTTCTCGTTGCGGAGCCCCGCGCGAGCACGGTATTAAAATAAAACGCCTTGTTGAACTGTTTCGCGCGTGCCTTCCTTGGATCCCATACGGTATGCAGGTCAGCCAGCGGGAGACACCGACGCACACACAATACTGCTGATTCACTTTACACGCAGCGAGCAGGCAGGCAGCGCTCAGTGGGCGAGACGGGCCGGAAGACTGGCGCAGGCGGCCAAAATTCTGAACGCGTTTAGAGCTCCGTAGTCGCTAAATGGGACTCGAATCGAACGAGTGACCTCACTCATGGATTACACGTTCGGTCGCAGGTTGGTTTTGGGTCCCATTTAGCGACTCTGGAGCTCTAAACGCGTCTTGAGTTCACCCGCCTGTCGGTCTTCTGGCCCACTGTGCAGCGTCTCGCGACGCCGCGCGCGGACGCGGACCCTCTCCGTATCGCTTATCTTGTTTTGGAGAGGATAAAAATAAAGTCCGTCCGAGTAAAAGTAGCAGCGGCCCAAGCGGGCGAAGAAAGGGGTGGGTGACATGGACGGAAACGCGCGGCGTGAGGAGGGTAGGAGCGAGGGGGTAAAAACTTCAAGAAATCGTGTACAGACTACTCAGTATTACGCTGTATTACGAAGGTATTACACGTGTATTACGGCATTAAATTGCTAAATTTTGCCACATTCGACCCTAAAATGGTATTACAAATACGTGTATTACGCGTAATACACGGCTTTTTTGTACAGAGCATTACGAAAGTGTTTACCCCCTCGGGTAGGAGGGCACACTGGGCCAGAAGACGACGCAGGCTGCCTAAACTCAAGACGCGTTTTGAGCTCCAGAGTCACTACATGGGACTCGAACCGCACGTGTGACCCCACCAATGGATCTCTCTCCGAACGAGGCATCCATTGGTGGTGTCACACGACGGTCGATTCGAGTACCGTTTTATGCCTCTTGAGCACCTCAAAACCCGTTCGTGGTTTTGACTGCCTCCATCCCAGCCACACCCAAAAATTGCTTTCTTTGAAACAACACATCTTGCGTTGATATAGCGTTGAAGCAAAATTTCTTTAAATTGAAGAAATATCTTCAACTTAACACAAATAATGTGGAAACAAAGTAATTGTTTTCTTCCTATCAAAGCATTTTGTCGGATTAAAGACATTTCTTCCATTTCAACGAATTTTTGCTTCAAAGCAGTATCAACGCAAGACGTGTTGTTCCAAAGAGAGCGATTTTCGGATGCACCGGTCTACTGGCCCACTGTGACGAGTGAGAGGGAGAGAAGGAGGGGACGAGGTGCGAGTGGGAGGGGGGAGGGGGAGGGGGGAGGGGGAGGGGGGAGGGGAAAGGGGAGGAGTAAGAAAAAAGGTGAGACGGGGACAGGGGCGGCCGGCCTGCTATATTGAAGTAATAAAGACTGATTAGCAGTGCCGGCAACCGGGATGGGAACCACGCGTGGATTTTCGCGGCCACCCACCGCTGCACAGTGGGCTAGAAAACCGTTGAGGCGGCCAAAATCCCGGGCGCGTTTTGAGCTCCAGAGTCGCTAACTGCGGGACTCGAATCGAACGTGTGACCTCTACCCACGGATTATTGCTCTGCAAACGAGGCATCCATTGATGGGGCCGCAGGTTTGATTCGAGTCCCATTTAGCGACTCTGGGGCTCAAAACGCGTCAAGAATTTGGGCCGCCTGAACGGTCTTCGGACCCACAGTGCGCCGCTATGGCCGCTCGGGGATTGGGGTGCGATGGGCTGCTGCCGGAGTGTTTCTGTCTCTCTCGCACTCATGGGGCGTGCCGGAGGGCTGCGAGTGAGACACGGCGACGACGCACAGTGGGCCAGAAGACCGGAGTCGCTCAATGAAACTCGAACCGGAGGAGTGACCCTAGCTCAGCAATGGATTCCGTCGCCCAAAAATCGCTTTCTTTTAAACAACACATCTTGCGTTGATTTTGCTTCGGAGCAAAAAAAAATTTAAATGGAAGAAATATCTTTAATTCGACTCAAAATGCTTCGATGCGAAGAAAATAATTACCGAATAATTACCTTGTTTCAACATTATTTGTGTTAAGTTGAAGATATTTCTCCAATTTGAAGAAATTTTTGCTTCAACGCTATATCAACGCAAGATGTGTTGTTTTAAAGAAAGCACTTTTTGGGTGTTATTCGGAGAGCAATTATAATCATTGGTGGAGTCAAACGTTTGGTTCGAGTTCCATTACGCGACTCTGGCGCTCAGAACGCGTGAGTAGTTTCCGCCGCCTGCACCGGTCTTCTGGCCCACTGTGCGTAAAGGGCAGCCGTTGGGGCAGCCCTGGAGAGCCGAGGGGGGGGGGAAGGCCGCTTTTAAATGGACACCCACGACACGGACAAGCGGTCTTACTTCCGGGGCCGGTCTTCCTGGGCATTTAGGCGGTCCTGTCATGTCTGCGGAATCACGGCCGAGGAACCGGAGGGGAAGGGGAGGGGGGGAGGGGGTGGGGGAAAAGGGGGGGAAGGGGGGGAGGGTAGTGCAGTGTCCTGGAGTGAAGCACGCCCCACCGCTTGAGAGGGGAAATGGGGTGCAAGAGGAAGGGAAGCGCCGACTCGTGTGCGGCTTTTGCGCTTCTTGTTCTTCTTGAAGGTGCACGCCATTGCACTCCAGACTTTCTCGAACGGAGCGGTGTGGCATAGAAGTGCACCACCTAAGACACGGCCGCCGGCAGCCACAGCCTCCCCTCCTCTCTCTCTCTCTCTCTCTCTCTCTCTCTCTCTCTCTCTCTCTCTCTCTCTCTCTCTCTCTCTCTCTCTCTCTCTCTCTCTCTCTCTCTCTCTCTCTCTCTCTCTCTCTCTCTCACACACACACATACACATACACACACACACACACACACACACACATACACATACACACACACACACACACGCACACGCACACCTAGCGCGACGAATGTCGGAGTGCAAATTTTTCCGGCAATAACTCTAGCAGGCTGTCGGGTAAGTAATTAACTGAACCGGGCCTGGCTGGCTGCTATGGCTGGTGCTCCGAGGCGGCCCCGGCCTGCCCCGCCCCGGCCCTCCCCGGCCCGGTCATCAATTCCCAGTTGACCCAAAGCGAGTCCCGGGAAACAAAACTGCAGCTATAAAGCAGTGATCAGCGTAAAGCCCGCCCGCCCCTAACCCCTTGGAGGGCCTAAACGTTAGCGGTGGCGGGGCGGGGCGGGGCGGGGCGGGGCGGGGCGGGGCGGGGCGGGGCGGGACAATACGCCCGCTGGGGCCGTGGCCGTGGACGTTCCGACCAACGGGATCCTTCTAATGACCTGTGACTGTCCCTCCTCCTCCCCCGCAGTAAAGCCAACGACGAAACGGGGACATACACTGTAGTACCTGCGTGGAGCGTCGCGGTGTATCTGTTTGTCTGTTTGGTTGTGTGTGTGTGTGTGTGTGTGTGTGTGTGTGTGTGTGTGTGTAAGTGTGTGTTTGTGCGCGTGTGTGTGAGTGTTTGACAGAGAGACAGGGAGAGGCAGACAGGAAGAGAGGGAGAGAGAGGGACAGAGAGATAGAGAGACTGCATGTCTGTCAGTGTTGTGTCTGTCTGTCTGTCTGTCTGGATGTTTGTGATGCCAGATGGGGCGCTGAATTTGGTATGGTATTCGAACCCGCGACCCGCTGCCCCGACTCGAGGGCGATCAGGAACACGCCTCATGACACAGAGTCGGGCGTGGCGGGGCGTGGCGGGGCGTGGCGGGGTGGGGCGGGGTGGGGCGAGGTGGGCTGGGGCGTGGTGGGCTGGGGCGCGTCGGCCGGGGCAAAGACAGTAGTCCCATCACGTAGCGCATTCCAGGCCGTGACAGTGAGCAAGTCCTGTACCGCCACGCTCTAGATGCGGCAGGTAAGGCCGGGGTGAGATGCGGTGCGCGGGAGGTAAGACACCGGGGTAAGATGGCGAGAGCGGGACCAGGGGGCAGGTAATTGGAGATGCAGTAGAATAATGAGGCAAGATGTGGGGATGAAAGTACGGCTCAGTGGTCCAGGAGGTAGGCAGAGGCGCCCAAAACTCCAGACGCGGTTTGAGCTCCAGGCCAGCTGATTGTCGCTGAGCCAGCAGCTCTCTGGCGGACGGACGCGCTAGTCACGCCTGTGGCTGCCGACAAATCTCTGAGGCGTTCCGACATACTCCTTCGAACCAACCCGCCCCGCCCCACACCGCCCCGCCCCGCCCCGCCACACCCCGTCCCATCCAACACGATACTAGCCGTGAGCCTTCACGAACACATCATGCTTCACGCATTGGCCGCGCCGGCTCACGGTGGGCCAGAAGACCGGTGGAGGTCCCGGCCGCGTTTCGAGCTCCAGAATCGTTAAATGGGACTCGAACCGAACGTGTGACTCCACCAATAGATTGCTTTCCGAACGAGGAATCGATTGGTGGGGTCACTTGTTCGGTTCGAGTCTTTTTTTGCGACTCTGGGAGCTCAAAACGCGTCGGGAGTTGTGGCCGCCTGCGCCGGTCTTCTGGCCCACTGTGCGGCTGTTCGGTGCCCTGGGACCCCGATACGCGCAATACATGTTGAGCGTCTGCTGAGTAGCGCGCTATACTGTCTGCACCGGTCGAGGGGTGGTTGGCTGCACTGCACCCAGGGTCCGCCATCATCCGTCAAATTCACCGAATTCGAAACGAGTTACAAAGTACGCGGTACATCACACATGTTTGATCAAACCCTTTATCCATCAGTGAAATTCTCTCCGTCATTAGCTCTTGGTGAACCTGGTGACTCTGGTTACTTTCGGTGTCTTGTGCGTATTTTCGCACTTCTATCATATTATTTCAGTAGTTTTCCAACAAACAACAAAAATAGTACGACAAGTTTATCATTTCAGTTCATTGTGTTGCTCATCTCGGCGGCGTGGCGAGGCGTGGCTGGGATTGCGCGTGTGTTGCATGTCAGCGCGAGTCGAGATGTTCCCGAAGGAATTCCCACCACTTACCTTCTCCCTTCCCCCTTCCGGTTGGACCCTTGGCCCGGGAAAGGGCGGCACGGCGCGGCACGGCGCACAGTGGGCCAGAAGACCGGCGCCGTCGGCCGAAACTCTGGACAAGTTTCGAGCGCCAGAGTCGCCAAACAGGACTCGAACCGAACGGTGTGACCCCACCAATGGATTCCTCGTTCGGAGAGCAATCCATATGGTGGAGTCACACGTTCGGTTCGATTCCCGCTTAGCGTCTCTGGGGCTCAAAACGCGTGCGGGATTTGGAAAGCGGATCCACTGAGAGAAATGTAATGTCGTTTCCCGGGGTCACTAAATTTTGGTTGTTTAGACCAAAATTTTGGTTGTTTAGACCAAAATTTAGTTAACTCGACTTATTTTTTTAGTCAAGAGAACTTTTTTTTCGTCATTTCGACTAGTTTTCAGACGAAGCGACTAAAACATTTAGTCACCCCCTGAAACGACGAAAATTTTTGGTCGATTCAACGAAAATTTTGTCGATTTGAATTTACTTTTGGGACAGTGTCCAGCTATCTTCTGGCCTACTGTGCGGCGCGGCAAGGCAAGGCACGCGCAACACGGCAGCAAACTTTGTGCTAATTAAATAAGGCCCCCTCGTGGCGACGAGTGTACTGCAGGCAGGGGGCGTCAATAAGGCGCTTGCATGCAAGGAGGTTACAGTATAGCGACTTGAGATTAAGTATCCGACGATGAAAACCAGAAAAGTGTGCTAGAGTTTCCGCGGTTTTGAACCTGGTCAACGTTGGACGGTCATGGTAGAATGCCCTACGGGATTTAATGTGTGCTTCGGACGATCTTCTTGGAGTGAACCATTAAGTACACTTCCTCCTGTAGTGTAGTGGCAGTGTACTTGAAAAGCACACTTTGCCCAGAGAGTACTTCAACAGGCATTCTTTAGCTTGGTAAAGTACACTCCAGGCAGGGTGCGCTTGTTCAAGCACACTCCACGTAGCGTGTGCTTCTCAAAGTACAACCACCGGAGGAAGCGATTTCAGAACGCCATTGATGATGAAACCGGATAAAACCTGGTCGCTGTCGGAAAATTGAAAGATGATCCGATAATTGCCATCTTCATGAAAATTGTTTCGCCCGGAATTGCGTGTTAAGAATCTGCAACGGCACCGCGCTTATAATGTACTAAAGAGTCAACTGTTCGGTTTGTGCTTTCCCTTCCCTTCCCTTCCCCTCCCCTCCCCTCCTCTCCCTCCCCCTTCCTCCCTTTTAGGGCTGTGTTTCTCCAGGGGTGACGCTGTGGGCTCACTGCCCTCGGGGAGCGGTGGACATCGAACGGTCCCCTGGAGACTCATCTGAAACAAATGACACGGTGGTCAGGACAGCCCCCCCTCCTCTCTCCTTCCGCCCCTCCCCCTCCCCCTCCTCCCGTCCCCCTCTCCTGCACCAGACGGAGACGGCCCACAGTGGGCCGGAAGACCGGTGGCGGCGGTCAAAATCCCGGACCGATTTGGAGTCCCAGAGTCGCTACACCGAACGTGTGACCCCACAAATGGATTGCTCTACAAACGAGGAACACGCCCGGTGACACGCCCGGTTCGAGTCCCACTAAGCGACTCTGGAACTCAAGACGCGTCTTGATTTTTGGCCGCCTGCGCGCCCACTATGGCACGGAGCGCTGAGCACGGCCCCTGCGAACCAGCGGATAGGCCACAACGGCACACCACTGCTCGGCGGGCTGGCCTACCCGACAAGAGACAGGCGCTCGGCAGCGACGTCGCTCGTCAACGCTCGCACTCCACGATGCCGTTCTCCCCCCCTCTCCTCCTTCCTTCTCCCCTCCCCTCCACAGTGGGCCAGAAGACCGGTGCCGGCGGCCAAAACTCTAGACGCATTTTGAGCTCCCGAGTCGCTAAATGGGACTCGAAATCGAACGTGTGACCCTACGAATGGATTCCTCGTTCGGAGAGCAACCCACTGGTGGGGTCACACGGTCGGTTCGAGTCCCTTTTAGCGACTCGGGAGCTCAAAACGCGTCCTGGATTCTGACCGCCTCCACCGGTCTTCTGGCCCACTGTGCTCCCGCCCCAGTTTTAGCGTAAAATCTAGGTCGTTATTAGCGGCACGTCAAGGCACCTGCTTCGTATGCAACGCGCCGCACCGCGCCGCCGAAGATAGCCTTGCGACTCAACCAACAGCTTGCCTCCGCACAGTGGGCCCGAAGACCGGCGTGGGCGGCCAAAAGTCCAGACGCGTTTTGAGCTCCAGAGTCGCTAAATGGGGCTCTCGAACCGAACGTGTGACCCTACCAATGGATACCTCGTTCGGAGCATTGTTGGAGCGACATGATCATTTCGAGTCCCATTTTGCGACTCTGGAGCTAAAAATCCGTGTCCGGGATTTTGACCACCCCGAACGGCCTTCTAGCCTGTGCGGCTTCCCCTCGCGGCCTTGCGTCAATTTGTCGGGAGGGCACGTTCTGACCACACTGTTCTGACAGGCGGTGCCTGGCGGCGCGCGGTCCGTTTGCGTTGTCGTCCGCTCCGCCGCGCAGTGGGTCAGAAGACCGTTGAGGCGGCCAAAACTCCAGACGCGTTTTGAGCTCCAATGGGACTCGAATCGAACCTGTGACCCCACCAATGGATTGCTCTCCAAACGAGGAATCCATTGGTGGGGTCACACGTTCGATTCGAGTCCCATTTAGCGTCTCTAGAGCTCAAAACGTGTCCGGGATTTTGGCCGCCTCAACGGTCCTCTGGCCCACTGTGCGGCGTCGCCCCCTGATTCCGTCTGAGTCCGGGAGTCGTTCTCGTCGCGCTGTCTCTCTCGCACCCATAGGGGACTTTCCATGAGTGCGAGAGAGACAGAGCGACGAAACCGACGCTCTCGGAATCAGGCGGCTGGATAGGGAGCAGGCAGCCAGCTGGCCTGCGAATAAGCTGCTTACAGTCACACTGCCGGCGCGAGCTCCACCTGAGTGCCCCGGCCTCGGCCCCGCCTCGCCTCACCCCGCCCCGCCCCGCCTCGCCCCGCCCTCCAAATCTTGCAACTCTTTCCTGGCGGCTCTCCGAGGGCCACTCTGGTTTAGTCGTGCTCCTGACCTTTTCCCGTGTCCAGGGGCTGGCCGCATTCGGGGAGTCGTTCACATGTTACGTAACGCCACTTAGAGAGGCTGGGTGCTGGAAATTCAAGAGAGTAGTCTTCATGTCACGTAACGCCACTCAGAGAGGCTGCACCCATAAAATGATTTCTTAAATCAAGTAAAATTTACTTGATGCAAGTATTTTTTTGCATTAATGTGCCTAAGTAGAATTCTGCTTTGAGTGAAGTAGACATGTTCTTGATATGGTTAGAGGTGAATTAATGCAAAGCCTATTAGTATTGATCTGACACTCAGTTTAGCTTAAATCAAGTGTATCAAGAAAAATATTATACTTGATTCAAGAAATCATTTTTCTGTGTGTGGGTGCTGGAATTCAAGAGAGTAGTCCACATGTTACGTAACGCCACTTAGAGAGGCTGGGTACTGGAATTCAAGAGAGTCATCTACATGTTACGTAACGCCACTTAGAGGCTGGCTTTTGAAAATTTCAAGTGAGTCGTCCACAGGAACCGTATTGAAACTCTGCCACTGTGAGAAAGGTGACCCAGCGCATGCGTATCTTATGAGGTGTTTATAGACAGATTTAGTAAAATATATTTATTTCAGTTTGATCACGATCAGAAAAATTACGTTCCGAAAAAAAACAAAAAAAACAAAACAACAACAACAACAACAACAACAACAACAACAACAAAAAAGACACAAGGAAAAAAAACCGAGAAGGTTCTCGTAAACGTTGACTTTTATATATTTCCTATGGTTACAATTGGGCTTTCACTTTTCTTTTCGTTCCTGGCATTTATAACAAAACGAATGACTGAAGGAAAAAAACGTTAGCAGCACTTCCACAAGTATCAGCCTTATTTATTCATGTTTGTAAGAAAAGAATCGACGCTGACGTGCGGAGATCGGATTGGAAAGTATATAGGGTGGAGGGAAGGTGGGGGCGGGGGGCGGGGGGAAGGGGGCAGGGAAGGGGCGGGAGGTGAGGGGTGGCAAAGAGACAGCAGACAGACCCTAGTCTGAGGAAATCCTATGCCCAGAAGCCGCTGCCTGGTAATCCTGAGAAGAACAGGTGAGGTTGATACCGTGGCTTAGACTTGGCTAAGCCTCCCTGCGTGTGCTGGTGGCGCGGGGGCGCACAGTGGGCCAGAAGACCGACACAGGCGGCCAACACTCTACACGCGTTTCGAGCTCCAGAGTCGCTTAACAGGACTCCTACCGAACGTGTGACCCTACCAATGGATTCCTCGTTTGGAGAGCAATCCATTGGTGGGGTCACACGTTCGGTCGAGTCCCATTTAGCGACTCTGGAGCTGAAAACGCAACTAGAATTTTGGCCGCCTGTGCCGGTTTTCCGGCCCACTGTGCGCGGGGCTGGAGTCAGGGAGGTGGAAAGGGGCTGGGGGGGGGGGACCTGGGACGGTGGCCCGCTGAGGGCACAAGCGACATTTTAATCACAGGAGCGATCACCAAGTCAGAGGCAACAGCTCCGTTGCGTTCAGTAAATGGAAACAAAACAAACAGTGACAAAAACAACAAAAGGAAAAACTAAAACAATTTGCTACAGCAACTGGTAGCTTCTCACTGTAAAAATAAATCTTCAAAATGTACGATGGTACCTCTGGATAAAAATGTTGCTGAAGGAACCTTCGTATAAAAAGATTCCTTTTACTGAAGAAGTTTTTTCGTTAATCGATGAACATTTTTCGTAAAACCAGGAGGATTTTTCGTTAATCCAGGAAGGTTCTTTGTCAATTCAAGATAGAAAATCTTTGTGGATTCACAAAGATTCTTCGTATATGACGGAAAAATTTTCGTAAATTTTTACGGAAGGACCTTTGGCAACATTTTTTTCCAGAGGTACCTTCGTTGATTTTCCAATCTATTTCTTACGGTGCTAGACAGAAATTCACAGAAATCGGAAGTTCTCGACGAAGCAGGAGCAGGCCACCGGCATCTCGAACACGTCGATGATGGGTCGCTGGTGGGGGTTGGCCGGGTCCACGCACAGCAGCCGGGTGGCGGCGAAGCGCTGCATGCACGACGACTTGTAGCACGGCGGCAGGAACTCGCACTTCTGGTTCAGGAACCTGCCGCAAATCCAAATCATGCACAGTGGGCCAGAGGACCGGTGGAGACGATCAGAATCCCGGACGGATGTTGAGCGCCAGAGTCGCTAAATGAGACGCGATCGCACCGAACGTGTGACCCCGCCAATGGTTTGCTCTTCGGACGAGGAATCCATCGGCGGGGTCGAGTCCTGTTTAGCAACTCTGGAGCTCAAAACGCGTCTAGAATTTGGACTGCCTGCGCTTGTCTTCAGACCCGCCGTGCACCACTTGGCTGAGCAAACTTTTGCAAAGTTTCTCTCATGTTTTTGTATTTTTCCTATTTTCCGTACTTGCATGTCTCCACCCGCACCATCTGCGGGAACTTGTCCGTGTTGACGACGGCCACCCACTGGTCCTTCCAGTTCCTGGCCCAGCCCGGCCGCAGGTACGCCACCTCGGACTCGCAGGCAAAGTGTCCTCGATGCCTAGAAAAAAAAAAAAAATCAACTTATATATTTTTGACAGTGCACCCTATAAGGACGGGTCAAAATGTGGGTGGTCAAAACGACGTCATTTTGACGTCAACCGTCATACAGGAATAAAGATGGGACATGTTAGTCAATAGTTCATACGAGAGAGAGAGAGAGAGAGAGAGAGAGAGAGAGAGAGAGAGAGAGAGAGAGAGAGAGAGAGAGAGAGAGAGAGAGAGAGAGAGAGAGAGAGAGAGAGAGAGAGCAATAGAGAGATCCGGCACCGCAAACACTGTACCTGTAGTTGTGGGTCTGGTTGTCCCTGTTGATGAGTTCCTGCGGGTTGTAGCGGTGCAGCGCGTGGTACAGCGTGTTGGCGTCGTCGTGGTACGTGTTGAGGATCTCGTGGACGCGCTGCCTGGACCACGAATGAGCAACGATCCTTCATCACACGGTGGAGGGGCAGCAGTCCAGTGTGTTGGTGGACCCAAACACTCCTCGCGTTTTACAGCTCTACTCCTTACTCGTTACAGGTTACACTCTCAGTCTCATATGGACTTTTGTGTCTCTTGCTTATGGAGCTTTTTGAGCAAACGTAAATTGCACCATTTTCTCTTTAGCTATGCACAATTTTGATCGTTTGTAAGATGAAATTGTCAATAGATCATGTAGAAATCAAAAAGTACATTGCAATTGACAAAAAGTTAGGTTCAGTGGACTAAATACCCTAGATAATGGACAAAAACGTGCAAAGCTGAAGAGAAAATAGTGCGTATTAACGTATTACGTTTGCACAAAAAACCTTTTAGCAAGAGATAAAAAGTCAATACGAGTCTGGGAGGGTACTCGAATCAACACATAAAGGTACCTTACCGTAGTGACTAAATTAGGTACCTTACGTGTGCAGTTTCCGTGCCAAAAAATACAAACTCTGTTTTTGTTTTTTGTTTTTAAATTACTTTTTCTGAAACAGGGTAGATTTGGCACTCACTGCGGGTACTCCTGGTCGTAGAGGCAGAAGGGCTGTCCGGCGGCGCAGCGCGGCGTGGGCGACCGTCCGCGCAGCAGGACGTCACCGTCCGTCCGGACCGGCGTCTGCGGCGCCGCCACGGCGTCTGCGGAGAAGCCAGTCGTCCGGCACAGATTGGAGAAAGGGCAAAAAATATTATGGCAGCCCGGCGAGGGCCCTGCACAGTGGGCCAGAGGACCGGCGGCGTTGGCAGCAAAAACTCCAGACGCGGTTTGAGCTCCGGAGTCGCTGGGACTCGAACCGCACGTGTGACCCCACAGATGAATTGCGCTCTGAACGAGAAATCCATTGGTGACGTCTCGCGCTCGGTTCGAGTCCCATTTAGCGACTCCAGAGCTGGAAACGCGTCTAGAGTTTTGGCAGCCGGCGCTGGTCTTCCGGCCCACTGTGCTCTGGCGGCCTCTGCGGCCTTTGGCTCCGGTTATTGCCGCGTTTTCGGCCTTTCCTCACCTCGCTGCACGCCTCGTTACCGATCAGGCGGCCGCCGGGAAACTACACTCACAATAACTGAGTCATAATCGTGACTCAAGTTTTGAGCAAGGATCACAGCTAAAACTGGAGCGGAGTATTACCCGCTGGTTTCAAGCGTAGTCACTCAAGGCTTATGAATAAGCGTAACAGGCTTATCCACGTAGATTCCCCGTATCTAAGAATGATTGCGAATTTCTAGTTTTGGCTTCATTTCAAGCGTTACGTCTTCAAAGGTAACTTCAGGCCTATGCTTGACTCCAGCATACAGTTACGCGTAAGTCATACGAGTGATAGCTTCCTCGTCCGGAATGGTTTAAACGCGGCCTGATTCACGTTAAAATAATGCGACGTGTTTAAAAACTAACATCCTAAAGACACGGCGAAAATTTTACGGCGCGCACACTAAGTGTTTATGTACTTTTATTGCCCACAATGTTTGTCATATTTGTGCCTATGTGCAATTTAATACATAAACAAAGTACAATATTTACATATCGTGGTGAAGTATTCACAAAAATTAAACCTAATTTTTGTACGAATTTGTGTGCATAACTTATCTACTGTGCACAAGTATGGCAAAAGTTATCAAAAAGTCCATCACTGTTGTTCAACGAATGTGACGTCATATTCGTTAGAATGTGACAAAATTCTCATTCGAACGAATATGACGTAACACTCGTTGAATGACAGTGATAAGCATTCACTTTGTGCTGCACAGTGGCGTCCTGTAAGCCACAGAACAGCGCACTCGATGAGACTTCACTGTTAAAAGACCACTGTAAAATTACTACACCATCACCTACAGCAATGTTGTTCAATTACAACAGAGCTGTTCGGTTCCTGAACGGGAAATCCATCTTTAGACAACTCTCTTGTCTCACCACAACTTCCTTGTCTGAAAACAATTGTGTAATCGTGATTTAAGACAGTAATGTTGTCGTTTAACAGATTTGCTGTTTGTAAACAAAATTTGTGCAATCTGTAAACAAATTTTGTTCTCATATTGTTAAATTACAACACAATGAGACTAACACAAATGTGGCCGAGATATGATCGAAGACTCGACAAAAGTACTGTTGTGCTACAATCGAATCACCAGAAAACAGCGCCAACAGCTACAACATGTTTGTTATATAACAAGATGTGTTGCTATCAAACTTACCAGCACAAGTGCTGTTAAATGACAACATTTTTTTTAACAGTGTTCTTACCGTTCTTGACGCCGCGCGCCGCCAGGGCCGCCTCCGTCACCAGGTTCTGCCTGGGGCTGACGGCGTTGGCCACGGCGTTGACCACGGCCCGCAGCGACAGCGGCGTCTGGGCGGCCTGGGGGCTGGTGGACTGCGAGTACAGCACCACGATGGACGGCTGGTTGCCCTGGTTGCCGAGGGCGCGGGAGGCCGCCAGGGCGAGCACGACGAGGACGGCGACGGAGGCGCTTGAGAGGCGCGGGTTCCGGAGGTACCGGAGGCCCCGGCCGAGTCCCGGAGGCGGTTCGGTCATGGCACGCGCCTGGGCTGCACTACACTGCGCGCTCCGGGGGCGGACGGCGGGGACCCCGACCGTCGGTGGCTGGTCTCGAAAAGCGCTTTGTCGCCCTTTCTCTGTCGCGCTCCTTCGGAGCGCCCTGCAGTGGGCCAGAAGACCGGCGCAGACGGCCAAAACTCTAGACGCGTTTGGAGCTCCAGAGTCACTAAATGGGACTCGAACCGAACGTGTGACCCCACCAATGGATTGCTCTCCGAACGAGGAACCCATTGGTGGGATCACACGTTCCGTTCGAGTCCCATTCAGCGACTCTGGAGCTCAAAACACGTCCGGGGTTTTGACCGCCTCCACGGGACTTCTGGCCCACTGTGCGCCCTTGAGTGCGAGAGAGACGACAGCGTTGTTCGGAATCAGCCTCCAGGACACGCATGGACGCGCCACGCCCGCAACGCCTGGATTGCCGCAAAGCGCCTCGATTGGATGCGGCCTATCCCTCCACAGTGGGCTCCGCTGCAGTCTCGTACATCACAGCACTGTTAAAGGCTGTGAAGACACCTGACGGATCACTGTTATATCAAGTGTGATAACGAACTAATTTTGAATGAAATACAATTTTTAGCTGATGATAACTTCGCTTAAGCTAAGCAAGCAAGCTATGCTGCAATTGGAACGAAGTTGTCAGCTTGCTTTTACTGTAGTTGGCTGAGTGCAAAAGACTTCCACCTTAGGCTAGGCCTTTAAACACTCAGGCATCCTTTTTTTTCCCCAAAGCTCCCTCGGAGCATTCGCAACAGATAGGATTGTGGCCCTCATCTCACTCGCTGCCAACTTCACAGACGGAATTATTTTACAGACTGTAGTGCATTTAGCGTGAAACAAAATTGTGCATGATGATGGAGTAATGTCAAATTAGTTTCCATCGAAGTTAATGTATGTTTGAATAATTGAATGATCGACATTTTAAAAAAATGGAAAAAGAAAAGAACGTGACAAAAAAACCCATGTTGGCAATTGTGACCAGTAAATTCCAAACAAATCGCAGCAATTTTTCATAGAAAATGGGTGCAGAAGTTAAAATTCAGATTCAGTCTTAAGAAGTTGAAAAGTTCCTTGCCAATGCAATGAAATCAAGCCGAAGGCTTGTTGGCTGAGTGCAAAAGAATTTTACCTTGGGCTTGGCCTTTAAACACTCAGTCATCCTTTTTTTTTCCCTCAAAGCTCCCTCGGAGCATTCGCAGCAGATAGGATCGTGGCCCTCATCTCACTCGCTGCCAACTTCACAGACGGAATTATTTTACAGACTGTAGTGCATTTAGCATGAAACGAAATTGTGCATAATGATGGAGAAATGTCAAATTAGGTTCCATCGAAGTTAATATATGTTTGAATTATTGAATGATCGAAATTTTTAAAAAAATGGAAAAAGAAAAGAACGTGACATAAAAAACACACGTTGGCAATTGTGACCGGTAAATCCCAAACAAATCGCAGCAATTTTTCATAGAAAATGGGTACAGAAGTTAAGATTCAGATACGTATTGGTTTCTTCTGGGTCCGTTTCCTGTGTGATGGCGGAAACGTTTGATTGTTAGAAAAATGGACGAAGGGAAGAGATTTTTTGAGGAAGCGAAAAGGTTTATTGTGGAAGGCAAGAAATTGTCTGTAAAGGAAGCATAACATAATGAATACTATGCCTGCGCAGCTGGCACACTCCGTCTTAAAAATTTCCTTGCCAATGCAATGAAATCAAGCCGCAGGCTTGTACAAATTAAAAGCGAAGCCTTTAAAGTTCTTAACTTTGGCTAGTACAAATTAAAAGCGAAGCCTTTAAAGTTCTTAACTTTGGCTAGTTACGTTAAAATTCCTGCCTGTTAAAGAGTAGCACACATGTGAACACAGTTCCTCTGCGATGCAGGCCGCCTCATCGAGCTGCCCGAGAACAGGGATGAAACGAACGTTTAGCCATTCCGCCGCGGTCTGCGGTGAGCAGCATGCGTGGTTTGCCATACGCCAAGGTTTAGCCTCGCATAGGGGAGTGTCAACTCACGAACTCGCCCAACACCCACATTGCAGTTGAATGCTTGTAAACAAGCAGCTGACGTTAGTTTGGCGAAATTTCTTCGTGTGCTCCAAAAAAGTGCTATTTTTGGAGTCACGCAGCCCTCTTGAACATAGCCAAATGCTGGAGAGCAAAGAGTGTTCATTTTCGCTGCCGATTCATTTCGTTTGATGGTGGCCGTTAAATCGGTGTCCTCAGTTATTGTTTTTCTCGTACGTCACTCCAACGCATCGCAAGTGCATCATTCGTTATTATCTCGATAAAGTAATGATCTGTAAGGCTTTTTTAATTGTCGGCGTCTCTAACGCATCTTTTTGTTACGTACCAGTGCGTGGATTCTTGAAGAAAAACTTCTATTCTTTGTTTCAGCTCCTGGATTGCTGGGACCATTTTAGGCTGATTAGGCTGGTTGCCCAATAAGTTTTCCTCATCCCATGTAGAAGACATGCCTTCTGAAGATCTTCAGACCTGTAGAGATGGTTAATTGCCATACCACGGACACTGCTGATGTAAGACCTGGCCTAACCCTATGGCAGGTTCGGTCGTAACCATGAATGACCTAGATCAGACACTTGATACAGTTTCACAAGTTATTCGAGAATTTGTGAAGGTAACTGTTCCTGCTGAAGTCACACACTTTCCGAAAGGAAGAGAGATCTTAATCTTAATTTATTTCAGGCCAACGATGTTGCTTTAAGTCATGCAAACATTCATGAGAATTCCGACATAGATGTTATTGAGGAAGAGTATGAATACATTCAAGGAGACTTCAAGCGTTTAGGATTTCCATCAAAGAGCCAAACTGCCATGTCCGACTCAAGTGAAAATGAGTCATGGGATATGATGCAAGATGTTGAGCTAGAAGACTTTGACTTTGCACCCTCACCACCCCCTGTGAGTATTGGTTTTTCATTTCTTACCATTAAAATCTCTTACATCCAGTGTCTTATAAAGCCATGTTATTTTTCAGAACAATTTGAGTGAAGGTGAGCTGGAGGATGTCATGTTAAACGGAGGTATTTTTAACTGGCAACAACCAAGTATTAGTAATGACATTATGGATGACGAAAGTAGTGATCCTAATGAACTTGTGGTGTCGCGTTCTGGATCGTCGTTGTCGGGCGATAGTGATGGCAGCCCCAGTACGATATCCCCCATTGGATTGAGTCCCGTTTACCGGGGCAGCCCTGACAGTGGTAGCAGTAGGTCTGACTGTGAAAACCACCCTCTCATTCCGAGCCAGTCGCCTTGTTATTCAAGACCAGGAAGTCCTTGGCCAATGTTTGCTCGGCCCTCCTTCAAGAAAACAAGAAGCCCATTTTGGACAACATTTAGAGTACGAGAATTTCGCTAGATTTTTGTAAGTGAAATGTGCACCTATTTATGGACGATCGATCATTAGTATTTCAAGATTACTTTCATTCATTCAAATTAATTGCATGTGTTTATTGAGAATGCAAAAACATAACCTTATTTCTAATTAATTTAAGGTGTATATTTCTCCTGGGTAAAGGTGAAGCATTTCCTTTTTTTAATACAAATTAGTAGCAAGCCTTATGTGTTCTTTGGATTAATTTCAAGTGACTGTCTTTGATAATATGTGCAGCTTTTGTACCAAGTGTCTTGAAATTAAGTACTAGTCATAGTTCTGTGTATAATGTCCATTGAAAATTCATTGTTTCAATGAGGAGGAGATTTTTGTTTTTTGTTTGTTTGTTTTTCATTGGAAGTTTCTAATTTTTTTTTCTGAGAATTTCTTCATTTAAGTTGGTTGATTGTGTGACATTTTTTGCACATTTGTTATGTTTTTTTCTTTAAAGTTTATCAGTTATTATACTAGACTAATGCCATTCAATGTAGAGGCAAGAAAATGTAAAATTATATGATTCTGCAAACACATTTTTCACTCATTTCCTGTCCTTTATTTCTTTATGAAGTAATAATTCAATCTAATCCTTTGTTCATTGTCAAATTATTTTCTTTTTATTGCTTTTTTCATAAACAACCGCATGCTTAAGATTTTTTTTGTTAAGCCCTGTGATATAGAGCTAATGTGGCACTTGAAGTCAACAATGTTTCCTATTTTATGTAATAAATGCCCTCAACTGCGTTTGAATGGTTTGAATCATCTATCAATTATCTTCCTCTGTGTCCATTCCCTCTTGTTGAAAATCTTTGAGAGGTGATGATCCCTGAGAGGTCGAAGGGAATTCCAAGCAGATTGGCACTTAGACTCCCTATGGCTCTTGCACTAAAGCCGTCTTGCAGGAGAAATCCTTTTTGTTCTAATTTTAGTTACAGAGCGCTGTGGGAATTAGAAGATCAGTAGCAAGATCGCGTCACTAGTTCGAACCAGAATCTGGACTTCGCTGGTTCCAAGGCAGTTTTGACTTCTCAGGGTTGCTCTGCACGGACCGAAATGATCACCTCTCGTTGCAGAATGTCAGTCTGTCAAAGATTTCATAGCTTACTAAAGCGATTGTTTGCTTCGCACGAATAAGCGAATGCTCCACCCCGCCCCTGTCAGCGGTAACAATGATTATTTTTTCTTTCTTCAGAACCCCGTTACCGGGGAGATTCCTCTTTGTGCACCTCTGTTTCCAAAAACGAATAGTCATCGTCTAGACGCTCAATAGTCCGTCGCGCCACTCGTTTGGATTTGGTTTGGGAGGTTTGGATTTGGCGCCCCGACCCCAGCAGTGTCGTGCGTTTATCGTTTAGCGGTTATTTACACGTCCAGCAGAAGACGTCTCGAGCGCCGGCGCCAAAGACTTAACCGCTCGCTGCACCTGCGACCCATTTAGTCATCATTTTAAATTGATTTTATACTTGACTTGTAAGCCGTGACAGGAACAAATGAAATATTTTTAGTCACACAACTCACCAGGAGGTAAGTAAAATCTGTTACCCTAAGTGCATGATAGTATTCCAGTTACAGTCAAAAGTATTGGTGGTTAAAATATAGTTTTAATTTCACATGTGTTTGATAACATTTGCTTGCAGATGGCTGAAATGATTGACGATTCATCTGTGGTTAGAATGAATGGTGATTCGTACGCTGGTAAAATGAAAGACGATTCATCTCTGCATGAAATAAAAGAGGATTCGCAATGGAGTAAGCTGAGTGAGGAGTCTTCATCACTTATCCAGTTGATGTCTGCTGTGTCGATTGGTAAAACTAGGTAAAACGAGGATAGATCTCAAAGTCACCTATCATAAATGTGGTTATTGTGTTGGTCATTTTAAAGAATGTCAACTTTATTTTTAACAGTGAAACAAATGTGTCCACCATTGACTGGGAGGAATACTTTATGTCTATTGCATATTTGGTTGCAAATCGTAGTAAGGACCCAAGCACCCAGGTTGGCGCCTGCATTGTAAATCAGAGAAAGAGAATAGTCGGTCAGGGATATAATGGTATGCCGCGGGGCTGCTCTGACGATGAATTTCCCTGGAAAAAAGTGGGAGCTGATTTGGAAACAAAGTATTTTTATGGTCTGATATCAATGATAAATGAAATATTGTAAGGAGGCCTTAACATTGTTCTTATAGCTTTGTGTGTCCTTAGTCTGTCATGCAGAAATGAATGCTATTTTCAACAAAAATTGTGATGATATTAGTAATTGCACCATATATACGATCTTGTTTCCCTGCAATCAATGTACGAAAACAATTATTCAATCTGGCATTAAAGAGGTGGTCTATATGTGTGATAAAAACAAAGACAAAGTTGAGGCCATTGCTTCCATGAAGATGTTAGATGCGTGTAAGGTTGGATACAGGTGAGCCAGGGTGTTTTGTTGGTCATCTTAGTATTACTTGTCAAAGCCCCACTTTACCCTTACTTTCCTTTGGCAGGAAGCTGCGACCCAGCTGGGCCGGGTTAAATATTGATTTTAAGCAGGGATTGTGTGAGATCGTGAAAACTTGTCAACTAAATAGCATTCCTCAACCAATAACTCAGTAACTATTATTAGTTTAAGTTTTTCATTTTGCTATTTTTGAAGTTAGTGCCCAATTATGAAATGTTCTTTTTTTGTGGGGCGTAGGCAAATTGACACTTCCAAGAAACGACAAAACTGTCTTCCATGGGATGCATATTTTCTTGCTATTAGTATACTGGTAGCAAAGCGGAGCAAATGTCCAGAAGAACAATTGGGAGCGTGCATTGTCAATGAGGACAAGTGCATAGTAGGGCAAGGCTATAACGGAATGCCACAGAAGTCAGGCAACGTTTTCCCATGGAGAACAGATTCAGAAAATATCCTAGAGAACAAGATACTTTACGGTGAGATCTTGTGCTGGTATCCTATCACTTTCTGGTTCTTTGTGCAGGTAAACAAAAATTGTCTTTTTCCTTTCTAGAATGCCATGCTGAACTAAATGCTATCCTTAATGCAAATCTGCAAGTAAAGGGATGTAAACTGTACACAATTACTTTCCCTTGCAATGAGTGTGCTAAGGCCATTATTCAAAGTGGAATCAAAGAGGTGATCCATCTGAAGGAACCAGAAGACAAAGATACATATGTGGCTGCTAAAATAATGTTCAATGCAGCAAAGGTGACTTACAGGTGCGACTCTTTCATTTCCTCTCTTAAGTAATCTTTCATATTTAATGATGTTTAATATATTCTTGTAAATAAATTATAATTCTGTCCAATTTTTGAAATTACAGGCAGCATACTCCAAAGGATGAAAAGCTGTTTGTGGATTTTTCTCAAATAGAGTTGTAACTGCATGTTTGTTCAAGATCCAAATTTTACTAGGACTGTCAGTTCTATTTCTACCACAAAAGACTCAAGATATTTGACTTACAGTTCTTGGACTATCGCTAGAGCCTGCATTTTTATTTATGGTGAGTTTAACTTAACAGACAATTCTAAAATTCTTACTGAAAATTCTCAGTATTTGTTATGCGTTTTGCTTGTCTGATTGGGAGAAAGGTTTTATCTTCATGCCACTGTTGTGATCCTTGGTTAAAGTAAAAGGATTAATTAAAACACATTTTAGAAAGTGGTAAATGGCATTTTCTTTGGCCTTGGAGATATACATAGGTATATTCAAATAGAATCAATAATGTGTACACAGTACACATGAATGAATTGACATGCCTGCAATACTTCATACAATAACAGTTTTTGCAGAGGATTACAAATGGGTAACAATATATAATGCAATAAAACATGACATGAAAGGAACTACGTATAAAAATTCAGTGAAAGATATAAATGCAGGTTTTTCAGATACAGAATAACTATAGTATGTCATAAAAGCCTGTTAGATGACTTGAACAAGAGAGACAGAGATTCGAACACTGTCAAGATCTCGTGCCTTTCTTAGTCAACTATGCAAAAGTAATAGTGGCTTGTAAGAAAATTTACGATAAGGTGACACGCATTGAAGCTACTTAGAAACTCACTAATTTACAACTTTTAACGGCAAATTAAAGGAGAACTTTGTTGCAGCTTATAGAGCCACATACCACCTTATCCTCACAAACGCACCACAGGCTCACACACTTAGAAGCTCTCTAATTAGAAAACAAAGAATCACATTGAGGATCTAACAACACTAACACACAGCGTACTCCTACATTCATCTGTTTATAAACAATTGTACAATTGAGTTCAAGGAGACCATTCAAGGCTCACCGCACTGCTACTTTTAAGTTTCTTCAGCAGGATTTTTTATCCTTAAGAAATATTCCATGATTATGACCACTCTGGCTACCAAAAGGGCTGGACCTTTATCATATAAAAAAAGAAAGGAAAACAAATTTCCCATTAACGCTACTTGGATATCATCTTGACCTTTTTTCTGACTCAACAACGGAGAAGTCAATCCAGAAACTCAACGGAGGGGCACTTCCTGATGGGCAGGCGACTGCGCTCAGATCTGGAGGCGGTGCGGAGGGTAGCTGAGCTGGCAGCATGGACCAGGCCCTGGCCCTGCTGCAGGGCCCTGGGTCAGAGCTCCGTGCAGGTCTCGCTGCTGGCTTGGACCCCAGTCGACTTGGCCCCACGGCCCTGGCTCCTGAAGGATGGGTCGTTGCCGTTGAGTGCAGGGTCACTGTACTGCAAGGAGCTGTACGCTGCATTCTGCACTCGGTCCCCTGTTCTGCTCACAGCTTTGATGCTCGCCTGTGGGAGTGAGGAAACCTTTCGTAATTTGAAATTGTAATACATTTGCGGTGGAAGTCTAGTTTTGAGTTAGATGTGGAAAGCGGAAACGCTGGGCCATCAAGCGAGTTAGTTTGTTGGGGTTGGCAAGGCAACCAAGGGGCCTGAACCAGTGCAACTCCGAAGGAGCGCTTGGACTAGCATGTTGAAGTTGTACCACAAGACTACCCAATCATGCAAAGGGGTAGAAAAGGAGAGAAGTGTGTCTACAATGCGAGTTCCAACTTTCTCAACACCAAAGAGAGATGTAGTGAGGTCACAAAAGTGCATAGCGTTTCTTCACAGTCCACAATTTTATTTCTTTTCTGTCTTAAATTTCTTATCTCATGGTTTCATGGAACCTCAGTAGATAATAGATAAAACACAGCAGGCTTAATATTTATTTTTTCCAATTTAATTTTTTTAACAACACGCAAAACTTTGGAATGCTATAATCTACTGTGCGCAACTCAGTCGGGGCGGCCAAAACTGAAGACGCTTTTTGAGCGTCAGCGTCAGAGTCGCTTAACAGGACTCGAACCGAACGTGCGACCCCACCAATGGATTCCTCGTTCGGAGAGCAATCCATCGGTGAACTGCTCTCCGAACGAGGAATCCATTGGGTCCACACGTTCGGTTCGAATCCCATTTAGCGACGCTGGGTCTCAAAACAAGTCCAGGATTCTGACCGCCTCCACCGGTCATCTGGCCCACTGTGTGCAGCCGGTCAGCAACTTACATTGTCACTCTGTGGATTCCTAATGACGGCTGTGTGCATTTGCTGCTGCTGAAAGTACAGCGGACCCGCCCTGCTCCTGCCGGCGGACTGCTGTTGTTGTTGTTGCTGTTGTTGTTGTTGTTGCTGTTGTTGCTGCTGTTGCTGTTGCCTGCTGCGGTGGCCTCCGGCCCCGCCGTAGCCGTTGCCGATGTTGTGCTGGAAGGTGACCCCATTCGGGGTGACTATGGGGGGCAGTGGGGACTGGGAGGGCGTGTTGCTGCTGCTGGTGCGCCTGCTCCCGGTGCTGCCCGTGCTGCCGCGGTGGTGCGGGCCGAGGCCGTGGCCCAGCCCCGGGCCGAGGCCGAGGTGGTGGTGAAGGTGGTTGGAAGCGGCGGGGCCCTGAAGGCGTCCCGCAGAGCCAGCCCCTGCCCCTGCCCCTGCCCGAGCCCCAGGCCGACCACCCGAAGAGAGTACCTCATCCCAGAGCCTACAAGAAGGCAACGCCAAAGGCAAAGACTATTTACAAAAAAGGAAAGAGGAAGGCAAGAGAGGGGTGCACCGCACGGTGGGCCGGAAGACCGGCGCAGGCGGCCGAAACTCTACACGCGTTTTGAGCTCCAGAGTCGCTTAACTAACTCGAACCGCTTTTGTGACCCCACCAATGGATTCCTCGTTCGGAGACGGAGAGCAATCCATTGGTGGGGTCACACGTTCGGTTCGAGTCCCACATAGCGACTATGGAGCTCAAAACCCGTCCGGGACTTTGACCGCCTCTACTGGTCTTCTGGCCCACTGTGCACCGTCAAGGATCGTCTCATGGCCAGTGCAGGGAAGTGCAGCAGGTGGACATCTCCATATATTCTCAGCAGGAATTTTTGTTTGACATATGACATATTTTTTAAATTTAAAAATTGTAAGCGGTCTGTGATAGACACACTAGTGTCACATTTATTTTAAAGTTCTAAGGTGAAACTGCTGGGTCCAGGAATATTAATTTTAATTAAGTAATTAAATGAAGTATCTCAATTGAATGGAGGTGTCCAGACCTTGACTGATTGATGAGGGCAGCATTATTGTGATGAGACAACTTAAAGCATGGGGGAAAAAAAATGACTTTTGTGTGCGGAACAGGGATGGGCAAGAGAGCAACAAGTCCTTGGTGCTTAAAATGAGTGTTCTGGTGAGAAAAGATTAGCTTGAACACCATCCGCATTAGACAAATAATGACTGAGGGGGTTGAAATTATGGGAGACAGCTGTGACTCTTTACCCTCTCAAGAGTTTAAAAGAAATCATTTTACAGATGGGTTACTTTAAATTTTCACAAATATGAAACCTTAACTGCCCAAATTTGGGTGATGGAATAATTCTCACCCAAATTTGGGCGATAAATAACAACTCGCCCAAAATTTTAGTCCTCATTATGACTCTTGCACTCTCAGTGATGCAAGAGCGGGCTAACGTGACCGAGATGCCGCCCCTCCCCCCCTGTCAGGCGGGTGAGGCACAGTGGACCAGAAGACCGGCGCAGGCGGCTAAAACTCTAGACGCGTTTTGAGCTCCAGAGTCGCTAAATGGTACTCGAACCGAGCGTGTGACCCCAACAATCGATTCCTCGTTGGGAGAGCAATCCACTGATGGGGTCAGAAGTTCGGTTCGAGTCCCATTTAGCGACTCTGCAGCTCAAAACGCGTCTGGAGTTGTGGCCGCCTGCGCCTGTCTTCTGGCTGTTCCACTGTGTGAGGGCGGCGCGGGGCTCACCTGGCGCTGTGGGGGCTGTGCGCGCCGTTGCCGTTGGCGCTGCCGTTGGGCGGCAGCTGCGCCAGGGCGGCGCGCACCCTGTTGACGTTGCCGTGGCCCTGCCCGTTGGACATGAAGCTGGTCACGCCCATGTTGTCCGGGCCATTGCCGTTCTCCAGGCGCTCGCTGCTGCCATGTGGCGACGAGGTCCTCGACGGCGTCCTGGAGGCGAACGTGGACATGCCCTTGACGTGCGTGGCGGGCGCCATGCCCGTGGCGCTGGCCGGCCGGTTGATATGCAGACTGTAGTTCTGGCCCTGCGGCTGGCCCTGCGGCTGGCCCTGCGGCTGGCCCTGCGGCTGGCCCAATGGGTAGCCCTTGGAGTGCTTCGGCGGCTGGTTCTGGTCCTGGTGGCCGACGTTGGAGGCGCTGCCGTTAAGCTGCGCGGCGGAGGGGACCCTGCCGACACAAAGCACCCCGTCAAGCTGCGCGGCGGAGGGGACCCTGCCGACACAAAGCACCCCGTCAAGCTGCGCGGCGGAGGGGACCCTGCCGACACAAAGCACCCCGTCAAGCTGCGCGGCGGAGGGGACCCTGCCGACACAAAGCACCCCGTCAAGCTGCGCGGCGGAGGGGACCCTGCCGACACAAAGCACCCCGTCAAGCTGCTGCACTCAAAAAAGTCTCCAAAGAATGTGCTTTGTAGCTACAAAGAAAATGAAGGCATTGTAGAATTGCTTCGTATTGCGAAGGATTTTGCTTCATAATACGAAGCATTTCTTCGTAGATTTTACAATGCCTCTGTTTTCTTCGTATTGCGAAGCGATGCTTCGCAGACTTTTTACTGTGTGCTGCTGCTGTTTCAGCGCGCACCCACGTCAAAGTTGCACAGTTCAAAAAAAAAGCTAAAAGTTGCCCAGTTCCGAGTTCAAAACGCGCCAAAAGTTGGAAAGTTCAAAATGTGCTTAAAGCGGCTCAGTTTAAAATGGGCCAAAAGCTGCACAGTTCAAAATAGGCCCAGTGCCCAGTGAGAAGAGGTCAAAAGCAGAAGGTTCTAACCGCGACACGTCAATGGAACGCCAATCAGGAGAAATGACGAAAAACGTTTCCTATTGTGACCACTTTCAGACGTCGTTTTTACGACCTGTTTTGACCCCCCGATTCTGAGACCCCAGCGAGAACACGCCGTTCCAAGTGAGGTCATAATGAGGTCTACCAATGACATTTTTACGTCCAAGTGACATCCTCCGTCATCAGTTAGACTTCATTTTGACATCATTTTGACTTGCTGTTCTCCTTGGGACAGCACACAGTGGGCGAGCCATGCGCAGGCGGCCAAAACTCTGGGCGCGTTTTAAGCTCCAGAGTCGCTGAATGGGACTAGCACGGAACGAGTGACACTACCAATGGATTCCTCGTTCGGAGAGCAGTCTATTGGTCGACGCATTCGAGACCCATTTAGCGACTCTGGAGCTCAAACCGCGTCTACAGTTTAGGCCGCTCGCACCGGTCTTCTGGCCCACTGTGGAGCGCCCTGAGTGGGGAGTGCGCGTGCGTACTGTACCTCGGCAGCGGCGGCACGTGCATGCTGCCGCCCTGGGACGGCGAGTGGTGGTTGCCGTTGGTGGCGGCGGAGGCCGGGTCCGCGGCGCCGCCGTGCTGGTGGCGGTCGCGGTGCGAGGCGCCGCCGCCGTGGCCGAGTAGCGATGACGCGCTGGGGCTGAAGGGCAGCGGCGGGATGGACATGGCGGACCGCGACACCGGCTGGCTGTTGACGCTCAGCCGGTCCGTGCTGCCGCCGTCCTCGTGGCTGCAATAATGCATGGAGGCGGCCGTCACACAGTGGGCCAGACGACCGACTGAGGAAGTCAAAACTCTAGACGCGTTTGGAGCTTCAAAGTCGCCAATAGGACTCGAACCGAACGTGTGACCCCACGAATGGATTGCTCTTCGAACGAGGAATCCATTAGTGGGGTCACTCGTTCGATTCGAGTGCCATTTCCCGACCCTGGAGCTCGAAACGCGTCTAGAAATTTAGAGCCTGCGCCGGTCTTCTGGCCCACTGTGCGTCAGAGGGAAGGCCACTGGCAATACCCCGCGCGCGATGAAACTACACTGTACGTAGACCGACTCCATGTGTCGTTTTCGTCGTTCTGTCTCTGTCGCACCCATACGGGACGCTCCATGAGCGCGAGAGAGACAGAGCGACGAAAACGACTCTCCGAACTAAGGCGTGAAGTTGCGCTTGGAAGAGCTCACACTCGTGACGCACTTTGCCTCTGTAAGTATAGGTAACTTTTGCTACATCTGCCCCCCCCCCTTAATTCGGATCCCCCCTGGATCCGCCCTTGCTCCAGCGAAGACGTGCCCACCCACCTCTTGAGGCTGCGGCGCGAGGAGCGGTGGCCCCGCCGCCGGTTGTTGGGGGACATCTTGACCTTGGCGGGCTTGGCGGTGGTCTGGATCACGGTGTAGGGGATCTCCCGGAGCTGGGCCTCCGTCATGCCCTCCGTGTCCACGAGGTCGAAGTCCAGGTGCTGCTTGAGCTCGTCCGGGAGCCGCTTGTTCTCCGAGGGGGAGCGCGACCGCGACCTGCAGAGGAGGCCACCAAGTGGGTCAAGCAGCAGGGGGGCCGTGGCGCAGCCCGCGGACCCACTAATGAAGGTGGGTGCCGCAAGGCCGTCGCACAGTGGAACAGCCAGAAGACCGGTCATCATCATCATCATCATCATCATCATCATCATCATCAGCGCTTTTAGGTCTCAAAAGACCTTTAGCGTTCGAGTAAGCAACTACAACAGACTCGGCACGCAGACTACAAACCTCAAATGCAGGCAGCGGCCAGGCTGCTGCAGTCACCCTCTAACTGGGTGGGTAAGGGCAGCCGTCGGAGGCGGTCAAAATCCCGGACGCGTTTTGAGCTCCAGAGTCAATACATGGGACTCGAACTGAACGTGTGACCCCACCAATGGATTGCCCTCCGAACGAGGAATCCATTGGCGGGGTCACACGTTCTGTTCGAGTCTCATATAGCGACTCTCTGGAGTTAAAAATCCGTCCGGGATTTTGACCGCCTGCGGCCCCCTGAGTGAGAGAGTGAGTGTGAGTGTGAGTGAGAGAGAGAGAGAGAGAGAGAGAGAGAGAGAGAGAGAGAGAGAGAGAGAGAGAAAGAGAGAGAAGAGACAGAGACAGAGAGCGCTCAAACCCCGTCCGGGATTATGACCCCACCCATGGATTGCTCTCTGAACGAGGAATCCATTGGCGGGGTCACACGTTCCGTTCGAGTCCCATTTAGCGACTCTGGAGCTTAAAACACGTCCGCGGACCGCCTGCACCGGTCTTCCGGCCCACTGTGCGTCCGTCGTGACTCCGTACATACCTGTGCTTGGTCCTGACGCGGCGCTTGTGGCGGCCGTGCGCGCTGTCGGTGTGGTGGGCGGCCTCGGTGTCGGCGTGGTGGCCGGGCGCGTGGCCGGGCGCGTGGCCGGGCCGCCGGCTGCTGCTGCTCACCACGGTGGCCTGCTGCACGCGGCCGGCCGTCTGCGGCCCACCCTCCGCCTGCCGGCGTTGCACCTCCCGCCACTGCCCCGTCGAGTCCACCAGCTCCACGCGGCTGCCGCTGCAACCACACACCACGGGGGAGATTATAGACGCGCTGCTGCGATACTGTGTGAAAATTTTTGGTTGGCGGGTCCCACTGTCGGAACTTTTCGAGACGAAATGGAAAAATCACGGAGTTTTTCCGAAATATTTGTATGAAGCTCTCCATTTTAGCAAAGTCTGGACTTTCTCCATAAAATTTCGGAAACTTGGGCCAAAATGGATGGTTCTACAGCAGCATATCACGAAAAAAGATTCTTTACTAGGACAAGGATTACCGTTGTATGTGGCGTGAAGGAGAAGGGTGGTTCCCTTCGTGTTTGAGTCAGTTTTTCTTTCCTTTTAGGAAAATATATGAGATGTACGTAAGAAACAATTTGTTTGTTCATTCCTGACTTTAAAATGCTTCGGAGAAGCCCTTTTAAAAACATATTCAAATGTGCATGGATTTTACCTCCCTGTGAGACCAGCTCTAGCTCCCAAGAAAATTGGTTTCAGTCCTGTGAAAATTCCTCCGAAAAAAAAAAAAAAAAAAAAAGAACTGAACGGAGTCTCCATGTACAGATTCACAGAGTTTTTCTTCATTAAATTTCGGAGCTAATTTTTGACAGTGTGGAAGGGCACACCAGGAAGAGCATCAACTGGAAAAGAAAGATTTAACGCAGAAAGGATCGCTGTTGCAAGCCAAGCCTTGAGGCGGTCGCGGGGCGCCTGTGAGGTAGGCCACCCATCCGTCCTGCGACACAGCGAAGCGCAGACGGTGGCCTACCCTGTCATCCACAGGCGCTAACTTGACACTAGAACTTGAGAGGCTAGACCACAACTGATCGTCGGCCATTCCGGGCCCGGTAACTGCCATACTTGCACTGCACAGCATGGCTGACCGACCGTACACACTAAATGTTGTGTACAATTTTGTACGAGACATCACAGTTTTTTGTGCAGATGAACTTTTCGTACAATTATCGTACGAAAATCTGCGCAAATTTCCCCATTTTTGGCCCGCCCTTCTATTTAAAAAATAGGGGGAGGGCATATGCATTTGCCTTTGTGTCTGTGTGTCGTCGTTGTCGTCGTCTGTGTACAAGGAAGGAGTTGAGCTGGAGTGACCAGATTTGGAGGGTACTTCAGGAGGGCCGTCCGAACAAACAATCCGGTGGTGCAAATCCCGTCCGACCCGCGCAAGGCCTGCAGCAGCTGCATCATGGTTTGCATGGGCGGGAGGGGGATTTCCGCCATTATTGGTGCTAGCAGGGCACATAGGGGTATTTTTGGAATCAGGGCGACGAGACAAGATGAATGGACCTGGTCCCGACCCCATCGGCCGCTTTTACAAGTTGGCCAGATCAGGATCTTCAAAAAAGGGGGTCGACCGACTAAAAAAATTTATTGCAGATTTCGATTGGTCTCAGCAAGACCTTTTCAACGAGGGGTCGGAAAGGGGGTCCAGGAGCCCGACTTCGTCTATTAGTCACATCAGGATCTTGAAAAAAGGGGGTCGACCGACTGAAAATTTTTACTTAAGTTTTCGATAGGTCTTGGCAAGACCTCTTCAACGAGGGGTCGGAAGGGGGTCCAGGAGCCCGCCTTCATGAGTTATGTGAAAAAGTGCGACGGGCTCGTTTTGCGCTCCTGCTGTGCCTCCATTGCAAGGAGTTGCAGTAGCATGGCAAATATGAGTATTTTCGGAATGAGGGCTAAGAGACAAATGAAATGGGCATATTCTAAGGACAGTTGGAGTAAAAAGTGTAAGGACTTTTGCATATTGTGAATAGAAGGGCGGGCCTAAGTCACGATGGTACATCGATAACTTTGCCTTACCCGCTCACGGGGTGTTTGATGAGAGCGGGCCGAAGGCCCGGGCCTTCGACTGGCCAAGTTGGGTCTGATGCGAGGGCCGAAGGCCCGAGGAAAGGCCGCCGGCAGGCCAAGCTGGGCCGGCCCCCTGTCGAACCGAGTTGCCGGCGCAGCGAAGCGGAGCTGGCAACTCGGTTCGACGGAAGGGCGGGCCCTAGCTTGTTATACACAATCTCGTACGGAAAGTTCATCTGCACAAAGAACTTTGATGTCTCGTACAAAATTTGTACAAAAACATTTAGTGTGTGCGCTGAGTTCATGTACCCCAC
This sequence comes from Stenchaetothrips biformis, assembly GCA_030522485.1. Classification (NCBI taxonomy): domain Eukaryota; kingdom Metazoa; phylum Arthropoda; class Insecta; order Thysanoptera; family Thripidae; genus Stenchaetothrips; species Stenchaetothrips biformis. The sequence continues at coordinate 5,102,207 of CM060103.1, read as the reverse complement.
TCACGTGTCCCCAGCCGAAGTGGACGGTTTATACGCCACAACCCAGGTCACAACCTCGGTTCGACTCAAGTGTCCTACCGCCTCTGCGGCCGAAGCGTTGAACTGCGTTCAAAACCCCGTGACTCGACGCGGACGCTGGGCGTGGTCATGACCCACCTGTTGCTGGACTTGTGCCGCGACTTGTGGCGGTGGTGGCGGTTGCGGCAGCGGCTGTGGCAGCGCTCCGAGCACTTGGACACCTCGCTTTCGCTGTCCGACCCCTTCCTGCTGCGGTGCCGGCGGTGCCTGCGAAAGGACGACACGACGGTCAGTCGCTGCGTGGCTCTGTCTTTGTCGCACTCATGGGGCGTCCCGTAGGAGAGAGAGAGAGAGAGAAAGAGAGAGAAAGAGAGAGAGAGAGAGAGAGAGAGAGAGAGAGAGAGAGAGAGAGAGAGAGAGAGAGAGAGAGAGAGAGAGAGAGAGAGAGAGCGCGCAACGAAACTACCACCCCGCCAACTACCATCCCGCCGGCTGGTTATTGACGGGGTGGTGTTTGAAGGGGTGATGTACGACGGGGCACAGTGGGCCAGAATACCGTTAGAGGCGGTTAAAATTCCAGACGCGTCTTGAGCAGCCGAGTCGCTAAATGGTACCAGAAACCGAACGTGTGACCCCACCAATGGATTCCTCGTTCGGAGAGCAATCCATTGGTGGGGTCACACGTTCGGTTCGGGTCCCGATCAGCGACTCTGGCGCTCAAAACCCGTGCGGGATGACCGCCTCCAGCGGTTGTCTGGCCCACTGTGCGCCCGGTGCAAGGCCGGATCCAGAGGGGGGGGGGGGGGGCAAAAGGACAATGCCCCCCCCCCGACCCCTAGATAGCAGCCTAAGAGGTAGGCAAAAAGCACCACTTTACCCCCTGTAAGTAGGCAAAAAGTGCTTCTTTGACCTCCCCTTGGGCCGACTCTGGATCTGCCACTGGCTCGGTGGTCGACGGGCCGGTGCAGGGTCCTCACCTGCGGCAGGGCCTGGAGTCCGTGGAGCTGTGGCTCTCCACGCTGGAGGAGCGGCGGTGCGGCCCACTGGCGTGCCTCCTACTGCTGGAGGCCGCCTGCGCCGCCACGATGCGGCCCGTGCTGGCGGCCGACCGCAGGCTGCGGAGGCTGCGCGGGCTGGACGCGCTGTTGTACAGCCCCCGCGCGTGCGGCTCCGTCCAGGGCGCGCTGCGCGTGCTCAGCGGCGGCGACGGCCGGCGGCTGCGAGGCAGAGGTCGCGGGTTCAAATACTGGCTCAGGTCAACGCTTTTACCGCCACGTCGAGAATCCAAGAGTTGCGGGTTTGATCCTGGCTCAGGTTGTTGCGGTATTCGTGACATTTAGTTCAATCAAAGGTCGCGGGTTCGAGGTCAAATGCGTTTTTCGTCGCGTCAGCTACCTACAGGTAGCGGGTTCAAATAATGGCAAAGCGTTTTTTTTTTTTGTCACGTGTGCTTACATGGCCGGGGCGGTGATGACGGAGGCGGGGCTGGGGATGCCCTTGTCCTGCGGCGCCAGGCTGTCGCGGTTCTCGATCTCCTCCACGCTGGGCGCTGGGAACCGAAAACAGTTCAGTAACAGGCGGTAAACCGAGTCACGCTCACGGCGGTCAACGCACAGTGGGCGGAGGCGGTCAAAATCCCGGACGCAAATGGAGCTCCAGAGTCCCCCAAATGTGACCCGAACCGAACGTTTGACCCCACCAATGGGTTCCTCGTTAGGAGAGCAGTCCATTGGTGGGGTCACACGTTCGGTTCGAATCCCATCCAGCGACTCTGGAGCTCCAAACGTGTCTAGAGATTTCGCTGCCGGCGCTTGTCTTCAGGCCCCAAGGAAAAATTACTTTTAATTTTGATGTACAAATAATTTCGATGAATTTTAGGCTAAAACTACAGAATTTTGAGAAGAATTTCGACGAATTTGAGTAAACTTTAAACTTTATGTGAATTTTTGTGTACAAATTTGGATGAAGTAATCTCCCCTAGTGTGGCCCACTGTGTGGCGGCGGCGCTCTCATAAAACCTTACGAAGTATTTTGAGCATATGAACGGTACAAACTATAAGGTTTGTTATACGAAGAAATAGTTTGTAAATTACGAAGAATTTTCTTTGTAAGCTTATGTATGCTCAAAATACTTTGTTATATAACAAGCTACTTTTCTTTGTAAGGACTGTAATAGTTTGTAAGGTTCTCTCAGTGCGGACTTACTGTGCGGGGCCCCCTCCACGACGCGGCGGCCCTGCCACTTAGACGAGGCGGTGGACGAGGCGGCGCCCTCCACCACCCTGCGCTGCTGCCTGCGGCTCGGCGACCGCTCGAACGTCGGCGGCGCCCGGCGGCCCGCCTCCACGTCGCACCGCGCCTGCTTCTCGGTGCGCCCACTGTGACCAGCAACACGTCAACACATAACGCGTCAATAGGGTACTCCGCAGAAGCGTTGTCAACGCATGGAAAAGAAATGAAGCCTCACGACACTGTAAAAATTTCTATACTTTTGTACGGGAAATGTACGGAAGAATATAGTACGGAAGTACGGACGAAAGTACGGAACGTCCGTACCTGTTCCATTTAAGCTCATGCAAACGGGTACGGAAAAAAGTACAGAAAGTTCCGTACTTGGCAAGTACAGACGGTCCAGGCAAATTGTTGACCAGACATGTTCCGTACTTTTTCCGTACTTTTTTTCCACCAGTGGGAGGATACTCGCCTGTACCGGAAGCGGGAGCTGAGCCTGAAGATCTCGTTGGGCGCGGGGGAGACGCGCACCAGGCGGAAGAAGGCATGGTGCTCCACGCAGCACTTCCACAGCTGTTTGCACGCCGTCCGCGAGGGCGTCTCGAACCCGTAAGTGCTCTCCTCATTCTGAAAATTAAAAAAATAAAATAAAAAAAATCTTAGCATATATTGAAAACGAACGCTATCTAAGGACAAACGACTGCTTAACTCCACGTCATTTGTGTAATAATTAAATGTAAAGAAAGTGTCAGAGTATTTTAAATTAACTGTACTACAGCAAGGGTGCACAGTGGGCCAGAAGAGCGGCGGAGGCGGCCAAAACTCTCGACGCGTTTTGAGCTCCAGAGACGGTAAACAGGACTCGAACCGAACGTGTGACCCCCAACAATGGATTTCTCTCCGAACGAGGAATGGAATCCATTAGTGGGGTCATACGTTCGGTAAGAGTCTCAATTAGCGACGCTGGAGCTCAAGACCCGTCCGGGATTTTGACCGCTTCCTGGTCCACAGTGCAACTGCTTGATTCTACGACTTCTATAAGTAATACTCTAATGCATAGAAAGTTTCAAAGTATTTTGCAAATTTTTAACTCTGTCTGTACGACAGCAAGGAAGACGCTGTGATTTTTGCCTGGTTGGATGACTTTCATGTAAATAAAGAGTTTTTTCACGTTGACTCATCGGACTCACGTTTTTATCACAGACGCGGAGCATAAAGTATCGCCCCTTGAAGTAAATTTTGGTAATTCTCGGCCAATAGTAGTTGCCGACTTTGTTCTTGTTCCTCAGGACGATGATGCCGCTGGGGGTGAGGCCAAGGAAGTACTCCACATTGTCCTCCCCCTGCAAAAACACAAAAAAAAAACAACGACAATTTGGGACGCCACATACATTTATTTATCTAGAAAAAACACTTCGCTTCGGTAACGTCTCTCACCAGCACCGGATGCAAATCGACACCGTACATGTCCAGCCATTTGACTCGGTCCAGGTACGCCAATTCCGCGTCAGCAGGCAGTTGCCCTCTGAAAAATAGATGATTAGCTTTTTTTAAAAAAAAATTAATAAATAAAAGAGTAAATTACACACTTTGTGTTTATGCGCAATTTTCCGTTCCGGACTGCAATACATCTTCACATCATTTAAGTCCAAAATAAGCGTGCTCCACCAGAAATTCAACAGGTCGCAACCGAATATTTTTGTTCAGAACAGGTGAAATTGACACTTTCCCTGTAGTTTTGGCATACACTGAACTTCGATTCGTAAATTTCACAGTTTTGAAATAAAACCAAAGCAGCCAACATTTGATTTAATTTCGAACGATTCGCGCACCTCTCACTACATACACACGCACACTCCCCCCCCCTCTCTCTCTCTCTCTCTCTCTCTCTCTCTCTCTCTCTCTCTCTCTCTCTCTCTCTCTCTCTCTCTCTCTCTCACACACACACACACTTACAGCAAGCCCTTGTGCAGCTCCGATATCCGCGACTCGAGTTCGGCGGACTGGTTGGAGACGAAGCGGAACTCGGACACGTAGCCTGGGGAGTGGCGGCGGGGGTCGTAGTCGCCCAGTTCAGCTGGAAAAGTGAACAACGGGAATAAATCAAGAGCCGGGCTTGAATTGATGGCTGCTTTACAAACATGCTCGTCCTGTCCTGGTGGCGGTACACAGTGGGCCAGAAGCGCGGTGCCTTCGGCCAAAACTTCAGACGCGTTTTGAGCTCCAGAGTCGCTGAACAGAACTCGAACCGTACATGGGACCCCACTAAAGGATTCCTCGTTCGGAGAACAATCCATTGATGTGGCCACACGTTCGGTTCGAGTCCCATTTAGCGACTCTGGTGGTCAAAGCGCGTCCGGACTTCGACCGCCTCCATCTTCTGGCCCACTGCGGTGCAGTAGCGACACTTACATTGCACCACGTAGGCTCCTAGCTCTGCGGCTAGGTCGAAGTTGACGGGCAGGCGGCCCTGGAGGATGTCCTGTTTCACCTGGAGGTAGAACTGGTACCTAAGGACACACGAAACGACACAGTGAACAAGGAGTAAACAAATGTTGTCAGTCACAGTAGGACAAATTTATAGGTGACAATTTTGTCAATTCGAACACAGATGCTCGGAAAAAACGGTTCCTGGTTTTGCCAGGTAACCTCTAGTAAAGACGTGGGCGATTTCCAGGGTGTTTCTGGGAAAATCAGGAACCGTATTCGCCGCGAGCATGACATTGTATGAAGCTCCTGTGCACTTAATGCTTTGGCGTGACAACAAAGTCATCTCCTGATTGATGGCATTCTTGTGGTGAAAATTGGCCTTAGATATGTAAAATAGTGACAACCGAATTGCCGTGAGCAGTTTTCACACCTACCGGGTGATTTCCTCGAGGAGCTTGCAGGGATCCGCGGCGTAGAATTTCACTCCGAAGTACAGTGTGCATGAGATGGTCCCCTTCAGCTCCCTCGCCACCTTTTTCGTCGGATCCAGCCAGTGCTGAAAAAACAACAACAACAGTGAAAACAACAGCCGACGCCTGCTGTGAAAACTGAAGAGTGAGTTTATACATGGTTGACTCTTATGAGAGTCAACTTTAAGAGTGTACACGGTTGACTCTCATGAGCGTCAACCTGAAAGTTGACGCAGATCGTCTACTGCATGCTGTAAAAAAACAAACAAAAATACCGAGTACGTGACAAGAAAAAAAGTACACTCTAATTTGTGGTATTCCTGCCCCATACATTTTTTTTTACAGGATGCCTGTCAAGAAAACGATAATTTGCTAGGCATGTTGTTTCCCAACCTCAGCCCCTGCGATCGACAAGGTAGGCAGACCCGCTTCACATGGGCGGTGAGTGGGCCTGCCAATCCTGCCGTTTGCAGGGGCGCCCATGAGAGCATATACACTCTGCAAACTGAGAAGCGTGTACAGGATCATAGGAGTTCATGGATCATAATTTGCGCCAACTTTCAAGTTGACTCTCATAAAAGTCAACCGGGAACATTCTTCACGCTCTCAAGATCCTACCGAGCTTTTTCTTCGTAATACAAACAAAAAGTTCAGTATTATAACAGCACTGCGAAGGTAGTAACCTATGGTGAAGGATTCTCAGTAACTTACGACCAATATCTTTGTATTACGAACAAATTTCTCGGTATTATGATACACTTGTGCGTAGAGTACTGAGAATGAGAATCAGCTTAGTATTATAACAGCACGGCATTTCTCAGTAGGATATTGGGAGTGCAGTTTGAAGAGTGCTCGCTCAAAGGCCCCTGCGATCGGCAGGGTAGGCCATCCCGCACACCAGCCCCGTGAAGCGGGTCTGCCTATCCTGTCAGGGGCCGACCTGAGGGTGCGGCTGCTGCTGTGTCCTGGTCGTGGCTCGTCACGGCAGCGACAAGTGCCCCATCCCTCGCTCGCCCCGAAGACGCGCACAGTCGGACAAAAGACAAGTGGAACGGGTTTAGAGCACCATCAGTCAAATTAGACCTCGAACCGAACTTGTGACCCACCAATGGATTTCTCTCCGAAACAGTAGTTCGAGTCCTGTTTAGCGACTCTGGAGCATAAAATGCGATACACTGGTAAACAAGACGTAACGCAAGAAATATTGTTGTTTCCCCTCCCTCTCCCCCCCCCCAACCCTTTCCCTTCTTTTCTACTTGACACCGCAGCACGCCGTCGCCCCTTATCACTCCATTGTCTAACAGATAACGAGTTGCACACCCTTTGAGGGGGAGGATGAAGATGATCCCGTCGTGATACGATGCAATGGAGACACACTCTTTAACTTTCAGCCTAAGCCCCCCCCCCCCCTCCCCCGGTCCTCTGTTCTCTTCCGCAGAGACTTTGCTCGACGCTCCGCTGATAGACACCAAACTTTTCCTCGCGTAAACACATTTTTCACGCTGCGGGCAACTCGGGACGCAACGTCGTGTTGCCTTCGGACCCGCCCGCACAGTGGGCTGGTGGCGGTCAGAATCCCGGACGTGTTTTGAGCGCCAAAGTCGCTAAATGGGACTCGAACCGAACATGTGACCCCACCAATGGATTCCTCATTCAGAGAGCTGTTCATTGGTGGGGTCACGTGTTCGGTTCGAGTCCTGTTCAGCGACTTTGGAGCTCAAAACGCGATTAGAAGTTTGGCCACCTGCGCCGGTCTTCTGGCCCACTGTGAACCGCCATTGTATAGTGCCTGCGCCACTGGCAAAGAAAAATTACAATGCTGTTTGAAAATAAAAGAGTTTGAAAACGAGTTCACGTTTACAGTATATTAATTACTTCTGGCCGCTATGAACTATTAAGTGTTCTTGTGCCCGAGAGCAAAGACCTTCATCGAGCTTTTGGCAATAATAGACGATCTCAATTCTCAAGAAATTTTACACAGCATTCTCTATACCTTCCCCGTGTCTTTACAGACAGACCAACATCTATTCATGATTTCTGTAACCTTGCCACCACAATTTTTTTTTTTATTTTTTTTTTTTTAAATGATTGAAGCTGATTATTTGATTTTATAACAACTAAAAAGTTTTAAATTTAATTACGACTATACGTGACTTTCGTGAAGATCCAACATGCTAGGACTCCCGGGGCTCGTACGAATGTGTGCCATCGTTGATCTCGCTTCACTATTGTGACGATTGTGGCGACCGACTCTTTTTTTCGGGAGTAGCAACACATTAATTAATCGCGTCGTGGTGGCGAGTGAAATCATGGGCAGTGTCTGCCGAAACATGAGATCTAATTCTCCGCCAACGCACTTGGGCCAATGGGGTCACATAGGAGCTGGCGGGTGGTGCCGGGCGGAGCTCGGCACACAGTGGGCCAGAGGACCGGCGCAGGTGGCCGAATCTCTTGACGCGTTTGGTGCTCCAGAGTTGCTAAACAGGACTCGAAACGAACGTGTAACCCCACCAATAGATTCCTCGTTCAAAGAGGGATCCATTGGTGGGGTCACACGTTTGGTTCTAGTCCCATAGTAACTATAGAGCTCAAAATGCTTCCGGGGTCTCGACCGCCGCCACCGGTCTTCTGGCCCACTGTGCGGCGGAGTCTGGCGCGGTTTCTGATCATACGTCATGTGCGAAGGGGATACTATAGCCATCCATATATGGAGCCGCGCACGCACGCTCGCACTCACTCACACATGTCCGCACTCACACCCCTCCCTCTTAGACATTCACACACACACACACATGGAGGTAGCACCCCCCCTTTCCCTCTCTCTCTCTCTCTCTCTCTCTCTCTCTCTCTCTCTCTCTCTCTCTCTCTCTCTCTCTCTCTCTCTCTCTCTCTGTGTGTCACTCACACACGCACCGGCGAGGCCCGCGTTAGTTCACCCAGATGGGGCGAGAAACCTCAATTTGCAAAGCGGAGTAATAATTGCCCCAAGGGATGAACAACGGGCCGAGGAGCGAGGAGGCGATCGGAAGTTGTTTTCTACAGCCCAAGCCGCGTAATTGGGTTTTAGATCCGCGGGGGGAATTTGACTCGCTCCCGCGGATCGCAACTATAGTGCAAATTCCACTAATTTCACGCTCGTATGGCACTGCCAAAAGATAATGAGTTAAATCGATTTGACTGAAATGTTTTTTGGTTTCTTTGGGCATGTTCCAGATCACCAAAGAATCTAACAGTCAACATGACTAAAAACAATAAGATTAAACTTTTTATTCACTGCGTAATAATCAAGGGCATTTCAAAGAGGAGGGTTTTCGTTCTGTCGGCATTCACAGGCCAAAAGCGGAAAGAACATACCTGTCCTTATCTACAAACGAAAAAAAAAGAGAGAAAACTGTAAAAGTTAAAAATGAATATTGACTGACCGGTTGGTTGGCTGTGTCCAGGTACCGCAGTCCGAAGTAGGCCGTCTCCAGGAGGTTGAGGTGCCGGAACACCGTGTCCAGGACTTCATGGCCGGGGCTGTTCTCCTGCAGACAGAAAGCCGCATAATCAGTTCACGGAAACACACGGAAACTCGGGAGTTCATGACATTAGCGCCTCTGTGGGCGAGACTGTGTGCACACTGCACACATGCCACTACCGCACAGTCGGCCAGAAGACCGGTGGAGGCGGTCAAAATGCCCGGGCGTTGCTCCAGCGTCGCTTAATGGGACTCGCACCGAACGTGTGACCCCACCAATGGATTTAAGCCATCTATTGGTGGGGTCACACGTTCGATTCGAATCCCATTCAGCGACTCTGGAGCTCGAAACGCTTCCAGAGTTTCGGCCGCCTGCACCGGTCTTCCGGCCCACTGTGTGCACGCTGTTTGCGCAGGTGCGCACTTTTCCGACGGCACCTGTCTGACCCGCTGCCTAAGCAACCTGCAGACAAAGGGGAACACGCTCGGCAGAGCGAGTAGTGCCTCGAGTAGGGCGAAACATTTTAATGAACAATTATTTGTGCAAACTTGTGTACTCAGTACGACACGCCCAGTTATTCTCGATGTGTAGCCTACTTTGGAACACATGCGACCAAGCTTGCACTCACAAATATACATCCTCGTCTCTCTCTCTCTCTCTCTCTCTCTCTCTCTCTCTCTCTCTCTCTCTCTCTCTCTCTCTCTCTCTCTCTCTCTCTCTCTCTCTCTCTCTCTCTCACACACTCACACACACACACACACACACACACACACACACACACAAAGACGCACAGAGATGAGTGCGCATCAATGTGCACTTCAACAACTGCAGCACGCTTAGACATAGGCACGCCCGACACTCGGCTCATGCACAGAAAAATCTTCTTGCGCACTTTGCCCGGACTTAACGTCTCATAATTTTGCTGGATTTGTTTCTTTTCTCTTTTTGGGGGGAAGATTTTTGATTTCAAGGGATTTCAGATACCCAAGTGGATTTCGCGAGTGGTTGTCCTCTCGTTGACCTCGGACATAACGTCTTGTCTAGGATTCAATACGACCTTTTGCTGCCCCCCCCCTCTCTCTCTCTCTCTCTCTCTCTCTCTCTCTCTCTCTCTCTCTCTCTCTCTCTCTCTCTCTCTCTCTCTCTCTCTCTCTCTCTCTCTCTCTCTCTCTCTCTCTCTCTCTCTCTCTCTCTCTGTCTCTCTGCATGTCGGCCGATTACCCGACTCATTTTCTTCCTTCCTCTGTCGACATGGTTTCGACACATGAGAGCGAGAGCCCCCGTGAGGTCGCCTGCCCGCCCGGCTCTCGCCATCCTGTCTGTTGAGGTGGGCGCGGCGGGGCGGGGCGGGGTGAGGCGGGGTGAGGCGGGGCGGGGCGGGGTGAGGCGGGGTGAGGCGGGGCGGGGCGGGGTGAGGCGGGGCGGGGTGAGGCGGGGCGGGGCGGGGCAGGGCGGGGCGGGGCGGGGTGAGGCGGGGCGGGAGATTTATTTTGGGCACTGGGTGCGCTGCGGCGCTGGGCGTGCACCCACCAGCGCAGCCGAACCATTTGTACTGTTTTGCCCCCCCAAGGCGGCCTGTCCGTTTGGTCCCATTGAGAAGCTTCAGGCGCCCGCCGACCGGGGCCCCACCCCGCCACGCCCCGCCACGCCCCGCCACGCCCCGCCCCGCCCCGCCACGCCCCGCCACGCCCCGCCACGCCCCGCCACGCCCAGCCCGCGGACGGACGCGTGCCTCCGACACGTGTCCCGACCGTGTCCGGACACGCGCGTGTGGGCGACGCGCCGCGACGGGGTGGGGTGGGGTGGGGCGGGGCGGGGCGGGGCGGGGCGGGGCCGCTTGCGCGCGGGGAAAGGAAACGTTTCGGCGAAACCGAATCGACACTCACAAAAAAACTTGGAACGTGGATGTTGATTTTTGTTGATAGTGATTTAAAAGAACTTATGTTAAAACCATGAAGTGCTTATTGAAATACCATTCAATCAGACGTTGTGCTTTTGGTGCGGGTATGTTCGTTTGACAGAGGAAGCACCGTATGAATTCTCAACAGAAAAGTTTCCAACGGTTTTGACTGTGCGGCAGCAATTCTTCTAGGACACCACCGATTGACATCGCAGCAGCAAAATTTCGGATGTGCATCGGACCAAACATTCCTGCTGCAGAAATGATGCCGGTCGAAGTCTGCACTGCAATTCCATTGGTAAGTTTGCTTGCCACTCCAGTGGCGCTCCGTTTTGTATGCCGAAATTTGGCATTCTAGGCCGGATTGGCCTTTTAAAATGCCAAAATTTGGCGTCCAAGTTCACCGGAATGCCAAATTTTGGCATTCGAAGAGGCCAATCCGGGCCCAGAAGGCCAAATTTTGGCATTCAAAACGGAGCGCCACCGGAGTGGCAAGCAAACTTACCAATCGAATTGCAGTGTGACCTCAGGATCGACACTGAAAAGCTAAATGTGTCCTCAGGCGCGCGCGTGCACACACACACACACTCACACACTTATGTGCTCTGTGTGTTAATTTAGAAAGCACTCAAGTTTTCAGTGAAATATCTTTTTGGCAACACTGACATAACGCTAGAGGTGGTGGTGTGGTCGTGGGACAAACTACGTGGGCTAGGGAACGCCAGGGCGAGACCGTCCTTGAAAAATTAGAACAACAGTAACCAGACTCTTTTTCAGTCCGCATCCTTGACACTGCTAGTCTCCAGTGGGTATATTATGAGCTGGACCGCTAACTACCTACGCCTGTGAAATAACAAAAGTGAGGACAGGAAGGGGGGGGGGGGCGAGGGAGCACAGTGGGCCAGAAGACCGGTGCAGGCGACCGAAACTCTAGACGCGTTTTGAGCGCCAGAGTCGCTAAACAGGACTCAACTGAACATGTGACCCCACCAATGGATTGCTCTTCGACCTAGGAATCGATTGGTTGGGTCACACGTTCGGGTCAAGTCCTGTTAAGAGACTCTACAGCTCAAAACGCGTCTAGACTTTTGGCCGCCTGCGCCGGTCATCTAGCCCACTGTGCGAGGGAAGGCAGGGGGTTCCGCGCAGCACTCTGGAGGCAGAGGCGTCCTCCCCCGGCTCTCTCCAGCGGCGCAGAGGGCGGGAGGGGGAGAGGGGGAGGTCGCTACAAATTAAAGTACGAGCTAAAATAAAATGAGAAGCGCCAGGAGTCGTATAACATGCGCGGACATATACGGAGCGGCGTGGCGCGGCTTGGCCCTGGGAGCGTGTGTGTGTGTGTGTATGAGAGAGAGAGAGAGAGAGAGAGAGAGAGAGAGAGAGAGAGAGAGAGAGAGAGAGAGAGAGAGAGAGAGAGAGAGAGAGAGAGAGAGAGAGAGAGAGAGAGAGAGAGAGAGAGAGAGACTATGTGGGGCAGATTGCGTTGGGACCACGCGTTTCCTCGCACCCCCCCTAGGCACGGCCACTGTCAAAGCTTAGACCAGGGACAGAGGAACTCGGGTCGGTATGGTGGTACCAATGCGGGCCGCGTAGGGGTACCATCGCCCAGGGAACAAAGTGAACCCCGTCGGGCTCTGTAGTACCTCGAAGTGACGTATGCTAGGGACATGGGTAGTCAACACAAAAAGCTAAAGGCACACTGAAGGACTGGCACACAGACAGACAGACAGACAAAGACACAGACAAAGACACACACACACGTCCAGACACACACACACTCTCTTTCTCTCTCTCTCTCTCTCTCTCTCTCTCTCTCTCTCTCTCTCTCTCTCTCTCTCTCTCTCTCTCTCTCTCTCTCTCTTTCTCTCTCTCTCTCTCTCTCTCTCTCTCTCTCTCTCTCTCTCTCTCTCTCTCTCTCTCTCTCTCTCTCTCTCTCTCTCTCTCTTTCTCTCTCTGACACACACACACACACACAAACACACAAAATCATCAGTAAAAGGAATGGGGAACCCTCTTTTCCGAGTTACGACGTTCTCAGTTTGCAAGAGACCCTTGAACGGTTCGCGCCGCCCAAACACCCCCTCCCCCTCCCCGCCCTCTAACCCTCTTTTAACCACAACCACAGCGAGCCCCTCCCTTCTTAACGTCGTCCGCCAACGACTATCGTTACATTCCACCCCCGGCGCACAGTGAGCCAGAAGACCGGCGCAGGCGGTCAAAAACCCGGACGGGACTTGAGCTCCAGAGTCGCTAAATGGGACTCGAACCGAACGTGTGACCCCACCAATGGATTGCTCCTAACGAAGAAGAATCCATTGGAGGAGTCACACCGAGTCACACATTCGGTTCGAGTCCCATTTAGCGACTCTGGAGCTCAAGACCTATCTAGACTTTAGCGTCCGCGCCGGTCTTCTGACCCACTGTGCGGCGTCTCGAGGCACGGCTGAACTCGGCCTCGCCGCGCAAGACACAAACAAGCCGAGCGTTTTAGAAACAACATCAGGGCGAGCCGACCCTGCGGAGCCCGAGCAGGAAGGCCCAGTGTCTCCATTCGAGAGACAGTTCCTTCATTCGGGAGACGGTTTCCCGCGGTTTTCCCGGGTTCCCCGCAACATTTTCCTTATTACAAATACGAGAAAGTATTTGGCATGATACATATTTTACAGCAGTATGCCGGAGACCAGGCTTTGCCAGAGGTGCGTATACATACTAAATTCCTTTGGACAATTTCCGCACGTGGTCGCGCACGCTTTTGCGCATAACGTGCTTTTTGCACAAATTTGTGAGCCATTTCGCACAAACTTCTAAGACAAAGTTCGCATGTTTAAAATTGTGTGAAACCACGTATAAAATTGTAAAAATACATTTTGTGTGTATACATGAGTTCATAAGTACAGGAGGGTACGCCTTTGAAAAACGCTTTTAGGCAAGAAAGCGGCAAATGGATTAGATATGCAAAGAGAGAGAGAGAGAGAGAGAGAGAGAGAGAGAGAGAGAGAGAGAGAGAGAGAGAGAGAGAGAGAGAGAGAGAGAGAGAGAGAGAGAGCAGAAAGAGAGGTGAAGGCTGGGTGCGTTTGACGCGTGGTTTGACGCTTTGCGGCCGAGTCACACATACGGCATTCAACGACAAGTGAGTTGTTGTATGCGTGAGAGGTGGCCGGGCGTGGCGTGGCGTGCGTCGCACAGCGGGGGCGCGCGTGGCAGTTGAGAATTTTGTTTGAGTTGGACAGGTAGGGTACACCGCGCGGCTCGCCGGCAAAGAGGGCTGCGGCTGCGGTGCCCCGCAAGTCAGACAAGGCGGACGAACACACACACACACACACACACACACTCTCTCTCTCTCTCTCTCTCTCTCTCTCTCTCTCTCTCTCTCTCACACACACACACACAAGCACACACACCACTCTCCCCCTCAACTCTATTCGGGCCCAACCGGCCTCTCTCTCCCCGTCGCTTGGAGGCGTTCCTGGGCGTTTCCCAAAACCATGCCTCTCCCGTACGCGCCGTTTAACGCGGCGAAACTTTGATTGACAAGCCCCTCCCCTTCCCCCTCCCCTTCCCCCTCCCCTAGAGCCACCCCCTGGGTGCCCAGAAGCACAGCCCAGGCCCTGGCCGGCATGAATACATTTATCTGTCGTTTGCGCTGAGAGTGTGCGCGGCTCGCGTGACTTCCTCAAAGTCCCATCCAGGCGGCATCCATCCTCTACACCCCACAGTGGGCCGGAAGACCGGCGCAGGTGGCCGAAACTCTAGACGCGTTTTGAGCTCCAGAGTCGCTGAATGGGACTCGAACGGAACGTGTGACCGCACCAATGGGTTCTCGTTTAGAGAGCAATTCATTGGTGGGGTCACACGTTCGGTTCGAATCCCATTTAGTGACTTTGGAGCTCAAAAAACACATCCGCCGCCACCGGCCTTCTGGCCCACTGTGCGTCCCTGCTTCCTTCCTGCTTCCGACTTGAAAACCCGCCCTGCGTCCATCCGTTGCTCAGCGCCTTCTGAAACCGACTCCAAAAAGTTTCAGGCTTTGTTTCATTCCGAGGGGGCCGCGGCGCGACGCTTCGCCGGTTTCCGGTTGACAGACTTGTGCTGTCTGAACACTCTTTCTCTCTCTCTCTCTCTCTCTCTCTCTCTCTCTCTCTCTCTCTCTCTCTCTCTCTCTCTCTCTCTCTCTCTCTCTCTCTCTCTCTCTCTCTCTCTCTCTCTCTCTCTCTCTCTCTCTCTCTCTCTTTCTCTCTCTCTCTTGCACCCATACGCCCCTGTAAGTGCGAGAGAGACAGAGTGACGAGAATCAGTCAGCTGGCTGAGCCTGGCCGTGGCGCGCATGGGCTCCGTTTCAGCCCACCTTCCACGGCACTGTGAAAATTTAGTCTATAAATTGATGGCAACCTCAAGGCTAATTTTCCTTACAAGGGAAGGGATATGTCATGAAACCAGTTGATGACTTAGTTGTCACGACTATACAATAATCATAGGAGCTTTGACTAAAATGTCACATTGATTTTTGATGGAATTGTATGTTATCGTTAAGTTTTATAAAGTGATGAAGATGAAAGCCACTTTTTTTTTTTCAATGAGTGATAACAATTTTTTACATTGGTTAAGACGGTGCGCTGAAACTGTGATGCGTTGTTTAATGTCGCAATTGATTAAAAGGCACTGGATAGTGCAGCACGAAACGCACTCGATGAAAATTTGCATGGTCACTTAATGATGAGGGCTTTTTTTTAAAAAAAATTATTTCATGAACGTTTATTGACTATATGAACAAACTAACTAGTGAGAAGATGTTGACACAGACCGTTATTGACTAGGACACTCGGTTTGGTCGTAAAATAAGGTGTCACCATCTACATCATGCTCCTCTACTTCAGTGCAATTCGCAAAATTGAAAGAGTAAAGACTAAAGCACAAAATTTGACACTTTTTTTTCCTTACTGAAGCCAAGCGGGTGCGCGGAGCAACGCTCTGGGATAACGCTCCTGGAGAAGCATGGATGACGAGATTAGGGTCATTTCGAGCCATCATGAAAAGCTGGCCGACCAAAGGCGGGGATTAGCGTCGTTAGACGAGGACGGCAGACAACGGAACAAAGAGGATAGAGAAGGATGGGGAGAGAGAGGGAGAGAGAGACAGAGAGACAGAGAGAGAGAGAGAGAGAGAGAGAGAGAGAGAGAGAGAGAGAGAGAGAGAGAGAGAGAGAGAGAGAGAGAGAGAGAGAGAGAGAGAGAGAGAGAGAGAGAGAGACAGAGAGACAGAGAGACAGAGAGACAGAGAGAGAGAGAGAGAGAAGGGGGTTGAAGAGTTTGACGATGAAAACTGCGGGCAAAGCAGGCAACGCGGAGGGGTTGAAACCAAGGCAAGAGGCGCGAAAAGATATACATCAAAACACGGCCGTCACGCGCGGAGTCGCTGCTGTGCGAGCGCATAGCAGCCCAGACACGAAATAAACGGCAGGCAAAGGGGAAGGGGACGGGGGGGGGGGGGAGAGCGTTTGGACCTGGTGATGAGGGAGGTTGACTTTTCGCAGCAGCCCGGCGCTCTCTCCCGTCAAAATGAAGGCTTTCCCGAGCAGGCGTTGACTGTTGCTGTTCTCTGCCCTCCCCCCTGCACTCTTACCCTCTCGCACAGTGGGCCAGAAGACCGGCACAGACGGCCACAACTCCAGATGCGTTTTGAGCTCCAAAGTCGCTAGCTAAACAGGACTCAACGTGGGACTCCACCAATGGATTCTTCGTTCGGAGAGCAATCCTTTGGTGGGGTCTCACGTACGGTTCAAGTCCCATTTAGCGACTCAGGAGCTCAAAAACCGTACGGGATTTTGACCGCCTCCACTGGTCTTCGAGCCCACTGTGTCCCGTTCCCCTTCATCTTCGCGTTCCCCACCTCTCTCTCTCTCTCTCTCTCTCTCTCTCTCTCTCTCTCTCTCTCTCTCTCTCTCTCTCTCTCTCTCTCTCTCTTTCAAGCAGGGTAGCGGAGCGTTTCATAAACTCGCGTATTATTCAGATGCACCCGGCAGAAAGACAGACGGCCCCGTTCGTCAAATAAAATTTGAAAGAAGGAGGCAAAGGAGGGGGGAGGGGGAGTGGAGCGATGCGGTGATACTTACACCGAAACAGGAAATGAAACCTCGGCCGGGGCGCCGTCCACAAATTATATCGAGCATTAAATGAAAAAATAAACAAACAAACAAAACAAGTCGGGTACCCGCTGTAGAAAATACTCGACTAAACATACCACCCACGCTAAGCCACTGCAGCAGCGAGGAGACGCACACACGCACGCGCACACACACACACACACACACACACACACACACACACACAGACACACACACACACACACACAGAGGCACGCGGACGCAGAGGAACTCCATACAAAACCATAGTCGATTATTCCCATTGAAACATGGCTCTTTCCGAGGACAACGACGAATAAAGGAGCAACGAATCCGCCAAGCAGAGAGCAAAGCGCAAGCGAAGTTCGGAATTCTGGAAGTGATTTTTCACGCGCAATAACCTATTGGGTGCGCGCAGTGCCGCTGTGATTTCGTTCCTCCACTGGAACTCTCCGTCGGCGGTCCTTATTTTATTTGGGAATGGTCGCTGCAGCAGAGTGATTCCGCCGCTTCGTCGCTCTGTCTCTCTCGCACGCCTACGGGGCGCCCCACGAGTGCGAGAGAGACAGAGCGACACGTTGCGCGGCGGCGGGCTTTGTTCCGCTGCCCTTTCCCATCACGAGCTTTCACTTTTCGTCGTGCCATACAGCGGCGTGGCGCGAGAGCCGTGGTCTGGACGCTCCAAACTATCGGGTGCGACCGATACCCAGTGTGTCTGTCTGTCCGTCCGCCTCATAGTGGGCCAGAAGAGCGGCGCGGGCGGCAACAGAGCTCCAGAGTCGCTAAATGGGACACGAACCGAACGTGTGACCCCACCGATGGATTCCTCGTTCGGAGAGCAATCCATTGGTGGGGTCACACGTTCGGTTCGAGGTCCATTTAGCGACCCTGGAGCTCATATCACGTCTGGGATTTCGACCGCCGCCACTGGTCTTCTGGCCCACTGTGCCTTGGTCCATGCAGTGATCGTGACGACGGCGACCCCGTGATTGATGCTCGAGATCTGGTTCGCTTTGTAGATGGACAACGGGTCAGTGCGCCAGGTACTCATTGCGTGAGTCATTCGCCTGCAGGAGGTCATTAGAGGAGGGGAAAAAACGGGCAAAACTCGGGAGCGGGATTCGAACCAGCGCCTGTCCGCCTTCAACCTGTTATTGCGCATCAAGGCTGAAACCGAATATCCCGCCGTTCAAAACGGAATGAGCGCGGAGATCAACGAGGCCGTGCCGCCGGTGGGCAGCGCCGGCGGGTACCTTGGCTGGAGCCGCATAGCTGACCGATCCACGGAGATCAACGAGGCCGTGCCGCCGGTGGGCAGCGCCGGCGGGTACCTTGGCTGGAGCCGCATAGCTGACCGATCCACGGAGATCAACGAGGCCGTGCCGCCGGTGGGCAGCGCCGGCGGGTACCTTGGCTGGAGCCGCATAGCTGACCGATCCACGGAGATCAACGAGGCCGTGCCGCCGGTGGGCAGCGCCGGCGGGTACCTTGGCTGGAGCCGCATAGCTGACCGATCCACGGAGATCAACGAGGCCGTGCCGCCGGTGGGCAGCGCCGGCGGGTACCTTGGCTGGAGCCGCATAGCTGACCGATCCACGGAGATCAACGAGGCCGTGCCGCCGGTGGGCAGCGCCGGCGGGTACCTTGGCTGGAGCCGCATAGCTGACCGATCCACAGAGTCGTCTTCGTCGCTCTGTCTCTCTCGCACTCACGGGGCGTGCCGTACAGGTGCGAGAGAGACAGAGCGACGGGTCGAGCCGCCGGGGCCGACGCGAGTTCTCCAGACAATTACAAATGAGTTACAGCCAGGGGGCAAAGTCGGCCTGTTCTAAGGAACGACGCGAAAGACGAAATGCCGGACGCGGCGTGATTGAGGCATTTTGTTTTCTAGGGAAAGACTATGAGGGTACACAGCACGAATAAAGTGAATCGGAAAAAAATGGCGCGTTCGGAAGGCAAAGGCGGTCAACAGAACAAGATTTCGAAGAATAAGAAAAGCGAGTATTCAAACCCAGAGCTATTATCGGCTATGGAAGTTGAGGAAAGTCGTCAGCTGCACCCTAAATGTATTTGTTGCATGAGACCTTCTCAAAACAATTTAGCGAGCCTTCTGATAACTCACAGCTTACCGCCCTGGAACCCTTTTTCTCGATGTGTGTGTGGGGGGGGGGGCGTAGACACGTGTATGGTAACTACCGACCTCATATACCTGTCAAGAGGTACCCGCCCCGCCTCGCACTGGAGCCTCTTGTGAATGAGAAAAGAATCATCACAAAAGTCTGGAAGAGTGCCGAAAGAATATGACATTGCTATTCAAAGGCGGAAACTGCACTGGATTGCAATAAGTCGCTGCTTCGTCATAAGAAGAAACAAATAAAAGAACGGAGCGTCCGTCGCTCCCCGACCGAGGCGGTGGGTTATGAATCATGCTGCACCGAACGTAGAGCGTTATTCCAGATCCTTCATTTCCACAGAGAGCAGAATTTCACTCCAATTCTTTTTCCCCTCTGCCCGATGGCTGGCTAGATTGCGTTCCGTTTTACGATTCTTCTCCCTACTGGTTCCGCGCGCTTCTCGGGTATTCTCGCCTCGATCGCACCAGCTGGGCTACCAGTGCACCACCCTGCAAACAGGCGCACAGTGGGCCAGAGGAGGCGGACAAAATCCCGGTCGCGTTTTGACCTCCTAAGAGTCGCTAAACCGAACGTGTGACCCCACCAATGGTTTGCTCTCCCGGAGAGGAATCCATTGGTGGGGTCACACGTTTGGTTCGAGTCCTATTTAGCGTCTCGGGAGCTCAAAACACGTCCGGGTTTTTGACTGCCTCCGGCCTCCACCGGCTTTCTGGCTCACTGTGAGGCGGGCTCTTGTCAAATTCCGACACAGCGCCTTGCATTTCCGAGTCGTTGAGACTCTTGCTGTTCTCTGCGCATTCCTCTTGTCAACAATAAAACGAGTCTAAAATGAATCGACCCGCGCGAGGTAATTTCGGCGTGTTTCTGTTTGGATTGACTATCCCGAGCAAAAGGAAATGGGTTCCTTTTTTTTAATTCGGAATTTTGTTTCTGTTTTTTTTTACAGTGTCGGTCGGGCCCCTTGCCTCGCGCTGCGCCTAATGGAGAGGACGTCACTTTTCATTAACTCCGCTAAACGCCACTGATAAAGTCAATCACAATCAACGCGTTTCCGATCGCACAGAAATGCGCCGACACACAGTGGGCCAGAGAACCGGTGGAGGCGGCCAAAATTCTCGACGCATTTTGAGCTCCAGAGTCGCTAAATGGGACTCCAAACTCCAAATGCTTTCCAAACGAGGAATCCACTTGAGGTCATACGTTCGGTTTGAGTCTCATTTAGAGACTCTGGAGCTCAAAACGCGTCTAGAATTTTGGCCGCCTCCACCGGTCTTCTGGCCCACTGTGCGATGCCAGCTAGCGCAGCTCCAGGACAGTTACGGTAATTCCCGTTAATGTTTTGTTTGCTGTAGGCTCAGTTGGTAAGGTAGGTAGGTAGGTTATGGCTCGGTGGGACGATAAGGAGCTATCAATAGGCGAAGATATTCGCTCCAGAATACAACCTCCAAACAAGAATATGTATATTATATAAATATACTTAAGTGTTAACGACCAAATCACCAAAAGCAGCATCGAATAAAAATTACACGAAAAAATTAACAAATTATTAATTTAACTTTGTAAAAACGAATCGTGAAAATTCCTGGCAAAAGTTTTGTTAAAATCATGTCAATATCTTTAAAAATTCTGAAAAATACTGTTTTGTTAACTGTTTTACTCCATGTTGTGTGTGTTCTCACAGCTACAGATCAACTTAGACCTTCAGTCATACCACTGACCTTATGGAAATTTCCAATAGGGTATTTGAAGTAGGATATTTCGCGGAAGACCTGGCCAAGATTTGCCAAATTGTTAGGTTAGGTTAGGTTCGGTTCGGAAAGGAGTTCATCTTGGCGGGAAATTCGAAGTGGCATAGCCGCGCTGAGCGTTGTTCCCTGCTCTTGATGACAGTAGACACACTGACCACTGACAATTTCCCTCCCGCCCCCCGCACACACACACACTCACACACTGTGGGCCACGCCCGCTACGCCCGCATACCACAAACACAGGTACTCAAATTAATGACAGCTCTGCTGCATAATAGTCGTGCCTTGCGTCTGCCGCGCGCGCGCGCACAAACACACACACACACACACACACACACACACACACACACACACACACACACACTTACGCCTCCGGCGGCACGCCGCCCGTGCGTCGTCGGGAGGGTGGGCGCTCACGCAGGCCCAGTCGCCTCGGGCGCCCCCGGCTGGCTCCGGCCGACCGTCGGCTCCGGGGGCTTCGGCTGCTCCGGGGCTCCGCGGCGGCGGCTCCGGATACGGTTCACACCCACCAACGCATGCCAGGGACCGCCACACAGTGGGCCAGAAGACAGGCACCGGCGGTCAAAACTCTAGACGCGTTTTGAGCTCCAGAGTCGCTAAATGGGACTCGAACCGAACGTCTGACCCCACCAATGGATTCCTCGTTTGGAGAGCAATCTTTTGGTGGGGTTGCCCCTTCGGTTCGAGTCCAATTGAGCGACGCTGAACCTCAAAACGCGTCTAGAGTTTCTGCCGCCTGCGCCTGCCTGCGCCGGTCTTCTGGCCCACTGTGCGCCATGGACTGCCGGGGGCCGGCGGGCTGCTGTCAGGGCCCGACCAGACGCTGCCTCAACCTGCCCCACCTACGCGCACCGCGTACGGCGCAGTCAGGTCCAATCAAGATCGGCCGTTAATCAACGCAGGGAATGCCGGGGATTTACATACGTCCAAAGGGGTTTTAGGGTTTGTGATGACAAACGCCGGGCCTGGGTCAGTTTCAAGAGGCGGTTTCTTATGGTTTGTATCTTTTGGCGGTGGGCAGTCTCTTTTGAAACTACGTCTTAAGACAGATTCAGTTAGCTACATTTTTTTTCGTCCTAGTCGGTAACGTGATCCTGAAGTGAAGACTGCTCTGGAACAAGGGCAGTTTAGAAATGCAACAAACGAGATTTCAAAATTTATAACTACCTAATACTTGAATTAAACGTTGTTTGGCCATAGAATCCACGTGTAAAGTTAAAATAAGTAGCTTTTTAAAAATTTCGACGTAGATTTAGATGGTATAACGTAAAAATACCAACATGAAAGGTTTCTTTTAGCTTCACACTCAATATATATGCAGAATTTTGTACGTGACTTTCACGATGAATTTATGCTAATTTGAGTACAATGTAATGCAGGTTTTTGGAATCATGCATCACCTAAGCATAAATATTTAGCGTGTTGAATTTTGTGAAGTGTCGGCCCATACCCGCATCTCCCCAGCATATTTGTGAACCGTCGATCCTCTTTTGAAAATCGGTTTCTCTTCTCGACAACAACGTCAAGCCAGCAATCAGAGGCTGCCATGGGCTGCCAATGTGCGTCACTGCTCTGCGTCCCGCGCCGTGATTGGCTGTCAGGCGCAGCGTGACAATAACGCAACAGTTGCGGACGTGCGATGAATGCCGATGATACGCGTCTCTATTCCGCTCCAGATTGGCCCGCCGAGAAAGCAGCTGCCAAACAAGACTGTCCTCCACTAAAAAACAAAAAAAAATTTAAAGGAAAAAAATTAAAAAAATAATTTGTTTTTCCTTTTTTTGGTAATTCTTGTTTAGAAACGCGCTAGCTGTTCCCAGATTGGCAGGCTGCTTTTACTCTAGGGCAGAGGCACGTGTGTGTGTGTGTGTGTGTGTGTGAGACAGAGAGAGAGAGAGAGAGAGAGAGAGAGAGAGAGAGAGAGAGAGATAGAGAGAGAGGGAGATAGAGAGAGAGCGAGAGAGAAAGAGAGAGAGAGAGACAGAGACAGAGAGAGAGAGAGAGAGAGAGATAGAGAGAGAGGGAGATAGAGAGAGAGATAGAGAGAGAGAGAGAGAGAGAGAGAGAGAGAGAGAGAGAGAGAGAGAGAGAGAGAGAGAGAGAGAGAGACCCACGTGGGTGGGGTCACACGTTCGGATCGAATGCCGGTCGCCGGTCTTCTGGCCCACTGTGGGCAGAGGGGGAGGGAGAAACAGCTGCGAGAGCCGAACTCGGAATGATGACAACACCAGTTTTGTTTCCTATTCAAGTCGAATATTAGTCTCCAGAATGGACGGGTTGACCGCCCAGGCATCGATGCCCCGGATTCCCTCTCCACAAATGCCGGGAATGCTCTCCACGCATTATGATTATTGTCGCTCAGTCGATGTTTATTTTCTCACATAATTATCCGTAATGGAAAGAGCGAGAGGGAGAGGCTGCCCTCTCGGGTCCGACAAAGAAAAAAAAATGCTCTTTTTGTCCTTAATTATTATTTTGGTGCGTCATGCAAACTACCGCTGGGCCGTGGCAAACACGCACACCGGGACTTCGTCCGAACCAATAAAACATTAAATTTAGACAATTATTCACACTTACTAAAAACAAACGCAAATTACACAACTTGACACACAGGCAGTGTTAAAAAAAATTCTGAAATTTCAGACAGAATTAGGCAGAAGCTTATTAACAGTAAGTGTTCTGAAATTTCCGACCATGTCGGTGATGCCTTAGCAGCTTCTAGCGCCGAGCGAGGTGGGGCGAGGTGGGGCGGGGTAGGGCGAGGCGGGGCGGGGTGTGGCGGGGTAGGGCGAGGCGGGGCGACACCGGTACAAAGAGACATGCCCCCTGTCCTGGCGTGGTTCGGCCCGTTCGACCCCACCAACGCCATGCCGCGGGCGGGGTGCGGGTCCCTCACAGATTTCACACACAGGGCCAACGCCACGCGCAGAGCTACACGCACCAGCACGTCGGACGCGCACACCCATAGAGTGTGTGTGT
Organism: Stenchaetothrips biformis; assembly: GCA_030522485.1. Taxonomy (NCBI): domain Eukaryota; kingdom Metazoa; phylum Arthropoda; class Insecta; order Thysanoptera; family Thripidae; genus Stenchaetothrips; species Stenchaetothrips biformis. Next base: position 5,078,695 of record CM060103.1, on the reverse strand, counting down.
GTGTGTGTGCGCGCGCGCGCGCGAGCGTGTGTTGCGTTTGGGACCGTTGCCTGGCTCCATTGCACCCAAACAGATAGCAATCAGGCCGAATTACAGGTTGTGTCATTAAAGCACACACAAGGCCGACGCACACCACTTCCCTGATTGTATTTGTTGGAGCCACTATATAAAGTTGAGTAAAGGCCACGTTTGCGTCCTGCACTTGGAATCTCCGACTTGAATCATACACTGCAAGCACAATAGTCGCATTTTCGATTGAATGATTCATTGATTGACTGATTGGGAAATGCATTTGGTTTGAACTCCTAATCTTAATCGCTTCACCCTGACTCAAGACATCAGAAGCAGCAGAACACAGCACACTAAAAATAATGAGTTAGGAATTCGAGAGGATTTTTCTCACGTCGAGAGATGCTCTCGGAATATCTGAGGGCATTCCATTAATGAGACACTAATGCTCTCGGATTTATAACTCATAATTTCAATGCATTACACACTAAATGCTTATGTTCTTTTATTGGTCGTAACTATGGCTATATTTAGCTTGCACATGCACAGTTCAGTACATAAATTATAAACGACCATTTCATATTGTGCTTAAGTACCTATAAAATTGTACATGTATAAATGTACAAAATGGCAATAGTAATGTAGAAGAAGTCTATAAACATTTAGTTTCTAAACGGTTTGTTGGCCTGAAATTTTTGTGAAGTAACCCGAGAATGCGATAAAGGAGGGTTCCAGGTGTTTCCGCGCGTTCCAAAAGCAATAACCCGTAAAGTGGCGTCCTATGTTCGAAAAGTACGACAAGCCCGCCTGGAGCTACATATCGGACAGTGCAACCTTTCCACCTCGATCGAGCAACGCGCCAAATAGTACCCCCTTCCCCCTTCTCGACGGGGGTTCCAACCCCATCACGTCGAACCACCGGCTAGGCGCCAAATTTATGGTATGACCGCGTAGAGTGGCCCTCCCCAAGCCGCTAGTTCGTCTTGTCGACTTCATAGCGTTTCATCCGCGCCCAAAGATGGAGCCACCCAGCGCACAGTGGGCCGGAAGACCGGCGCACGCGGCCAGAACTCTGGACGCGTTTTGAGCTCCAGAGTCGACGCTACATGGGACTTGAACCAAACGTGCGACCCCCACCAATCGCGTCCTCGTTCGGGGAGCAATCCATTGGGTGGGGTCACATGTTCGGTTCCATTCCCATTTAGCAACTCTGGCGCTTAAAACGCGCCTAGAGTTTTGACCACCCGTGGCGGTCTTCTGGCCCACTGTGCAGCGAGGGGACCTCGAAAAAAGTACAGAAAATTTAAAGAACGGTCCATTTTTGACCGGAACCTTCTATACCTGCCCAACCGAGAGGTATCGTGCGTGTTTCCCGTACGAGCGTCCATGAGATCCTCGTGGGGCCTTCAGGAAAGCAGTATGGAAACTTCTGTACATTTTCCGCATGATTTTTTTTTTCGGTCCGGGGGCTATCTGCGAGCGCGCTGCGTGAGTTTATTCCAGCAGGGTGCTTTGTCATTTTCAGCGTTAAAGACTGCGCAATGCCAGCAATGCGTAAACTTTTGAAGGAAGTATCGTCCCCACCCGCCCACAACTCTGTCTCCCCCCCCCCCTTTCCCCAACCCCATCCTCCCTCCGGGTCATGCCAGCGGCCATACTCCTTAAAACCTCCACACGAGTCGCATAGCTCGACACAGCGCCCCCAACCCCAGAGGGGTTTCACCGGTCAAGCGCACTACAAACCCCTGTCTTTCCTGCCTACCCCCCAAAGCCCCATCCCACTGGACCCGCCCCTGGACCCTCTCTGAATATCTGCACATTGCCCCCCCCCCCTGCCTGCAAGCGGTCCTCTCTGGCCGGCTACTTAATAACACAGTGCTATCTCAGAGAGAGAGAAATAGAGAGAGAGAGAGAGAGAGAGAGAGAGAGAGAGAGAGAGAGAGAGAGAGAGAGAGAGGAAGGGGGAGGGACTTTGGGCAGTACCAACGCGCGCAGAGTTGTGAGGGCGACCTGGGCCACGACACCGACCCAAGAAGGGGCAGGAAATTGAGGGATGGAGATAGAGGCCAGGAGGCAGAGGGAGAGAGAGGGAGAGAGAGGGAGGGAGAGGGAGAGAGAGAGGGGGGAGATTGTACGGGGTGGACGCACTCAATGAGGGTGGAGATGCAAAGGCGGAGTTACACCGCCGGACATGCGGAATGACCTTGTGAGAGAAACTCACACAACAAGCAACAATATCAACGCAGGTATCCAAACAACAAGGAGAAGCCCTTTGGCCCTGTACAGTGGGCCAGAAGACCGGCGCAGGCGGTCAGAACTCCAGACGTGTATGGAGCTCCAGAGTCGCTAAACAGGACTCAAATCGAACGTGGGACCCCACCAATGCATTGCTCTCCGAAAGAGGAGTCCTTTGATGGGGTCACACATGGGGTCGAGTCCTATTAGCGACTTTGGAGCTCACAACGCGTCTAGAGTTTTGGCCACCTGCGCCGGTCTTCTAGCCCACTATGCTCTGCGCGCGTAGCGCCACGCACTCCACGAACTGTAATGCACTGATCCATCACACATTCAGAAAAAATAGAATAAAGACGCAGAGAAAGAAAACACGCAGATCATCCGGCGAGCTGCCTTCTAGCTGCTTTTGTCCCTCCGCCCTTGCATGTGTACTCGCCCTCGCCACACAGTGGGTCAGAAGACCGTGGAGGCGGCTAAGATTCTAGACGCGTTTTGAGCTCTAGATCCGGTAAATGGGACTCGAATTGAATATGTGACCCCACCAATGGACGCTCTGCAACCGATGAATCCAATGGTAGGGTCGCACGTTCGGTTCGAGTCCCGTTTACCGACTCTGGAGATGAAATCGCGTCCCGAATTTTGGCCAGCTGCGTCGGTCGTCTGGCCCACTGTGCTGCGCCCTTGCATGTCCTGGCCCTCACCGTGCACAAAGCCGATCCCACAATCCGATTCCCTCCTCTTTATTTTCCTCTTTCTTGCTTTTGGCTTTCGGTGTACGCGGGACCGCGAGAAAAAATTCAATAAGTCAGTCGAAGTCAGTGCAGCAAACAGTATTTTTGGTGTTGGTTTTGCTTTAGAGAGAGAGAGAGAGAGAGAGAGAGAGAGAGAGGGAGAGAGAGAGAAAGAGAGAGAGAGAGCGAGAGAGAGCGAGAGAGAGAGAGAGAGAGAGAGAGAGAGAGAGAGAGGGAGAGATCGGACCAAGACATGCGCAATCAGAGGAAAAGACACCCGGGCGTCCAGATTGACTGACGGTAGTTTTCAGGACACTAAGCAATAAATTTTGCCATTCGCCTCAGCAGATTTTTGAATTCGCATTCTAAGCGGGAAACACCAGAGGTTGGTAGGATTATTCCTTTTTCAACTTTTGCGCCCATTTTGGAACAACGAACAACTTCATGAAGGTTTGACACAATCAACCGGCGAGTACGGGAATTTAACAACAAGACCACACAATGAAATGATCACAACCTTTTTTTTTTTTTTTTTGCGATTTCTGGTATTCGAACCCCGAACCGTTTGCTTTCAACCCTCTGACTCGCCCGCCACACGTTCTCTCCACCTCCCTGCATTGCGTTTATGTGGCGGCAGGCGACATGGCGGGCTGATTTACAGCCTTCGCCAATTCAACTCCACCTTCGCTTTCTCTGACTCTCTGTCTCTGTCTCTCTCTCTCTCTCTCTCTCTCTCTCTCTCTCTTCACACAGAAAAAGAGGTTCTGCTCTCAAATGCGCACTAGTCCATTCGATAGGCATGTCGTCTTTAACGACCGCAAATAAGGGTTACATGTCGATGGCGGAGCGAGGGTGGCTGCGGAGAGAGAGAGAGAGAGAGAGAGAGAGAGAGAGAGAGAGAGAGAGAGAGAGAGAGAGAGAGAGAGAGAGAGAGAGAGAGAGAGAGAGAGAGAGAGAGAGAGAGACAGAGAGAGAGAGACAGAGACAGAGAGAGACAGAGAGAGAGAGAGAGAGAGACAGACAGACAGAGGGGAAGAGACATGAGTGCGAAGTGCGAAGAATAAGCGTGTAAAGACAAGGAGCGGAGGGCGGAGGACGATCGCCACCGGGGTCGCGCGCGAGAGACGGGGAAGACGAGAAGAACGCACGCGTGGATTTCGCCCGGAGTGTGGAAGACAGTTGGATGGAGGGTCGTGGGGCCCGGCCGGGCCGCCCCGGGGACGCAGCCCGCACTCTTAAAACCCCGATAGGTAGGCGACTCGCATGACAGCCCCCCGCTGCTGGCTGCTGGCTTGACTTGCCGAAAACAATCCCCCGCCGCACAGTGGGCCAGAAGACTCGCAAAGGCGTCCAAACCTCTGGACGCGTTCCGAGCAGGGCGCCGTGGACCTGGAGCCCCTGCAGACGGATTCCGGCAGTCTTTTCCGTCGCTCTGTCTCTCTCGCATTCACGGGGAGTCGCGCGAAGGAGCGACGAAAAGGACTCCCGGAATTAGCCTGCAGGAGCAGCAGTGGCGCGAAACTAGATCCTTGCACGCGCGCGTCGCACAGTGGGCCAGACGATCGGTGCAGGCGGCCAAAATTATAGACGCGTTTTGAGCTCTAGAGTCGCTGAATCGCACTCAAACCGAACGAATGACCACACCAACGGGTTTCTCTCCGAACGAGGAATCCATTTGTGGGGTCACCCGTTCGGTTCGAGTCCCATGTAGCGAGTCTAGAGCTCAAAACCTACCGCTTCCGCCCGAAACACTGGCTTCCTGGCCCACTGTGCGTCATCGTCGTCGTCGTGACGCCCGTGGAGAATCCTCGAGGAAGGACTTGACGAGCGGGGGTGCTGCGCTGCTTGAGATTAGTGGATTAACGGGGACGCAAGTTGAGTGCAGCGCGCGCGGCGTGGTCGAGGCGTGGCGGAGCGTGGCGGAGCGTGGCGGAGCGTGGCGGAGCGGGGCAGGATGACGACGGGAAGGTGCTAAAAAGCCAGAGACAAGTGAATCGAGGGACCGGCCGTCACCCCCGCCGGGGCTGGCAGGCTCTGGCGGGACTGGCGAGGCTGGCGGGGCTGGCGGGTCGCGGGGGTCCTCTGGGGCACCTCTTCACCCGCTGTCATTAACCCCCGCCTGGCCGCATCGTAAACCGCGCCACCCCCTCCACCCCCGCCACCCCCTCCACCCCCTCCACCCCCGCCACCCCCTCCACCCCCGCCACCCCCTCCACCCCCGCCACCCCCGCCACCCCCACCACTCCCCTGGGGCGTAAAACGGCGCGCAAGGGTCGCCGTCGTCGCCAACCCTTTCACTTTTTCCTGGTCTTCCCTCAGGCACCACCACCACCACCACCACCACCACCACCACCACCACCACCACCAACCCTAAACCTCCACCACCAACCCCACCGCCACGACCACCTCCCACCACACAGTGGGCCAGAAGCAACGGTGGGGGCGGTCGAAATTCCGGACGGGTTTTGAGCTCGAGTCCCTACACTACAGGATGAGATGTGTACTTAGTACACAGCTGTGGGAGCGTATTTACAAGCACACATCTATAGATGTACAAGCACACATCTATAGATGTATGCTTGACAAGCACACAGCCATAGATGAATGCTTGGCAAGCACACAGCCATAGATGTATGCTTGGCAAGCATGCACAGCTATGAGTGTATGCTTGGCCAAGTACACAGGTGTAGGTAGGTGTGCCTTTTAATGGGTGGGCTAAAAGTGTGCTTGGCAAAGCATACACCTATAGCTGTGTTATTGCCAAGCATACATCTATAGTTGTGTGCTTGCCAAGCATACATCTATTGATGTGTGCTTGTAAGTGCGCTCCCACAGCTGTGTACTAAGTACACATTTGATTTTGTAGTGTAATGGCGAGTCGAACCGAACGTGTGACTCCACCAATAGATTTCTCTCCGAACGAGGAATCCATTTGTGCGGTCACAGGTTCGGTTCGCGTTCTGTAGCGACTCTTGGGCTCAAAACGCGTCTCAAGTTTTGACCACCAGTGCCGGTCTTCTGGTCCACTGTGCACCACCACACCACCAAAGCCTAGCGCGCCACCCGCGGGCACCGCGTCGCGTCGTCCTCAACGCCGTCACCCGCAACATCAGATGGACTCCAACAGACGTCAACAACTTTGCGAGAAATGGAGTTGATCGATTCCCTAGTGCCCCACACCCGCACGCACCCCTAAGTTGCCCCCAACGAAAACAATTTTATAAACTGAACTCTCTTTCTCTCTGTCTGTCTCTCTGTCTGTCTGTCTGTCTGTCTGTCTGTCTCTCTCTCTCTCTCTCTCTCTCTCTCTCTCTCTCTCTCTCTCTCTCTCTCTCTCTCTCTCTCACACACACACACACACACACACACACACACACACACACACACCACATTGGCCCGTCGAGGTCTACAAGAAAGTCAAGGCACAAGAAACACAGTGGGATGAAAAGTCGTCTTTAAGGAGGTGTGGGGACCGCATGGCCAATGGCCACCAAACAGGGGTGCCAAAGCAAGCCGGCGCGGCTTCCTTCTATGCCGCTGCATGCGCCGCGCGTGTCGCGTATACACTTGTCGCGCGCGATAAAAACAACAACGACGCCAACACCATCAAAAACAAAGGTCAGAGACGACTATTTCTCATCACTACACCAAAAGGGGGCGGCGAATCGGGGAAAAAAAAAAAAAAACGAAAACAAGGTTGAAACGTCCACGCGCGCGGCTCCACCCGGCGCCTGGCATTATTACTGAAGTCAAAGTGGAGAAGGGGGCGGGGGAGAGGGGGAAGAGAAAGGAAAGGGGAGAGGAGGGAGAGTGTTCTAAAAATCTCTCCCGCCATGCGGGGGGCGTGCTGCAGGCGTATGACCGCACGGCCGGACCCTATCGCCGGCCGCCTGATTCCGAAGGATCGATTCGTTTCGTGTCGCTCTGTCTCTCTCGCACTCGTGGGACGCCCCGTGCGGGTGCGAGAGAGACAGAGCGACGAAAAGGACTCTCGGAATCGGTCTGCAGATCGACGGCCGCGTGCGTCGCAGCTGCCGGCCCTTCGGCCCTACGCCCTCCGCCGCCACGCAGTGGGCCAGAGGACCGGCGCAGGCGGTCGAAGCTCTAGACGCGTTTTGAACCCCAGAGTCGCTAAACAGTACTAGAACAGAGCGTGTGACCCCACTAATGGATTTCTCGTTCGGAGAGCGACCCAATGCTGGCGGTCACACGGTCAGCCCGAGTCCCATTTAGCGACTCTGGACCTCAAAACCTGTCCGGGATTTCAACCACCCCCTCCGGTCTTCTGGTCCACTGTGCGGCCCTGCTCGCGAAAAGGGCGGAAGAGGGCGGCGGCCGGCGACGGGATTCGAACCCGGGGCGTGGCACGGCCGATGAGGGCGCCGCTGTCATAAAACGCGCGCCAAACAGTGACGAAGTCGACAAGTGACGAAGGGGGAGGAGGCATTGGTCCGGCTGGCCAGCCGGGCGGGAGAGATTTCCGGAGGATAGCAAAAGGAAGGTGGCACACAGCTGAAAAAGAAGTTGTGCTTCATGCACACTTGATTCCTTTGTACAATGTTTGTTTGAACGCTCGTCTTATACAGTTTCACACAAACAAGCGTTTCGTACAAAATTTGTAAGCAATTTTGCAACGCATTTAAATGCGTGTGAAATTGTGCAACTCTATGCGCACAAATTTTAAAAAAAAGTTCGCATGTTTAAAACTGTGTAAGACCAGACCAAGTAGAAAATTCAATAAATACCTAGAGTGTGTACACTGTAAACAAAGTTAAGTCAAATCAACAAAAAATTGCTTGATAAATTGATTGCTTTAATTCTGACCAAAGAAACTCCTATGAGTTACTTACTGGGCATTAGTCAAAAGATTTATTACAAGCAGTTTAGGTGTGAATTTGGCTTATCATTTTTAAAAAATAAAAAATAAATTTACAGCCCTTTTCTTACCCCAAAGTCAAGCATTTTCGAGCATTTTGCTCCGCAACAACCAATGTTAATTTTAAAAGGGGAAAAAGGCAGATGAGGTGAGTCTTGGCGGGCTCGCTCCCGGACATCCTCGCAGCCGAGCAGCGCGGCGCTCGTGGGAACACTCCCACCGAGTTTCCCACACTGGCCGTCTCGCTCGCACCCGTCCGTTTCCTGTCCTTGCTGAACCAATTACAGAGCACATACTTGGCAGTGTAGGCAGGCCATTAGCCTCCCTTCCACAGCGTGGTGCAGGCACCACGGAGCCAGACTGTGAGAGAACGGCGGAGCTTTGTGCGAAGACATCCGAAAATGTGTCCCACATTATCACCCTTGGTGTCTTAAATAATGTATTTTAGTGACTTTTATTATTATTATTTTTATTATTATTATTATTATTATTATTATTATTATTATTATTATTATTATTATTATTATTATTATTATTATTATTATTAAAAGCCTTCGTGTTATTGGGCGTGACACATGCTGAAAATATTTGTACATTTTGATACTTGGTCTCGCACTCTAAATGTCTTACGGTTAAAGGCTGCACCAACATATTATGATGCAGATTTTGTCCATAATACAAGGATAGATCATGAAAATATCAATAAGGTACAAAGCATATTCAAAGGAATTTTACAAAGGCAGCTTTGTTCTTGGCGCCGAAGAGATGCCCATCCTTCCATCCCACGGCCTCCACCCTGTTTTCCCATCCAACCGGACCAAAAGGCGCTGATGCACGCACGCTTTCCGGAGCACACACTCATAAGGCACTGGCCTGAGAAGAGAGAGAGAGAGAGAGAGAGAGAGAGAGAGAGAGAGAGAGAGAGAGAGAGAGAGAGAGAGAGAGAGAGAGAGAGAGAGAGAGAGAGAGAGGGACGCAGGAAAAGAAGATTCTCAGATAATAGATCCATCCCTAGATCTATTTTCAACAATTGCAAGAGTGGATTTAAACGAAGCAAAGCAACATAGGCATTTTACACCCACTTTGGCCTCTGAAAAGCCAACAAAAAGGTAGGAGAAAAAGACAACACTCTGTCCTTGTTAGTAGGCATAAAGCACTACTTTGCCCCTCCCTTAGGTCGCTTTATCTAGATCCACCCGTGACCGCTTGTGAATGAAGTAACCATGATTGGTTAAGCAGAGCCTAACCCCAGCGGAAACTGATCCGGAGTTTTAACCGCCGGTCTTCTGGCCCACTGTAGGACGCGGCCAGCCACCTGCCTGGAGGGAAGCGGGCGTGTGTTGAACATGCGTAAACACACCTGCACGGCCTGTACTACCGCCTCCAGGTAACATCACCCCAGCAGATGACACTGCGCACGCTCCAGCGCACACTCGCGCGGCTCTGAAAGGCGACACCGCACCGCCAGTCGGTGCGTCAAGAATCGATATGCAAGTGTGCGAGGGTCGGTGGCATGCACTCGAAGAAGGTGCTCGAGGCTTCGTCGTCTCTAAGTGTGTGCCCGAGCGCCATCATTCCACGAAGGGTCCCGGTTGCCCTGCTGCATTCAAATGACGCACATCATGCACGCATGATGAACCGTCATCTCGAGGAAACAAGAAAAGACTCGCGGCGATTCCAACCCAATAAAAGGTCTTCCTTGCACAGTGGGCCAGAAGACCAACGCAGGCTTCCAAAACTCCAGACGCGTTTTGAGATCCAGAGTCGCTGAATGGGAGTCGAATCGAACGACCCCACCAACGGATTCATCGTTCGGAGAGCAATCCATCGGTGGGGTCACACGTTCGGTTCGAGTCCTGTTTAGCGACTCTGGAGCTCAAAACGCGCCCGATGGTTTGGCAGCCTGCGCCGGTCTTCTGGCGCACTGTTCGCCCGGCTCCTCAGTACCCGATGGTTGACGCTACTAGACCGGGCCTAATTACACGCGGGACGCCACGCCAGCCTGCCCGCGGGGCACCTGTGTCCCGTCGTTCTCTCTCTCTCTCTCTCTCTCTCTCTCTCTCTCTCTCTCTCTCTCTCTCTCTCTCTCTCTCTCTCTCTCTCTCTCTTTCTCTCTCTCTCTCTCTCTCTCTCTCTCTCTTTCTCTCTCTCTCTCTCTCTCTCTCTCTCTCTCTCTCTCTCTCTCTCTCTCTCTCTCTCTCTCTCTCTCTCTCTCTCTCTCTCTCTCTCTCTCTCTCTCTCTCTCTCTCTCTCTCTCTCTTTCTCTCTCTCAGGCGCGAGAGAGACAGAGTCTGCTGCACCCTGTGTTTACGCGCTGTCCATCGTGACGACCAATGGACACGCACTGTCCTCGAATCACGGAATCATTAGGCAGGCATGAGAGACATGAAGAAGGACCGCGTGAAGGACACGCTGCTGCAAGACTCTCAGCTGCGTGCAGGGCAGCATGCAGTGGGAGGCACACACCCAAAAAAGGCGACACTGCACGAAAAAATGTAGATAGTGCAAGAAAAGTACGACAAGGATTGTAGAAAAAAGGAACAACGATGAGTGTGGAGCCTGGTGCGGAGAGTACAATCAGAATTGTTGCAAGTACTACGTCACCTGGACTGGTACTGTTTCGTCACTGGGCCCCATTGTACTTTGTACAAAAAACGTTGTACTTTGTGCAAATATTATTGTATTTTGAAAGTACAACAAAAACTTACTAAAAAATTTGCCAGAATTTGTTGTACTTTTGTTGCGGTCTTTTCTTCCAGTGCAAAAAAGGCGATTATTGAACCAAGATAATCTACTTCATAAGTTCATTTACTCGGATGTTCCAAGCAAATTTCCTTGGGTCAAGATACCCTTTTTAGATGCAATGGTAAAACTTAGGTGTATCACACTATAGTTTTTAGTCTATGAGCTTCCCTCAAAATTGAGTGTGCGTTAGGGGCGCTAGACATAACACACGCAGTACCCTCTCTGATTTAATCAATGTTTAAAATCTCAGGAGAGCAAACGGAATAAGACAACATGATTGAAATTACTCCCCCTTTTTTCAACATGCTTGTTGGACCATAAAGAACAAGGCACACCAGAAATAAAATTTGAAACAGCCTTGGTTGCGTTGTCGTGTGAAAGCAAGGAAGGTCGACGTGCTGTGCGCTCTGATAAATTCACTGCATGCTCCAGATACCCTGTCCGGAACAAAACACTGCAGAGATAAAGGTCCTTGTCAACTTAATGCACCAGAGCAGTTAAAAATAAAAAAAAGTTTAAAAACCAGCCGTTGGTGATTTCTGCAGTAAATATGAGTATAACATGATTCCTACACAGACGGTTTAACTTCATGGCCGTTAACAAACGAGTATATCCCCTCCCATCCCCCCGCTCACACGTCGCTCTCTCTCTCTCTCTCTCTCTCTCTCTCTCTCTCTCTCTCTCTCTCTCTCTCTCTCTCTCTCTCTTACACACACACACACGCCCGCGATGCAAATCCGTGCCGAGCCTTCAGGGGTTTTCTGGAGAAAGAAAGGCCGGCAGAGAGAGGGCTCCTGTGAAGAAGACTTGGTCTAAATTCCTGGCGTTCCTCTTCCCGCGTGCCCCGGCCAACTGTGCGCCGTGGCAATCCCCACCACACCTTATTTCTCCGCCCGACACCAATTATTCAAAGCACACGCCTACCAACAACAACAAAAACAAAATTTTCCTCTTTTTTTCTGTCAGTCAAAATATGAGAGAGGGATGGAGAGAGGGGGAGGGGGGGAAGAGAGAGAGAGAGAGAGAGAAAGAGAGAGAGAGAGAGAAAGAGAGAGAGAGAGAGAGAGAGAGAGAGAGAGAGAGAGAGAGAGAGAGAGAGAGAGAGAGGGGGGGGCCAAGTGCGAAACACTTGCCATAATCGTTGAAAACTGGATAAGAAGAAAAAGGCCACGGAATTGACAGTTCAAGGTAATGCACGTAATGAATGGCTCGCGAAACATTGCACGTCGGAAAGAACGAATGAATGAACGCCGTCACTGATTGACTGCAAAAACAGCAGCGAGCGAGAGGCGGAAATTCGCGTTGTTTCGACTGCATTCAAACGTGAAAGATCCCGCCCCACAGTGGCCCAGAAGACCGGCACAGGCGGCCAAAACTCTACACGCGTTATAAGCTTCAGAGTTGACAAATGCGACCTGAACCGAACGTATGACCCCCACCAATGGACTCCTAGTTCGGAGAGCAGTCCATTGGTTGGGTCAAACGTTCGGTGCGAGTCCCATTTAACGACACTGGAGCTCAAAACACGTCCGGGATTTTGGCCGCCTTCTGGCCCACTGTGTGCTCTGCTCTCTGCTTGCATCTGCCCCCGTCCCCCTCCTTGCGCAGCCTTGCTCCCTGCAGCGCCGCGTAGCACCGCGCAGCGCGGACCAGAATAGGGCGCAAGCAACACGAAAAAAGAACGGACAGGCAAATTGATCACAGTCGCTGCTGCTGCTGCTGCTGCGTGTTCGGAGCGCGCCGACAACAGTAACATGGTTACTGCAGTCGCTGAATGGCAATGACTTGTGCTGATTAAAGTCCAAACCCCAACACTGGAAAAACTAAAGCGTAACTCTATGCTTGAGTCAAGCATAGAGTTACGCTTGAAGATGTTACGCTTGAAATGAAGCATACTCCGGGAATTCCCCCGTGCATTTAGATAGGGGAAATCTTGGCTGATGAGCCTGTTACGCTTGATTTCAGGGGTAAACTGATTACGCTTGAAAACAGAGGGTAATACTACGCTTTATTTTTACCCGTCAAGTCTCTAGAGACCTTTCCAGGGAGCTCTCTGGCTGTGGTGGCGAAGAGAATCCACAAACTTGGACGTTTGGTTAGGGATTCATTAATATTGTGATTTATCTGGTGTCGAGCTACTTGAATTTGACAATGTTACAGACTTGGGGCAGTGAAGGATTGATGGTGCACGCACGTAAAAATATTTTAAATCAACAACAATAATTTTGGGCGTTTTATAGACTATTGCCTCTGTTTTGGAAAACGCCACACGCCAGAGGATTATCCTCTGAACCAAATTGTGTTTTCCTAACTGCACAAGTGAACCACTACAACCTGCAATTGTCGGATACAAAGAAAACCCTGCGTATTGCGAAGAAAAAAACATGTTCGTAACATGCTTGCACGCTTGCGTCGTATAATCCGGAAATTCTTCCTAAGACACACAATTGGAGTGATGATGATCGCAGAAGTGAGGGGCAATGACAAAGACACCGTTGGACCGGGGGAAAGGCCTGGTGAAGGGGAGCGGGCACGGCAGAGAGAGGAACAGCTGTTTCCACCGCCAGCCACCTGTCTCGCGCCTGCTCGGTCCGCATTCAGAATCAAGGAGGGGGAGGCAGAGGCACACAGTGGGTCAGAAGACCCTCGCAAGCGGCTAAAACCCCAGACGCGTTTTGAGCTCCAGAGGTGCTAAATGGGACCAAAACCGAACGTGTGACCGCACAAATGGATTGCTCTCCGATCGAGGAATCCACTGGTGGGGTCACAGGTTCAGCTCGAGTTCCATTTAGCGACTCTGTAGCTCAAAACAGGTCTAGTGTTCTGGCCGCCTACGCCGGTCTGCTGGCCCACTGTGAGACGGCCAGGCCGCTAGGGACGGCACACAATGCTGCTCCAGGCCACGGTTCCTGCAGGAGCCGGGCTTCTCGAGTGGTGCGCTCTCCGGTGTCCTGTGACACTGATCCTCGGCCCCTGCGAGGCTAATTGATTGTGAAGTTGGTGTAATTGGCACCAGCACTGTAAAAATTTGCTGTTGTCGCTTGAACCTTGAACCTTGGTGGTGGTTGACATGATCAACTCTTGAAAATGATGACGGTAGAGTCACTTGAAAGTGATGAAAGTATCGTCACTCGTAAACAATGAAAGTGACGCCACTTGAAAATGATGAAAATGTCGTTTCTTAGAAATTATGACAGAGTCATTATTATCTTGGAAGCACTATCATCGAAGCCTTTACAATAGTTGAACAGGCGACATAGTGATCGACTAGCTGTCATTGAATTCTTGTAACGGAAAAAGATTTGCATTTATCATCAAGTGCTGGCCAAATCATTCACGGTAAGGACGCTGTCCGAGTGACTGAACCAACGCCGTTTAACGACTGTTGCCCAAAACCCGTCCGGGATTTTGACCGCGTCCACCGGCAGTGTTGCCAAACGGGGGGAAATTTCTCATATCGTGGGGATTTTTTAGGACTAAAGAGGCCAAAAGGGAAAAAAATTACGAAAAGGGAATTTTTTTTTTTTTAACGAAATTTTCGTACTTTGCTGGGGTATTTTGGGAAAATTGGTCTAAAAGGGGAAAAAATCGAGAAAAAGGGAAATTTTACCTTCAACAGTGGGAAAAAATTGGGCTTTGCAACACAGCCCACCGGTCTGCTGGCCCTCTGTGCACGCTGGCACTGCTGTCTTACCTGTATTTCCTGCACCAGCTCCTGCTCGTCCAGCAGCACCACCTTGCAGTGGAACGTGCGCACCTTCTTGCAGAAGCAGCCCATGGTGGCCGCGTCGGCTCACGTCGGCACCCGCTATCGGAGCATGGCGAGCGTCGGCATCACCTGGGAACAAAACAAAGCATGCGAGGTTAGGCTCAGGTTTCGGTAAGGGCATTCACAACGTGGAAAAAAAAATAATTGTTTCGAAAATTTTGGCTATTTGTTGGGGACGTGCTTCTGAATCATGTCCCAAATTTTTTTTTCCTCTAAGGCCAATACTTCGAGCGTAACGACGCTGCAAAGTTCGATTTGGCACGAGGGAGTAAAAGCTTGAACTGGGTGTGGAAAAAAGAATGAAATCAAATAAGTTGGGATCAGCAAATAATACACTTCACGCTCAGTTTCTTATGATCATTTTTATACATATTACGATGATTTGTCACCGTAAGGTAGGCTTAAATTTGCACATACGTAATATGCATAGTTGTGTTCGTAAGGTATGCATGATTTAGCCATATTACGCATGTTTTATACATAAAGTACGCATGATTTCATCGTACTATGCATGATTCTGCATGCGGTACGATTAAACTTACTGTAGTATGAATGTTCTCATTTCAACGTATGCTACGCAGATCGTTTTAGCGTAAGAATCTGAGAGTGTTGACATCAACTTTAAAAACCTTGAAACAAGTATCATAAACATCATTAGCATTAGAGGTGAACACTTGAAATATGTGTGAAACAAGTTGAAATTCGCTGAAAGTAAACTTGAACCTAACTTTGAATAACCTCAAATAAGTGAGATAATATGAAATATCAGAGCATATTTTATTCGAATTGTTGCTTATGTTACGCACTTCGTTTGGCAAAACAAGAAACACAAACAGAGAGAAACGCAGACGCGTATTCTGTTACATCCACCGCATGAGCGATAGGCTTATTTTTAACTGTAGCCCCAGTATGGCTATACAGCGGCCACACCCCACCGGACGGCCATACGCACAGAATCGTTACAGACGGCAGGTAATCTAGGCGCGTGGAGATCGCTGCGGGACAGGCAGTTCAGAAGGAGACCGGCCACTCGCTCAAAACTTTGCGAAGTACTTTGAGCATATGAAAGGTAAGATACAAACTTGTTACTTTGTTATACGAGGAATTCGTTCGTAAATTACGGAGTATTTTCTCTTTAAGCTTATGTATACTCATAATATTTTGTTAAAGGCAGCTACTTTTGGGAGTATACGGCCTAAAATAGTTTGTAAGGTTTGCAGAATGCACTCGCTCTCCTAGCGTATATTCCAGGCAAATGTGACAAGAAATTCCTGCGTCGCAAAAATAAATAATGTTGATCTTCTTGATTTTTTTAGTGCTTACGCAGAAAACGCTTTTGCGCAATTAATGCGGAAACACTATTCACTGAGAAAGTATTGAAAATTTTCTCGCAAGAATGCCATTAAACCAGCATTGTTTTACGCCCATAGAAGAGCCCTGACGAAAATAGTCAACTGGTGAGAAAATTGTCATCGTTTTCAAGTGATAAAAACGTCATCGTCGATTTTGTCTCAGAAAAGGACAACACGCTGTCTTATATCAGTGTCCCTAAAATTTTGACACTGATTCGAAGAAATTTTCCGTTTTTCTTTCTGTCTTTATAAGTGAAACACTTCGCCGAGTGCAGGCGAAGTTTCAGCATGAATGAACACGGTACAAGTTCCATGCAAAGAGCCAGGCACCCACTTTGAATTTCCATCGGCTCGACGAGCCGTTCTGTTTTGACAGACCCACAGTTGGAGGCACACCTCAGTGAAACCGAAATTCTCACAGTGGGCCAGAAGACCGGCATCATCATCATCTTCATCATCCAGCGCTTTCAGGTCTCATTAGACCCCTAGCGTTCGAGTAAGTGAGTACAACAGACGCGTAACGCTGCGCAGGCTGCAAACCTCAAATGCAGGCAGCGACCAGGCAGACGATCAAAACTCTTGACGCATTGAGGTGCTGAGTCGCTGAATGGGGCTCGAACCGAACGTGTCACCCCACCAATAGACGATTGCTCTCCGCACGAGGAACTCATTGGTGGGGTCACACGGTCGGTTCGCGTTCCATTTAGCTACTCTGGAGCTCAAAACGCGTCCGGCATTTCGACAGCCTCCACCGGTCTTCTGGCCCACTGTATGTCGTGTGATGTGATCCGGCCCAGTAAGGCTTCGCGGGCGTTGCCGCAGCACGGGGTGACAAAGAGCAACGTGTCCCCGGAGGACTGAAATGAGAAACACGGCACTCTCCGCACTGCAGTGGAGTTCTCGGTGCGATATCAGCAGCCTCCGGTATGAAGCAATAGCGATAACGATAATCCGATAATGCCGACGCGATGGCCGCCCGCTCCATATCCATTCCAAACCGTTAGGAATTTACGACCTCTCAGGGCGTCGCCTGGAGAGAGAGAGAGAGAGAGAGAGAGAGAGAGAGAGAGAGAGAGAGAGAGAGAGAGAGAGAGAGAGAAGGGGGGGGGGGGAGAGAACACTGATAAAACAAACGCGGCCAATTCCGCACGTGTGGTGCGGCCGCGGACTTGACCACGTTTGGTGACGCGGTCTCGCCTCCGCATCACCAAACGCGGAATCCGCCACGTTTGAGCCATGTTAAAGGATAGGACTTGACCACGTTTGCGCTTCGAAGTGCGATGACCGCATCGTTAAACGTGGTCAAATCTTTCAGAACATTGACCGCACCACCTCGTGCGGAATTGACCACGTTTATTTTCTCAGTGAAGAGGTGGGAAAGTGAAGGGGTAGAGAGAGGAATAGATGAACCAGTCGGAAACCAAACGGAGAGAGAAGTCCGAGCACCTCTATGCGTCCGGCTTGTTGTGCCGTTGCTGACTTTGAATTATCTGAGCAATTAGCTCAGCGGTAAAACTATCAACGGGTCCTACAGGATTTTTTTAACAAATGCGTGGCATTATAACATGGTGTCGCCCACGGATAGAATGTTGACGAAGTTTCGTTTTCTTGCCGAGAAAATGATCATCTTAAGACTACAGGAAGGTATCGACTTCCTGGAACGTTCTAAAAGGTTACAAGCTTTTCCTTGAAAAGAACCTTAGAAAAGATTAACAATAATGAAAACCATTTTTTTTTTTTTAGTAGAACTTTAATTATGTGATTGTTACGGATTGATCGTGGTGACCAAAACAGGACCTCGGTCGCGGCAGAAAGTGAAAGTTTTGGTTAGTTTTCATTGAACCTCCGGAGTTTTTAGCAGTGCCAGGAAACTCTCTTCTGCTCGACTCCGGTCGCGGAAAGGCGCTAGTTCATGGTCCACTGGGCAACTTGATGCAAAATGATACATGACCAGCTGCCGATGGCGCAACGATGCAAGTGCAGCGCTGCTGCGACAGGGTCGGTGGTTAGTACACTGGCGTTAGTGCCGGGCGGACAAATGAACATTTATACGACGACAAGATTTATTTCACGCGACAGCTCACAGTGGGCCAGAGGACCATCGCAGGCGGCCAAAACTCTAGGCGCGTATGAGCTCAAGAGTCGCTTAAACGGGACTCGAACCGAACGTGTGACCCCACCAATGGGTTGCTCTCCGGCCGAGGAATCCATTGGTCGGGTCACACGTTCGGTTCGATTTCTGTTTAGCGACTCTGAAGCTCAAAACGCGTCTAAAGTTTTGGCCGCCTGTGCCGGTCTTCTGGCCCACTGTGCGGCTACACCGGACCCCGCAGTACATGCAAGTGTACGATATGACGCATCGCCGTAAAAGCATAACACCGAATAGCAGTATTGCAAATACGGGAGGCGAAGACTCGCCCCCTCCGCATCGTTAAAACAGCGCAAGGGAGAACCGGCATGAAGACAGAGATAGCGCTGACAGCAGAACGGCGCGACAGAGTGGGCCAGAAGACCGGAAGAGGCGGTCAAAACCCCGGAGGCGTTTTGAGGTCCAAAGTCGCTACACAAGACCCGAACCGAATGTGTGACCCCCAACAAGAGATCCCTCGTTCTAGAGCAGTCCATTGGTGGGGTCACACGTTCGATCCGAGTCCTGCTGAGTGACTTTGCTGGAACTCAAAACGCGACTAGCGAACGTTCGCCGCCTGTGCCAGTTTTCTGGTCTACTGTGCGGCAGAAAGACAGAGACAGCTAGCTGCAAAACGGCGCTAGGGAGAACGTGCTGAAAGACACAGAGAGAGAGAGAGAGAGAGAGAGAGAGAGAGAGAGAGAGAGAGAGAGAGAGAGAGAGAGAGAGAGAGAGAGAGAGAGAGAGAGAGAGAGAGAGACAGAGAGAGTGAGAGAGAGAGAGAGAGAGAGAGAGATGCAGAGCAGCGTGGAATAATCAGAATGGAAATACGAGAAGGCGACTGTAACGAGCGCCACACCTGGAGGTCAACAACTCCGCCATCACTAACCTGCCCTGACCGGCGGCGGCTGTAGTCTCCTGATAACCGTATGGCGCACTAAACCAGAGCGAAATCGATACGTCATAGAGATTGTTATCAAACTAAGTGACCGATCTTAGTTGAGGGGCAATAGCGGGGGAATGGGTGCTTAACTAAATCGCGTCGTGGCAATGCTGGATGGTCCGAGTTAAATGGGACGGTGTGGGTAAATTTTTTTTTTACGATTTTATGCAAAACGGTACGCAGGTTTAAAATCACGCATCAAAAACAAAATTGTACATAAACATTTAGCGTGAAAAATAGTCTTCGCAATAAACAGCGAAATTCATGGAGGAAAAATATGCTTGCAATCTTCAGATCTTTGGAAAATTTCAGAAACTAGCTCCAGTGTTGTCAGAGTTTTCGGATGGTATAGATGCAAATTTGGCCTTTTTTTCGAGCGAAGCTTCCGAATTACGGTGACAGCTCCGGTTGCAACCCCTCTCCGAGATTTTCCAATCCATTTCTAACAGTGTGTCGAATGACAGGGCAGACCACGTCGATGAAAATAAGATTGTTCCATCCAAAAATGTGTCACTGGGTTTGCGTGAACGATCCTGATCCTAACCACGAAGGCACTGTGACCGGACGGTTTTCCTGAGAGTACAGTGCCACGCCTCGTAAACGTTTAGAGTTGCAAGAACAGCGGAATGGCCTCCGGGACATACAGTGTTGCTGCTCCACTTCCCGGCACCTGCGCTGTAGTCCAGACGGACACTCTACATCCGCCGGATTTGTAGTTGTTTTTGCGCTCTTTGCAGCAGCTTTGCGCACTGGACAACAACAGGCGCGGATCCAGGAGGGAGGCGACGGGGCGTCCCCGCGGAAGGGGCCCCTCCCGAACCCGTCTCTGGATCCGCCCTTGCCGGACAAACCTACCGACAGGACGGCTCGAGGTGTAACAATGTTGCTCATTGCCTCACTTAGGCGATGACTTGGGTCGAACCCTCAAGGTACCGCCGCCACGCCCTCGGCTGCCCTCGGCTGCCTTGGCCCGCAAAGTGCACAAACGGCACCGCACGGAGCCAAATCTTACCTCCCCGCACTTGCAGCCCAGGCCTATAATATCCTCCTCCTCCTCCTCCTCCTCCCCCTCCCCCTCCTCCTCCTCCTCCTCCTTCTCCACCCCCTCCGCCTCGCACAGAGCCCATTGCGTATATAGCGCCGTGTACCTTGTAATTTAACCCCTTTGCTTGGCCTGGGATCGTATAGGGTGGTGTTGGATGGGATGGGCCGGGCAAGGGGGCACGCACACTACTGGCGGTGGCAAAGGGGGGAATCAGTGGGAAGTGGGAACGAAGAATGGGGGAAAGGCGGCATGGAGTGAAGCTGGGATGTATTGCGGGGACAGTGAAGAATGAGTGTGGGAAAGGATACGTAGGAAGGACTCGTAGGAAGGAAGGGTAGAATGCACTGTAAAAACGAATATCAAAAATTTATGGATGGGAACAATGTTGCCGGAGGAACCTTCGTAAAATCGCGAGTCCACGAGCATTCATAGTAAATACACGAATATTCGACCTACATTCACTGCAATTTGATTGGTAAGTTTGCTTGCCACTCCAGTGGCGCTCCGTTTTGAATGCCAAAATTTGGCCTTCTGGGCCCGGATTGGCCTCTTTGAATGCCAAAATTTGGCATTCCGGTGATCTTGAACGCCAAGTTTTGGCATTTTAAAAGGCCAATCCGGCCCAGAATGCCAAATTTTGGCATTCAAAACGGAGCGCCACTGGAGTGGCAAGCAAACTTACCAATGGAATTGCAGTGTTAACGAAGCATCTTCAAGAAATGTACGAGGGAACCTTTGAAAACATTTTTTTCCAGAGGCACATTCGTTATTTTCCAATTTATTTCTTACAGTGTGGGTGAAGAGTAAAGATGGGTATGAAGGATATTCGTGCGAATGAAAGATGTGCGAGGACAGGAGAGAGAGAGAGAGAGAGAGAGAGAGAGAGAGAGAGAGAGAGAGAGAGAGAGAGAGAGAGAGAGAGAGAGAGAGAGAGAGAGAGAGAGAGAGACGGGGAAGAAGGGAGGACGGCTGAGGAGAGAAGCTCCAAGGAAGAATGAAAGCAGCCAGGAACGGTTGGGTGGGTGAACACGGTGCAGCAAGGTGGCAGAATCCCTAACGACAGATGAGACCCATATACGTCTTTCTGTCAGCAGCGTTTGTCCACAGAAACATAGACAGCAAAACAACACCGGCAAGAACGGTGTGAACATACTTCACCGTATCGGAAGTGGGCTATGCGTGTTTCTCCTGGACCTCAAGTCAACTGATCTTGTTCCTACTTAGTGCTGCTACACATGAAAAGTGGAAGTCCCTACGATGCACCCAGCGTCCAAAGGGCGCACAACCCCAGCCTGCTAATAGGCATAACTTCCGGAAAGCAAACCCAAGAATTTGCCTAGCGGGAGAGTAGGAGGGTGATGTTGCCCGCTTACGTGGCAGCACTGAGTGTATACTAATAAGCGGTCGAGCATAAATCACGTGATTCCCGTTGCTCTTGCTGTGTACTATACCTGCCGGGCCCCAATCCCAGTCCGTCTTGAGGTTATTAATCCGAATCAGAGCGCCAAGCCAAGCGACCAAATTGCTTCTCCGGAAAAGCGTTCATCTCGGCGGGTCAGGCTGCATTCGGGCATTCGGCCTCCCCCCCCTCTCTCTCTCTCTCTCTCTCTCTCTCTCTCTCTCTCTCTCTCTCTCTCTCTCTCTCTCTCTCTCTCTCTCTCTCTCTCTGCCCCAAGTCTCTCAATCTTTCACACTTTATTGCGGGCCCAGGAATCCACCACGTCCCTTTACAGGTGAGGTCACGAGCCGTAACGAACCAATCATTTTCGACCTCTTTCCCTGCTTGCTCTCTCTCTCTCTCTCTCTCTCTCTCTCTCTCTCTCTCTCTCTCTCTCTCTCTCCTTTTATTTATTTTTTTGATGACGCCTCCCTTGCTTTACTCCTCGGGCCCGGGGCGGTAGGTGAGCCGTCGGAGTCAAGTGAGGTGGATCGGGCTGCCTCGAGTCTGCCTGAGCCGTGCCGAGTCGAGCCGAGCCGACCCGAGCCGAACCGAGCCGAGTCGAGTCGAGCTGAGCCGAGCCGAGCCCCAGCCCGAGCCGAGCCGAGCCGAGTCGAGCCGAGCCGAGCCGAGCCGAGCCGAGTCGAGCTGAGCCGAGTCGAGTCGAGCCGAGTCGAGCCGAGCCGAGCCGAGTCGAGCTGAGCCGAGCCGAGCCGAGCCGAGCCGAGTCGAGCCGAGTCGAGCCGAGCCGAGCCGAGTCGAGCTGAGCCGAGTCGAGCCGAGCCGAGTCGAGCCGAGCCGAACCGAACCGAGCCGAGCCGAGCCGAGCCGAGCCGAGCCGAGCCGAGTCGAGCCGAGCCGAGCCGAGCCGAGCCGAGCCGAGCCCCAGCCCGAGCCGAGTCGAGCCGAGTTGAGCCGAGTCGAGCTGAGCCGAGCCGAGACGAGCCGAGCCGAGCCGACCCGAGCCGAGCCGAGTCGAGCCGAGCCGACCCGAGCCGAACCGAGCCGAGTCGAGTCGAGCTGAGCCGAGCCGAGCCCCAGCCCGAGCCGAGCCGAGCCGAGTCGAGCCGAGCCGAGCCGAGCCGAGCCGAGCCGAGCCGAGCCGAGCCGAGCCGAGCCGAGTCGAGCCGAGCCGAGCCGAGTCGAGCTGAGCCGAGCCGAGCCGAGCCGAGCCGAGGCGAGCCGAGTCGAGCCGAGCCGAGCCGAGTCGAGCTGAGCCGAGTCGAGTCGAGCCGAGTCGAGCCGAGCCGAGCCGAGTCGAGCTGAGCCGAGCCGAGCCGAGCCGAGCCGAGCCGAGCCGAGCCGAGCCGAGCCGAGCCGAGCCGAGCCGAGCCGAGCCCCAGCCCGAGCCGAGTCGAGCCGAGCCGAGCCGAGTCGAGCTGAGCCGAGCCGAGCCGAGCCGAGTCGAGCCGAGCCGAGCCGAGTGAAACCGAGTCAAGCCCAGGCGAGCCGAGCCGAGTCGAGCCGAGGCGAGCCGAGCCGAGTCGAGCCGAGTCGAGCCGAGCCCCAGCCCGAGCCGAGTCGAGCCGAGCCGAGCCGAGTCGAGCTGAGCCGAGCCGAGCCGAGCCGAGCCGAGCCGAGCCGAGCCGAGCCGAGCCCCAGCCCGAGCCGAGTCGAGCCGAGCCGAGCCGAGTCGAGCTGAGCCGAGCCGAGCCGAGCCGAGCCGAGCCGAGCCGAGCCGAGCCGAGCCGAACCTAACCGAGCCGAGCCGAGCCGAGCCGAGCCGAGCCGAGCCGAACCTAACCGAGCCGAGCCGAGCCGAGCCGAGCCGAGCCGAGCCGAGCCGAGCCCCAGCCTGAGCCGAGTCGAGCCGAGCCGAGCCGAGCCGAGCCGAGCCGAGCCGAGCCGAGCCCCAGCCTGAGCCGAGTCGAGCCGAGCCGAGCCGAGTTGAGCCGAGGCCAAGCCAGGCTGACGCCCCCGCCCAGGTAAGGCCGAGGCACGGGGCATAAGGCGGATGGCGTAACCGACATCTATTGTGTTTAACACGACCCACAGCACGATGCATAAAGGGCTCAGCACGCGTGCCACGGCGCACAGTGCCCCAGAGGACCGGCGCAGACGACCAAAACTCTAGACGCGTTTTGAGCTCCAGAGTCGCTGAATGGGACCTGAACCGAACGTGTGACCCCACAAATGGGTTCCTCGTTCGGAGAGCAATCCATTGGTACTGTCACACGTTCGGTTCGAGTCCTATTTAGCGGCTCTGGAGCTCAAAACGCGTTTCGGCCGCCTGCGCTGGTCTTGTGGACCACTGTGTGACGGACTGTCTTGCGCTCTGGCCGCACGGCGAAGTCATGCCCGAAGAAATCGTCGGGAGACACAGCAGCTTTTCCTGCGAGTGATTTTTGGGCTTTCGGAAACTTGCTCTCCGCCTGACCTGTTTCCCTTGTTTCTGTTTCATTTTTCAGGAAAGCCCTGAGGCGGTGGGCACAGGCCGACTGGCTTTGTGCCGCGATGTAAAAGGAGGTGTAAGTGTGTGTGTGTGTGTGTGTGTGCGCGCGTCCGTTTTTTGTGCTTTAGGGGTAGGGTCAGCCCGAGGGCTTTGCGCTGCCGATGCTTAGGTAACTCATATGCAGCACCCACACCCACACCCACACGCACACACACATAAACACGCACATTATTATTGTTGCTACACGAGTTTTACTGCCGCAAATCCGTTTCTCGTGTTTGACTTGATTACCAATTTGGCAGAGCATTCCAACGTCGACCAATTTGTCATGGCGGGCAACTACATTAGTCGGTTGGCACAAACACACACACACACACAGCCAAGAAAGACGATGCTAATGGTCTGATTGCCGACACACCGACCAACCGCCCGCCCGATCCGAACGCACAGGTAGAGAACGGTACGATATGAACAGGTAGACGGCCCCGCCCCTCGACGGCCTACCCGCCTGCCGCCCCCACCTCTCTCTCTCTCTCTCTCTCTCTCTCTCTCTCTCTCTCTCTCTCTCTCTCTCTCTCTCTCTCTCTCTCTCTCTCTCTCTCTCTCTCTCTCTCTCACGCGCACACACACACAGACACACACACACCTTCACCCTCTTCGCTCTCCGGCCGGTAAGTGTTCACAAAGCGATGTACTGTAGGCTTGGCCCATGCATGCCTGTATGAGTCATATGCTTCAGGGGCTGCGCGCCCCGAGTAAGAAGGAAAGGGCCAAGTACGCGCTCCTCATACTTCGAAAAATAAGTTTTTTAATTTTGTCAGGCTCAATTACCTTTAATTATTTTCAGTGAAATTGATGTTTATCAGAAAACCAAGAACTGTTGTCCTTATTATTGGTCGTTGAGGGCACACTCCGCCGGCCCCAGGATTCATTTTGACAAGTCACAGGGTTTTGTTCAACCAGTCACACGAATTCGTACCTGATTTTGCACAAAAAAAAAGAAAAACTACAAGTAGGTTTTTGGACGAAGAGATCATCTGCACAAAAAACTGTAACGTCTTGGGCACAACTGCTCATAACTTGAAGTGTGCGCAGGTTTGTTTCGAAACCGCAACTCGCTTGTTCACAAGTAGGGTGGGAACAACTCGAGGGGTACCTCACTTCGGAAATACATGTACACTGACTGGTGACAAGACTGGATTTCCACTTTGATTAGATGGAAAATCTCTAGAAATTCGTTACAAAAATGTTGCAACTAGGGTAAAGTTACGTTGTTGCACCGGCTTTGTCAGTGACTAGACTGAAACAAGGCAGTGACTAGTTGAGAGTGTACGCTAACTGGACGAAGTGAGGCACCCCTCGGAACAACAGGACTACCGGTCGCACGATCGGTCATCGTCGCCACTGTGGTTGCTGAGTTTTCGGCCATTCCTTGCGCGGTTGTTCGGACGCGGCCCTGCAGCAATGCTGTGGTTTATTTATAGGCACAGCATTCTCCACAAACGCGCCGCGGCGGATGCGCCATCCTCCCCCTTTCTTATGGGACACAGGGCCCGCGGCGCACTTACACACACACGTACCTGGACACACAATCTCTCTCTCTTTCTCTCTCTCTCTCTCTCTCTCTCTCTCTCTCTCTCTCTCTCTCTCTCTCTCTCTTTTTCTCTTTTTCTCTTTCTCTCGCTCTCTCTCTCTCTTTCTCTCTTTCTCTCTTTCTCTCTTTCTCTCTCTCTCTCTCTCTCTCTCTCTCTCTCTCTCTCTCTCTCCCTCTCTTTCTCTCTCTCTCTCACACAAACACGCACACACCCGCGTGCTGGCCACTATTGTTTCCCGACTTTTTAAATGGATGTCGCATCGTGGAATGTATTTCATATTCATTCCGCCACCCTCTCTCTGTGCGGTGGGTGCAAGTGGCCCCCTTAAGGGCCTCGTATGCTTTGGTCGCTCCGTCTCCCTCGCGCACCCCTACGCGACGCGCCAAGAGTGCGAGAGAGACAGAGCGCGACAAAAGCGCTGCACGCATCCAACGGCCGCGCCCTCCGGAGCACAGTGGGCCAGAAGACCGGTGGAGGCGGTCGAAAATCCAAACGCGTTTTGGGCTTCAGAGTCGCTAAATGGGACTCGAACCGAACGCGTGACCTCACCAATGGATTGCTTTCCGAACGAAGAATCCATTCGTAGGGTCACACGATCCATTCGAGTCTCATACAGCGACTCTGGAGCTCAAAACGCGTCCAGAGTTTTGGCGACCTGCGCCGGTCTTCTAGCCCACTGTGCAGAAGCGGCGTTCGAAATTTCGCGCCATAATGGGGAGAGTAAGGCACGGACGTTTTCTATTTACTTGTGGGGATTTAGGCGCCGGCCGACTCTGAACGTCCCTTTCTCTGTCTCTC
This sequence comes from Stenchaetothrips biformis, assembly GCA_030522485.1. Taxonomy (NCBI): domain Eukaryota; kingdom Metazoa; phylum Arthropoda; class Insecta; order Thysanoptera; family Thripidae; genus Stenchaetothrips; species Stenchaetothrips biformis. Next base: position 5,052,639 of record CM060103.1, on the reverse strand, counting down.
TCGCACTCACGGGGCGTCCCGTATAGGTGCGAGAGAGACAGAGCGGGGATGCCTGTTCGGAGTCAGCCCTCTGTTATTCAACGAGTGTGACGTCATATTCGTTCGAATGTGAATTTTGTCACGTTCGTTTGAATGTTCACGCACTTTCAAACGAATGTGCCACCCTTATTTAACGGCCGTGTAACGTTCAAACGAATGTGAAGTCATATTCAAACGAACGTGACAAAATGCACATTCTAACGAATGACGTCACATTCGTTGAACAACAGTGGATGCAGGGGGCGACGAAAGCAAACGGGAGCAGAAGGGTTGCCACACACATTGCGATTCAAACTGTGCTATGATGCTGCTCACTGTTTCCTTATCTATGTTCACGTTTCGAGACTACAAAATGACCATCAAATAAACTGAGAGCTCACAGAATAAACGCACTAATCATGGATCACTGTTTCAAGGATGGGACGCTGCCGTTTATTTCCACTCTTTTCATTCGGTTTTCAAAACCCAAGCCGTTGTGTGAAGAATGAACAGAGATTTGATACCAGTAGGGGCTTTTGTAAATACCAGAAGTTCAGTTTGGAAATATTATGCAGTAATCTATGCTTTTAGAACAGTGATCCATGTAGGCACTTCATCCTAACAAAGAACCGAGGACCCATACAACCTAGGGTCCCTAATAACGACCCAGTCAAAGCTCCCCCCCCCCAAAAAGGAAAGGAAATCAGTCGAAAACATGAAAAATTGAGGTTTCTTGACATTGATTCTGCTATAGAAAACACCAAAGCAAGTGATATTTCTCTGTCCTGAATAAGTCAGCCCACACCAAGTTGTTTCTCCCCCGTGCGCTCTGAAGGAAGGAGCGGGGGCCGTGTGGAATGACGCGCATTGAGAGCAGTACCTCCGCACAGTGGGCCGGCGGGGGCGCTGGTGACGCAACGACAAATAGGGGCACAACTCCCACATATCATAGCGACGCGGCCTTGTGACAAACAGGGCGCGATCTGTTACGGTGTCAGCGGCTCGGATGACAATCAGCCGGCAAACGAGGAGGCGGACGTCGAGGACGAGGAGGTGGGCGACCAGGAGGAGTTGGACGGCGAGGAGGTGGACGACCAGGAGGAGTTGGATGGCGAGGAGGTGGACGACCAGGAGGAGTTGGACGGCGAGGAGGTGGACGACCAGGAGGAGTTGGACGGCGAGAAGGTGGATGACCACGCGGTGGCTATATTACCTGTATATTACCGTGTAATGTATTCATATTTCCACAATTTTGTTTCTATATATTTCCCCTATATTACTATATATTACCTCTGTTACTAGTAATATACGTATACTTCCTCGTACGCAGCTAAGGAGAGTTGCCGACCCCTTGGGTTGACAACCGCCACCGCCAGGATCACGAAGATGTGGGACGTCGACGCGAGTCGCTGGAGGACGCACAGTGGGCCAGAAAACCGTCGAAGGCAGCCAAAACTCCCGTCGCGTTTTGAGCTCCAGAGTCGCTGTATGTGACTTGCGAACCGAACGTGTGACCTCACCATTGGATTCCTCGTTCGGAGAGCAATCCATAGGTGGGGTCACACGGTCGGTTCGCGACTGCGGAGCTCAAAAACCGGTCCAGGATTTTGACCTCCTGCACTGTTCTTCTGGCGCACTGTGGGACGTGGCGGAGCAGCACCAGCGGCGGCAAAGACAGCTGAAAAGGAAACCAACTACAAGGAGAAGCAAAGCGAAAGTTTAAAACGGTGCAGCACTGTGCCATCACACGTACAGCACATTGACGTGTCATTCTTGGCCTTCCCCGCAGGCATCCTCGCCAATTAGACACTTTCCAGACGAGTCGCTGTAAACGGCGCGCGCGGTCTTCTTCAACAACAACAACAACAACAAGGAGCAACAGAAACAACAACAGCAGAAACACATCAAGCAGCGCGACGGTAACATCAGCAGCAACAACATCAAGCAGCAACAGAAACAAACAACAACAACATACTGGTCCAGATGGCGCCCGGCGTCGTTTCACTCCCGTGCGAATAACAACGCTTTTCGAAAATCCATCAAATATGCAAAGCACACTCCCACGAAGGAAAACGCTTCCTCGACCCATTTTGAGAGGCGAAGGCAGCAGCAGCAGTAGTAGTAGCAGCAGACAGTGGGCCAGAAGACCGGCGCAGGCGGCCAAAACACTAGACACACTTTGAGGTCAAGAGTCGCTGAACAGGACTCGAACCCAACATGTGATCCCACCAGTCGATTGTTCTCCAAACGACGAATCCATTAGTGGGTCACACGTTCGGTTCGAGCTCCATTTAGCGACTCTGGCGCTCAAAACGCGTCTCGAGTTTCGGCCGCCCGCGCCGGTGTTCTGGCCCACTGTGCGGCGGGCGTCGTGAATGCTGCATCAGCGCGCAGTTAGGAACGGTCCGTTTGCACCTCAACATTTCCTTCTTCGGGCCGAAAACGCGGCGGGGCGCGCGCGAGGACGCCCCGGAGGGCATAAACACGGCGCACGGCCCAGAAAGGGAGGAACGAACGAACGAACGGCACTGTGGCGGAGCTGCTGGCTGTATCGCCCCAATAGGGGGAGGCTAGGCCGATCATTTTGTCTGCCTACAGGGCCTTGAGGGTGCAGGCTGGTGGCTGGCGAACAACCCCCTGCAGACATGGATAGACAGACAGGCAGTCAGGGAAACGTACCTTCACATACGCACAGACACACACAGACACACACACTACTAGATCACATCTATATGTATGCTTGGCGAGCACACAGCTATAGGTGTATGCTTGGCCAAGCACTGTTAAAAATCCAGCCGTTTGAGAATGGAAAATTGACGCAAAGTAAATTGATATTCCCCACCGTTCACAAACAGCCAATCACTGTTTCCGAACGGAAAAAATAAATCTGGGAACAAAAATATACCGTTTGTAAACGGAAAATGCGTGTTTCACAACGAAACGCTAGAAAAGTCCGTTTGGAAACACGAGTTTTGTGTTCACAAACGGAAAAACATTATTGGCATAACGCTTTTCCTGTTATTTACTTTAACAGAGGGCAATGTTTCTAAAATTTGCGTAAATCTTTCCATTTGAAAATGGTCGGAACACTTTCCAACTTTATTCACGGATTTCACTGAACAGGTTACAGAAATTGATGGTATGACAATTAAAAATGGTCGTCCGGCATCTTGTTGATCTTAACACACTCCCAAAACAAATTACATATTCCTCGTTTGGCGGCAAAAAACAACAGCGTTTTAACTGCTTTGGGCTGAACCGCTCCGTTTGAGAACGGAAATTTCTAACAGTGTATAGCTAAAGGAGCGTGCCTTTTAATGGGTGGGTCTCTCTCTCTCTCTCTCTCTCTCTCTCTCTCTCTCTCTCTCTCTCTCTCTCTCCCTGTCCGCCACTGTGCAAGGCAGGAAGGAAGCGCAGCCGGCATCGGTCTCTGCCGCCAGCGACTCGTATAATCAGAGATAAAGCCACAAAGCACGCGGAGCGCGTGCCGCCGCGGCCGTGATGACAGGCCGACCCTCGCACCGTAAAGCGGGAGCGACGCCCGCGTTAAAATGTGTCGAAACCCCCCAGAGAGAGAGAGAGAGAGAGAGAGAGAGAGAGAGAGAGAGAGAGAGAGAGAGAGAGAGAGAGAGAGAGATAAGGAGAGTACTGGAAACTGGATCACTAATTGTTGCTCTTTCTACCTCAGTGTCTCCAAAAACTGACAAATTTCCCAACAGAACAGGCATTTTGCCTGCTCATTTCCTGATTGATTCATTCCTGCCCTCGGTTCCCTGTTTCACCTCGCTCGTCGAATCTGTGCGACTGCCAACGCCAACACCAGTTGGACCTACACTGCTGTCGGCGCCCCACTTTGGGTCAAAAGACCGCTCAGGCGGCCAAAATTCAAGACGCGTTTTGAGCTAAAGAGTCGCTAAATGGGACTCGAACCGAACGTGTGACCCCACCAATGGATTCCTCATTTGGAGAGCAATCCATTGGCTGGGCCACACGTTTGATTCGAGTTTCATTTAGCGACTCTGGGGCTAAAAACGCGTCTAGAACTTTGGCCGCCTCAGCGGTCTTCTGACCCACTGTGCGCCCCCTAGTGGTGGCCCTTGTAAACAAGCGGAACAGTCAAACAGGAAAAATGGTCGCGTCTGATGAACGAATGAATCGACTCCGTTATAAGCGCGGGCCTCTCGTGTTCATGTTATGTTGTGAAGCTGTCGCCACTTGAATAGTCCTCTGCTGGAAAGAGTTTTTAAACAACTCTGTGCAGTCACGTATTAAAAAGTCAACACACTGAGGCTTTGAGTTACAGCGTCAATTGGTGCAATGCGTTTGAGTCCGTTTTTATCGCACCAATGTGCAATGTCTTCCCGTGCATCAGTATAGGGCACTTTCGGGACACATTGCACGTGTGCTGTGGCATTGCACGTGTGCTGTGGTGTCATTGCACCATATGTGCAATGTCCACAGCCTGAATCACAGTGCAGTGCCAATATTCTTGTCAACAATTGTTAAAAAAAAAAACAATAAATGAATTAACAATTATGAGTTCACAGCTAACCAAAGTTTCTAGAATTTTTCAGGAAAAAAGCTTAAATGCTCTGTCGACTAAAAACTTCAAAAGGAAAAATCCAAAAACTGTCAAAAAAACACGTCAACGGCAAAGGGACATACTTTAATGAACACCTTGAAACCAAAGTGCGCTCGTTTCGCAAGTCCGAGCGGCTGCTCGATTGCCTCGCGTAACAATGACTCTCTCTCTCTCTCTCACTCTCCCCCCCCCCCTCCCGAACAAAGAAAAACCGGTCCGGCGAAAATAATCAAGACTTTTCCGGCGGCGACGCAGCGGCGCGTGATCGAAGACTTTCCTTCATAAAGTGCCGTCCTGTTTCTCATTTGTCGGTCCCACCCGCCCGCGTCGCGTCGCGTCGTCGGTGTCAGCGACACAAATTGACAACATGTCTCCACGCCACCTCCAATCGGGGCGGCACAGTGGGCCGACCAGGGCGGACCAATCTCTCCTTTTTGTCTCGTCGTCCGTCACTTCCTCCCCACGACCGCGCGCCGAGTCTGATTCCAAACAGTGTCTCTGTCTCTCTCGCACCCAAGCAGGACGCCCCGTGAGTGCGAGAGAGACAGAGCGACGCTGTTCGGAATGGAGGCGCACCCCTCGTAGGGCAGCGTCTGCCTCAAAGCAAGCCTCGCGCCCTGTATTTTTAGCCGGCGGGAAGAAGACGACTCCAAGTCGCCGCCGGCGGCCGACCAGATACGCGCCTCTCGAAAACTCTCCACCCCGTTGGAGAGGCATATTGTGCGAGTTTCTGCTCCACCCACCGTGTCTCTCTAAACCCGGCGCGTCTCGGTAACCCGAGGCGTCTCTCTAAAGCTGACACATCCCTCGTCGCGTCTCTCCACACGGCGCGTCTCTCCGACCCGAAGCGTCTCTCCGAACCGGGACCCGACGCGTCTCTCCTACCAGGCACGTCTCTCCAGCCCGATGCGTCTCTCCGCGTCCCGCCCAAACGAAAAGCGAGGGAGCAGCGCTTCACTGAGAAAATTTGTTGTCACTTTATGCAAAAATCGTGGATGATATTTTCATCACTTTCAAATAATGACAATGTCATCACAAATTGATGACATTTTCCATCAAAGGTCCTATACTTATTGCATGGGCGTGACAACAATGTCATCAATTGTTTTGATGACATTTTTGTAAGGAAAATTAGCCTTGAAATCAAGTGACGACTTGAATTAGCCTTGAAATCAAGTGACGACTTGAATTAGCCTTGAAATCAAGTGACGACTTGAATTAGCCTTGAAATCAAGTGACGACTTGAATTAGCCTTGAAATCAAGTGACGACTTGAATTAGCCTTGAAATCAAGTGACGACTTGAATTAGCCTTGAAATCAAGTGACGACTTGAATTAGCCTTGAAATCAAGTGACGACTTGAATTAGCCTTGAAATCAAGTGACGACTTGAATTAGCCTTGAAATCAAGTGACGACTTGAATTAGCCTTGAAATCAAGTGACGACTTGAATTAGCCTTGAAATCAAGTGACGACTTGAATTAGCCTTGAAATCAAGTGACGACTTGAATTAGCCTTGAAATCAAGTGACGACTTGAATTAGCCTTGAAATCAAGTGACGACTTGAATTAGCCTTGAAATCAAGTGACGACTTGAATTTTCACAGTGTATTGCCCGGCGTGTCGACAAGCGGCGCTCTGGCCAGGCGCTCTCTACTGGCGAGGATTCAGTGAGAGCACGGGCGGAAATCGGTTCCGCAGAATAAAGTTGTTGTTTTTTGTGTTTTTTTTTCGGCGCGGAGGGAATAATAACTTTACGAAAAAATAAATAGGATGTCCCAAGGTTAGCATATCGAAAAGATGAAAACAATTCGACAAAATTTAGATAATTTTTTGCCAAAGCGACAAAGTTATGCTTATGGATTAACGTGAAGTTAGTGGCCCTCTTCACAACCAAAACTTTTAGGTCCTCTCAGCAAAGTATCTGTTACTTTTTCAACATAAAATTTAAAAAAAATAATAATAATGTCATCATGAAAAAGAAAATAGTTTGTAGGGACGCCGACTTTAAATGAGCAAAAATAAAAAACAATCATCATAGGAAACAAAGAGACTCCGCTCCAGCAGTCAAAACGGCACAACACCGCTTACGCACCACAAAGTCAGAGTAAAACGAAAACAACAACAAAACGGAAAACAAAACTATGATGGCGCTCTTCCGGCCGGCCGAGCCTAATAATCCCCTATTCATTTTGCTCTGCGCGCATTTGAAAGAAAAACTCGTTCGTCTGGGGATTTGCAGGGTGGCTTATTGATGGTATTGCAATTATAGAGGCCGCAAACGCCGACCAGGTATTCAGCGGTCCAAATTAGGCTATTATGCGCCCAACTGGAGATGAGGGGAGAGGGAGGTAAAAGGGGAGGGGAAGAGAGGGGGGAGACAATGGGCCAGAAGACCGGCGGGCAGGCGGCAAAAACTCAAGAGGAATTTTGAGCTCCAGAGTCGCTAAACAGGAGTCGCACCAAACGTGTGACCCCACGGATTCCTCCTTTCGGGGTCACCTGCTCGGTTCGAGTCCCACAAAGCGACTCTAGAGCTCGAAACGCGTCTACAGTTTTGGCCTTGGTTTTGGCCGCCTGCGCCGCCCACAGTGGGAGAGCTGCAAGAGAGGCAGGAAGGTAGGGGGAGGGAGTGAGAGGGGGAAAAGGGGCGCTGTACAGTCGCGGAATGAGTTTGCCGCTCCCCGTGACAAATTAGCTCACCACTTGGAATGAATAGCTCCAATCTTGAGGAGGATCACGGGCCAGAATGACAACGCAACGCGGGAAAAGGGGCAACTCTTTTCAAATTTCATTCGCGACAAAAACAATAGGACGCGGTTGTAAGCGAGACAGAAGAGTTTCGATTCTGTGACGGTCCCGTTCCTTCTCTCTCTCTCTCTCTCTCTCTCTCTCTCTCTCTCTCTCTCTCTCTCTCTCTCTCTCTCTCTCTCTCTCTCTCTCTCTCTCTCTGTCTCCCCCTCTCTCTCTCTCTCTCTCTCTCTCTCTCTGGCCAGGTCTGAGCCACACAGTTCGTTCATTTGCACAGACTTCCATTATTTTATAAAAGGTTCCAGTATGGACCCTCGGGTCTTGCTGAACACAAAGGGCCTCTTCAATAATACCGCAACCCACCTTGTAACTGTTGACACCAAAGACGTTCTAAAGTTTGCAAACATGAACGAGGCAGGTTTTTAAAATTCCGCAATTTAAACTTAAATTTGCACTTTTCATTTTTTTTTCACATTTCTAACGTTATTATCTAGTGTCAAGTTCAGTTAGGGACCCCTCGTTTCCAGCAGTGTAGACGGCTTTGCTACACGAAGCCCTTAGCAAAAAAGGCGTCTCGAGCATCGACACAGATGCTGAAAAGGGGTTGCCGGGTCAGAGCGGGACGCACGAAAATAAAATAACAAGGGGCACGAGTGACCGTAAACCACAAGGGCCTTACTCGAGTGCCCTCATGCGCCGCGCCCGCCGTCGAGGCAAAAATCCCGAACCCGTCCGCGGCGGCTTGGGGATTCGAACCCACGACGATGACGAATGGATGGTGAGTATAAAGTTTATTGCAACTCGCATAAACCTCTTCCTCTCACAATGGGCCAGAAGACCGGCGCAGGCGGCCGAACGCTACACGCGTTTTGAGCTCCAGAGTCGGTAAACAGGACTCGAACCGAACGTGTGACCCCACCAATGGATTCCTCGCTCGGAGAACTATCCATTAGGTGGGTCACACGTTCAGTTCGGGTCCCATTTAGCGACTCTGGAGCTCTAAACCCGCACAGGTTCTCGCCCGCTTGCGCCGGTCCTCTGGCCCACTGTGCCCCCTTCCCCTTTTCAACCGCACACACAACACACCTAGACGCACTACGCACGCGGCGGGGAGAGGACACGTTAAGGAAGATATGGGAGCCCAGGAAGGAGGCGCGGTGGCACTTTTAAAAAATATGCATCCCGTGGGCCTCTGTCGGCCTCGTCTGCGTGCCCAAGATGGCGAAGCAGGGCACCGGCCCCGTGTACGGCGGAGCACACCTGATCCGCACCCACACGCTATCTCTCTCTCTCTCTCTCTCTCTCTCTCTCTCTCTCTCTCTCTCTCTCTCTCTCTCTCTCTCTCTCTCTCTCTCTCACGGACACACACACACAACCGCACACACACATGTCTGGGTGGGGTACTGAGTAAGGAGTGAGCTGCTGTGTGTGTGCCCCTGTGTGTCTGAAAGCGCTGCATGTGTGTGTGTGTGTGTGTGTGTGTGTGTGTGTGTGTGTGTGTCGGTGACGTGTCGGAACGCATGCCCACACACCCGGCATGACCCAACAGAGAGGCCGCCCAGACGTAACATTTCCAGATGCACTCTTTTGGCGATTCAATCTCTGCCCTCTCCATCTCTCTCTCTCTCTCTCTCTCTCTCTCTCTCTCTCTCTCTCTCTCTCTCTCTCTCTCTCTCTATTTGCTTCTTGCCTCGCGCCACAAGCGCACTTGACGCGGGGCTTGACGCGCAGGGCGACCAAGACAGGCCTTGTGCTCTGGCAGAATGGCGAACAACAAAAACGGCGGCGACGACGACAACAACAACAACAACAGCCCGCTCGCCCCCTGTTGCGCGCAGAAAGGGTTTTTAGTGGCCTCTGGCACCAAGAGTGTCGCGAGGAGAGGGCGCGCCGAGGTGCAGCGAGCATGCAGATGTCGCGCCTGTGTTTGTTCATTCATTCATTCATGCATCCATTCTTTCATTCGTCCATTCATTCATTCGTGAACTCATTTACTCATTCTTCCATACATTTGTACGTTTTTCTTTTATTCTACGTGCACGCTTTTATGCTTTTATTCATTTATTTATTATTTATTTATTTATTATTATATATTTATATATATTTTATTATTATATTTATTTATTATTTATTTATTTATTATTATATATTTATATATATTTTATTATTATATTTATTTATTATTTCACTCAATCCTTAATTTTCATCCTCATTTAATTCATATATTTTTCATTCATCTTCTCATTCATTTTTTTTTTATCTTGTCATATGCTTATTGACACTGCAATCACACTCTGAAGCTACGAATACATATTTTGCTTGCACACCTCGAAGCACGCGTACACGAGAATGCAAGCTTGGCAAGTTCGACAAAGGATGGGGATGTCATGTCACTCGCAAACCTTACAAACTATTTTCGGATTTACGAAGAAAAGTAGCTTGTCAAGACAACGTGTGTGCTTGTCATAACAAAGTATGCAATACACTGTAAAAATTTCAGTACTTTTGTACGGAAAATGTACGGAAAAATTTAGAACAGAAGAACGGACGAAAGTACGGAACGTTTGTACCTGTTCCATATGAGTTCATGTAAACGGGTGCGAAAAAAGGTACAGAAAGTTCCGTACTTGGCAACTATGGACGGTCCGGGCAAATTGTTGACCAGACATGTTCCGTACTTTTTCCGTACTTTTTTCTACCAGTGTATGCATACCTATAGCGAGAACCACGACACAAGAATGCACCCAGGAGTGTGCACCTATCCAAGTCAAGAGTACGACTCATTGAAGAATGAATCACTGCCAAGAGCACACAACTTGTGATGGCAGGTCCAGTCAGTCATTCATGAATACACCGTAAGATGCTTACATCAACACGGAAAAAAATGGATTAGCTGTGGTGGCTAAGAATTAGTCAGGATAGCTAATTTAATGACTGAAATAGCGCCAGTCAAAATGATGTCTAGAACAGCTAATATTTCTCTAACGCAACGAAATGGTTTGACCATAGAAACGAATTTATATTAGCTACGAGAGCTAAGCAGTAAGCTGGCGTTATTCAGCTAAAACAGATATGTTTGATCACGAGCGCAGAGAAGTGATGCAAGCTGCGGTAGCTGAAAATAACTTCGTTGTTCAGAAAAAGTCATAGCTATATGAAGCAATGCGTTAGCTGAGACAGCTGATCACATTGACTGGCAATTTTAGATGCGGATCGGATGCAGCTACAAGAGTATTCAAGTGATTCGGTGGCTCAGTGTCTCCGAGGTGGTGTCCGATCCGCAGAGCACGGGTTCGAGACCCACCCTCGTACTTTTTGATTGGAAAAATCATGTCAGTTCACCGAGCTGATGTGTCGAGCTATGCCAGCTGCTAATTAACTTCAGAGAGCGAATCCCTAATAGCTGGGGAAGTCAAAGGAAAAATTAGCTGTTGGAGCTGATAATCTCCGCTGGAGCCCAGCCAGCTAAGGAATTAGCTAGCACAGCAAATTCATTTTTTTCCGTGAACCAGATCGCTGAGCCACCCGAACTCTGTGCGCACTCAAGCATGTCATTTCAAGCAATAATGAGTAACATTTTCGTCGGGCTTCAAAGCCGGTGCAACAAACAACACAATCCTTCGGTAACGACGCTCCAGGCGAAGAAGCGCTGGACTGCGGTCCGAGACGTGTCAGTCCGATCGCTTGATCCTCCACTCATGGAGGGCAGCCGGCTCAAAGACCGCCTTCTGTCTCTCTCGCACCCATTGGGTATCCCGCAAAGGTGCGAGAGAGACAGAGCGACGACAACAGTTCTTCGGCGGATCAGGCGAGCAGTAATGAGTGGGCAATGCTTTATTAACCCTCCAGCCTTTCACTCCAGGCATGGCATTGTGTCCGTCCAGCTGAGCCATGCCTGGAGCCCAGCCATGCCGGCCGGCTCTACAAGGCACAGTGTGCCAGAAGACCGGCACGGGCGGCCAAAACTCCAGACGCGTTTGGCACTCCAGAGTCGCTAAATGGGACTCGGACCGGACGTGTGACCCCACCAATGGATTTCTCGTTCGGATACCAATCCATTGGTGGGGTCACACGTTCGATTCGAGTCCTGATAAGCAACCCTGGAGCTCAAAACACGTCCAGAGTTTTGGCCACCCGCGCCGGTCTACTTGTCCACTGTGCAGCTGGCCCTGTAAGGCCCAGGGATGCATGCACTCACCTCTCCACAATGTCACTCCAGTTCCGCAGCACTAGCAGCGCAGCGGAGGCCGAACTCCTGGCCCACTGTGCAGCAGAGGCCGGGCTCCTCTTCGGACCCTACGGCCGTGGTGCAGGTCCCGTACGAACCGCGCTGGAGAGGGGGCAACAGCCCGGGCTGCTCCTGGAGACACACACACTGGCGCGCTCGCAGGGACACACACACACACACACACACACACACACCGACACAAACACAGTCCCGTTGTAACTGCAGCGTAGGGCCGGACGCCCTGCGAGACCACAGTGGGCGGGGGCGGCGCTTCACGGCAAAAAAGGGCCAGCGAACTGAGTCCTAGTGCCGGAGTCGAGCCGGAGCCGTGTCGGAGCCGTGCTGGAGTCGAGCCGGAGCCGTGCCGGAGTCGAGCCGGAGCCGTGCCGGAGCCGTGCCGGAGTCGAGCCGGAGCCGTGCCGGTGTCGAGCCGGAGCCGTGTTGAAGTCGAGCCGGAACCGTGCCGGAGTCCAGACGGAGCAGTGCCGGAGTCCAGCCGGAGCAGTGCCGGAGTCGAGCCGGAGCGGGGCGGTGAACCCGCGGGCCGCGCGATGTGGCGGAGCGTGGCGACTGCAGGACTATTATCCAGAGTCGTGTCTTCACGCTACGCTCCGCGCGCGGCGAACCCGCGCCACTTGTTGATCACTGGCACCGCGCGCGCGCACGCTCGCCAAACTCACACTCACACACACGCACGCACACACACACTCACGCACACGCGCACGCGGCACGTGTCGATATGAGGATGTCGTCGTGCGTCCTTACGTCCTCCGCGGAGGCCTGCACCGAGAGGCGGCCGTTGACTCCCTGCCGGCCGGGCGCAGCGTCGGCGGGTCGGGAGCACACTGACTCAGGCACGCCGCCGCGGGACTCCTCCCCCCCTTCCCCCCCTCCCTCCCCCCGCCGACGCTCCGGCGGCGTCGCGGCGCCCCCCTCCCCCTCCACGCGGAGCCGAGCGGCGCCCGAGCCGCACGAAGGAAAGCGAAGCCGGCCGGGACCCCGGCAGGACCGGCTCACAGTGGGCCGGATGACCGGCGCAGGCGGCCTGGCGTCTAGACGCGTTTTGAGCTCCAGAGTCGCTAAATGGGACTCGCGAGCCGGACGTGTGACCCCACCAATGGAGTGCTCTCCGAACGAGGAATCCTTCGGCGGGGTCAAGCGTTCACGTCAAGTTCCATTTAGCGACTCTGGCGCTCAAAACCCGTCCGCAATTTTGACCGCATCCACCGGTCTTCTGGCCCACTGTGCGGCAGGTCCCTGCCCTCGGCACCGCGGCCGGCGTGAGCGCCACGCGGCCAGCGGCTCCGGTGGCTTCCAGGGTTCCAGGGTTCCAGGGTTACAGGGTTCCAGGGTTCCAGCTCCAGGAGGCGAGGCGCGTCCGGCAGGGAGGGCTGCACCGCACCTGTCCCACTGTACAGCCGGCCTAGGCCGCGTGGCGCACGCCGTGCAGTGCCGCCTAGAGTGCAGCCACACTACAAGATCAAATGTGTGCTTAGTACACAGCTGTGGGAGCGTACTTACAAGCACACATCTATAGATGTATGCTTGGCAAGCACACAGCTACAGATGTATACTTGGCAAGTACACAGCTATAGCTGTGTGCTTGGCCAAGCATACATCTATAGCTGTGTGCTTGCCGAGCATACATCTATAGCTGTGTACTAAGCACACATTTGATCTTGTAGTGCAAGCGTGTGTGACCCCTCAGTGATCAATGAGACACGCGCACCAAAGTGAGGTACAGCGCAGTGGGCAAGAAGACAGGTGGAGTAGTGGGACCCCTTGGGGACAAAAAGCAGCCGTCCACTGCACTTTTGGTTAGAAGCATGAAACTTTGCACACTTGTAGTTGGGTGCCTAAGGGTCAATTTGCGACCGGGAGGCAATCGATCCGTCCCTTAGGACCAAAATGGCGGCCATTTTTCCAAGATGGCCGCCAAAGCGCGACTTAGGCCCTTATCACCGACCACTTCTCCGCTCCTTATCCGATTTGGATGATCCAAAAATGCTTCCCCACTAAAGCAGACCCGTAGAATCCATTTAAGCCATCGCCGGATTCAAAATTCCAAAATTTGACTGAGAAATCGATATTTTTTTTAAAAAAATAGTTTAAAGAAAACAACAAATTGTTGCTTGTTTGCATTTAACTAAGGAACGGACCATAAAAACGCAACTGTCGCTTAAGTAAACATTAAAGAACACAGTTTGACAAGCAAAATGAAAAAAAAATCATCTCTCTGCGGTTTAAATTGACCCCTTGAGGTGACCTCAAAGGAGGTCATGTCACACTCAGTATAAAATGCGAAAGTGACACGGCATGCAGATTTCGATGTTCTGGGGCATGCATTCGCCACCGATCTTACTCCTCACCGTAGGGTCACCTCCCCGATGACCCGGTGTGACCCCCCCCCCCCCCCCGTGGCGTCGGAAGGCAGGATTGCCTACCTTCCAGGCGCAGTCGTCAAATTTTAGGTGCTTTCCTTTTGTTTCTACATTTTTCTTTTATTTAAGAACAAAATGAACATTGACTTAATGGCCGCATGCTGCAATCGTGCTATCTGGATCTCTCGTACGCATCCGCCGCGTCTCTGTAGCAACAATTACCAAGTAACAGTAAACTTACCATTGTACCGTTTCGGTTTCGTGTTGTACCTGCGACACTTACGCATTTTCTTCGCACATCCCGCGACAGCCGGTGCAAAAGTGGGTGCACCGCAGCCTTCCTCCAGGTTGGTTTTGGCAGGTACACACATTCGGTTTGCAGCCCTTCTGACAGCCGCAATTCACGAGCATTTCCCTGCATTTCGACCAAATGCAGGGGGCCGCTGACCAAAATGGCTCCCAACCATTTCCTGCTCTGTCGGTCCACCCCCACCCACTTGGTGTCGGTATGATGGGGTGCACCTCAGTGGCCTGACCCCACAGGTGCGCTGCTTGGTACATAGCCCTTTTTGCATGTTGTAGCAGTACTCCCTGGGTAGGCGGGAGTCCATCTAGCAAGGACTTTTTGCATTCCTTAAATAGGAAAAACCTAGCAAAATTCACAGACTGCATGTCTTTGGAACCGCCAAACAGCCTAACCACGAACGTCTCCAGCAGGCGGAATGTTTCCACTGGTAAATGCTTGGAGGGCCTGGCAAGGTCCTGGAAGGCCTGGGTTACCTCGGGAAATGTAGACCAAATTTTCCACGCCGATTTTTTGGCCTTTGTGTGGAACTGGGAAACCGTATCACACCCAGTGAACGCGTGAAATCCACGAAGAGCTTCGGCTTTTGAGGGCCCAAGGTGTGCAGCTATTTCGTGAACTGGGAGAAATCTTCGGTGTTTCCCTGTTCCAAAATCAACCCACAGCTCTTCGGCACCTAACTGTTGCAGTTTAAAGAAATATGATATGGCAATGACAACTACATCTGAATCTACTGATCTTATGCACAATATTTTTGCGCCATGTTTGCAGGCGTCAGCTGCGTGGAGGATGATCCTTGCATCAGCCTCTTCAAGGCAGCAGGGCTGACCTGCCAGCTCAGTCCCAGAGGCCTGAGATGCTACAAACGTGGAGCCACTATTGGTCACAACCAGCATGTCAGACGATATGCTAAGTGAACTGTGAGCAAGGAGCTTAAATAAGTCTGTTTTGTTGTCGTCATTTTGGACAAAGTTTTTCCAGTTCTTTGGCAACAGGGTTGTAGGAAGCACTTGTCGCCTAGCGCCTGCACCGCGCTTGCTCCTGGTTGTCCGTTTCAGACTAAGATTTCCTGAATACTGGTCCCATACCAGATCCAAGCGTTTTACGCCGTCACATTCTGACAGCAGATATGGTTTCAGTTCTTTCTGCCAATAATCTGAAAATGTCCTGGACATTTTTGGGACACACATATGGGGCAAGATACTAGCATCAATTATCAGTGCGTCGCGGCCAGCAGGCTGTGCCCCAGTAATGTTAATATTTTCAAGCAACAACGTTATAATGTCACTTTTACTATCCGGTAGGCGTAAGCCGCCAATCAGGGGCCGCAAAAAAAATGATTGTTTTATCGAGGCGCCCCAAAAAACAAAAAAGCACCTAAAATTTGACGACTGCGCCTGGAAGGTAGGCAATCCTGCCTTCCGACGCCACGGGGGGGGGGGGGGGGGGGTCACACCGGGTCATCGGGGAGGTGACCCTACGGTGAGGAGTAAGATCGGTGGCGAATGCATGCCCCAGAACATCGAAATCTGCATGCCGTGTCACTTTCGCATTTTATACTGAGTGTGACATGACCTCCTTTGAGGTCACCTCAAGGGGTCAATTTAAACCGCAGAGAGATGATTTTTTTTTCATTTTGCTTGTCAAACTGTGTTCTTTAATGTTTACTTAAGCAAAAGTTGCGTTTTTATGGTCCGTTCCTTAGTTAAATGCAAACAAGCAACAATTTGTTGTTTTCTTTAAACTATTTTTTTAAAAAAATATCGATTTCTCAGTCAAATTTTGGAATTTTGAATCCGGCGATGGCTTAAATGGATTCTACGGGTCTGCTTTAGTGGGGAAGCATTTTTGGATCATCCAAATCGGATAAGGAGCGGAGAAGTGGTCGGTGATAAGGGCCTAAGTCGCGCTTTGGCGGCCATCTTGGAAAAATGGCCGCCATTTTGGTCCTAAGGGACGGATCGATTGCCTCTCGGTCGCAAATTGACCCTTAGGCACCCAACTACAAGTGTGCAAAGTTTCATGCTTCTAACCAAAAGTGCAGTGGGTTTTCCCATATAGGACCCACTAGAGGAGGCGGTGAAAACCATTGCATGCCGTTGTACGAACGTACAATACGTTTAGTGCGATGTAGTGCGTATAGCACGAGACGTGTGCTATGTTCATAGTATTTGGAATGACAATGCATAAGCTGATAGTTGTAGAATTCTCATGTCAGACATTCTCTGGGTCAGTTTCAACAGTCCACAGAAAACGTTCCCATCTGGATTTTAGGTGCGCACAACGTGACGTCACGCGTTTTGGGGGAGGTGGGGGTCTGGCGAGGTGTGACGAGTTGTGACGCTGTGGGGGGTGGGGGTGTCGGGTCTTGTGACGTATTTTTTTGAAATTCTAGGTTTTTTCCCACTATTCTTTAAAATTGTTACGTACTTTTGCCGACTTTTGCTTATTACGCTGTTTAATGCTCTTGCTCGTGACGTCACGTGGAGGGGGGTCCGCTGGATGTGACGACGAAGTCGCGACAAGGGAGGGGTGGGGGGTCAAAAATGACCCAAAAACGCGTGACGTATTTTATGGACAGCCCCAAAGCCGGGCCGTGCACTCGGCGCGGAACTCCCTCCTTAAAGGGGAGCGGAGCGCCTAGCGGGCAGGCAACACAACGCGCGCCTCAGTCTAGTGGGCAAGATGCACGACGGCGGACCAGTATTTGTTGTCGAAGGGGCCGTGTGAAAATCTTTTTACATACAAAATTAGCAAATTTGTCAGTAACTTTAAAGGCTTTTACGCAGTAAGTTACAGCGCAGCACGAGGGGGAAACGACTGAGGAATTTTGTGTACATCGGATGGGGATTACCCCGGATAACCTGCGCATTACCTCCGGTACCGCCTGACAGGTAGGCCACCTAACCTGCACATCCGTCCAGTGGGCAGGCTTCGCGCAGGCGTTCTCGCGTTCACTGTCGGTAACGATTGTTCGAAAACAATAAAACTGTCAACAACATGGTCGTTTTCCTACAACATCTTTGTTTAAAACTGAAAAGACGGAAAAGTTGTCTTCCAACAAGTAAGTTGTTTTAGAATGACACAACTGTCATTTATCAACATTCTCTGTTCGTAAACGACTGCTGTCGTTTAAAAACAACTGTTGTCAGAAAAAAAATTAGCAATAGATTAGTTGTTAATTAACAATAAAATTTATGACAGTGTTGGCGAACAGCAATGAGCACCCTTAATATTACTTCTCGAAATTTCTTTTCCGTGCCCTTCAGCATAGATTTGTTTATGATGTGGACTACACTGTTCAAAATATGTTGGAATTTAACAACATTAATGTGGTTGTTGTATTAGTAACATGTTGTAGCCTCGTTGCTGTTCCCTGGTGAATCGATTAAGTACAACAGTATTTTTTTAGGCCCCAAAAATCACAAACCTCAGGGAAGCGGAATTTCGACTTCGTCCATATGGGAACAGAACTCCGGTACACTTTGCACACCAAGGAAAAGCAGTTCCTACGGTTCTAGCTGCTATGGGTTTCAAGTTTCGGTCCACAATGCAAACTGTCAGCGTAACTGCCTGCACCCAAAATCGAAAGGCAGTACACATGGTGTCACAAAGGCGGTAAAAAAATTACCGCCCTCTACGGGCGGAATCCAATTTTTACCGCCTTTCCAAGGGCGGTAAAAAATTACCCCCCTTTTTAAAGGCGGTAAATTTACCACCTTTTGCAGCTGTACCGCCTTAAATGTTCCCTCCAAACGGAACATTCAAGGCGATACGACTGTGAAAGGTGGTAAATTTACCGCCTTCAAAGGGCGGTAATTTTTGTACCGCCCTTGGAAAGGCGGTAAAAAATGGATCCCGCCCGTAGCAATATTACCGCCCTCAAAAGTGGTAATTTTACCGCCCTTGGGTTTTCGGTGTGGTAACAGCGTAACAACATTCTGGGTTCCATCCCTGGAGGTGCAGGCAGCGGAATAGCTTGACAGGCCGACTCCGAGTATGAATGAGACGGACCACGAGGGGGAAACGACTGAGAAATTTTGTGTACATCGGATAGGGATTACCCCGGATAACCCGCGAATTACCTCCG
Source organism: Stenchaetothrips biformis (assembly GCA_030522485.1). Classification (NCBI taxonomy): domain Eukaryota; kingdom Metazoa; phylum Arthropoda; class Insecta; order Thysanoptera; family Thripidae; genus Stenchaetothrips; species Stenchaetothrips biformis. The sequence continues at coordinate 5,034,288 of CM060103.1, read as the reverse complement.
CGGATAACATCGAAAAATTTCCCGGATTACCATTGGATTCCACCGGATTACCCCGGATTACCACCGGATTACTTCGAAATTTCTGGTGATCCGGATTACGGATTACCAATTTGCTATACACCGGATAACCGAAGTCGTTTCCCCCTCGGACGGACCAACTCCGCCACATCCGACCAGGCGAAGCAGCTTATCGCCCCAGACCACTGTCAACAGCGGCAAGTCGGCACTGACCTACTGCTGGTGATTCGGCTTGGGACCGTCCACCCACCCTGGATGCCCACCACAAAGAAGACTGTAAAGCGTTTTCAGGGCCGTAGCTGCGGGGGGGGGGGGGGGGGGCAACCTATGGCCAGGGGGGCAATGCCCCCTCCCACCCCACAACTTATGGCCGGGGGAGCAGTGCCCCTCCCACAACTTATGGCCAGGGGGAGAGGCAGGGAGGGGCAAGAAATCTAATAGGGATGGCCAGATGCAATCAATGTAGACACAGAAATGCACGAATATATCTTTAAAAAGGTCATAGATAACCCCAAAAATTGCAAATTTCCTCAGCTCACTTCGCTCGCAAACAATTTACATCTACCAAACCCTAATAACCACAAATTTTCTCAGCTCGCAGACAAACGCTGACCACCCTAGATAACCCTCAGACCCGCAAATTTTCTCAGCTCGCTATTTGCTCGCAAACAAATTAATTTACATTTGCCACCCTATAAAGTCCGAAAAATCACAAATTTTCTGAGCTCGCTCCGCTGGCACCAACGTTACCACCAAAAACCTCAAGAACCGCAAATTTTCTGATCTCGCTTCCCTCGCAAACAATTTACGTTTACCGCCCTTTTAATAGATTCAATCGTGTGTTAACAACTGAAAAAAAAGCACCTGCGGAAACCCCTGATAGGTACGCAACCCTCATTGCAGAAAAAATTTGGCCCCCTTCCCGGTGCGAGAAGACGGCTACGGCCCTGAGCGTTTTGGGCTCCAGAGTTGCTGAACAGGACTCGAACCGAACGTGTGACCTCACCAACGGATTGCTCTCCAATGCGGAATCCATTGGTGGGGTCGCAAGTGCGGTTAGAGTCCTGGTTAGCGACTCTGGAGCTCAAAACGCGTCTAGAGTTTTGGTCGCCTGCGCCGTCCTTCTGGCTCACTGTGAAGTGTTGCGACGCAAGTGGGCAAAAAATTCCGAAAAATTCCCATGATGCACCAGTTTGTGTCCAAACGGTAGACACCCTCAGACTGGCACCAAAGAAAGTCTAGAGCAAATGCCAGATTTTAGGTAGGTCACAATTTCGACACTGGTGCACCGGGAGAATTTTTGCCTTCATATGACGCAACACTGATAAGGCGTGAAACACCCCATCCATAACTCTCACTCCTACACACGTGACAGCTTCGTCGAATCGCACCGCTACATTTTTCTCATATTTATCGATGGCCGTCGGCTATCCCGGGTACCCGTCAGGCTCGCCGTCAGGCCGTCGCACCGCACAGTGGGTCAGAAGACCGTTGAGGCGGCCAAAATTCTAGACGCGTTTTGAGCTCCTGAGGCGCTCGCTAAATGGGACTGGAAACGAACGCGTGAGCACACCAATGGCTTGCTCTACAAACAAGGAACCCATTGGTGGGGTCACATTACGTTCGAGCGCCAGAACGAAAGACTTCGATTGGGCGAAAACCAACCGACACATCGGTTGGATTAACTAATTATTTTTTTTCTTGCGACTCTGGAACTCAAAACGCGTCTAGAATTTTGGCCGCCTCAACGGTCTTCTGACCCACTGTGCTTCGCCCGTCACCCGGCGGGCTGCCCAGTCCGTCGCCGAACCGGTTCGAGGTCGCGGAGGTCCCCAAGGTCCACCGCCGCCGGGCCAGCGGCAGTCCGTTGCACAGTGGACCAGACGACCGTGGGAGGCGGCCGAAAATCCCGGACGCGTTTTGAGCTCCAAAATCGCTAAATGGGACTGGAACCGAACGTGTGACCCCACCAATAGCTTGCTCTACGAACGAGGAATCCATTGGTGGGGTCACACGTTCGGTTCGAGTCCCGTTGGGTGAGCTCAAAACGCGTCTAGATTTTCGGCCGCCGGAGCCGGTCTTCTGGCCCACTGTGCGCTGGCGGGCTTGGCGGCCCGTCCGGCGGGTTGTGTCAACGCGCACGCGTTGCGTTGCACGGCGGCGAGGCGCGGGGCGGACGGCACAAGGTCTATGAGGAGCGATACCTCGAATCGGAATATCGACGCATCGCCTTGCCTCATCGGCGTGGCGTGTGTGTGTGAGTTCGTAGGTGTGAGTGAGGTTGTGTGTGTGTGTGTGTGTGTGTGTGTGTGTGTGTGTGTGTGTGTGTGTTGGTGTGTGTGTGTGTAGGTGTGAGTGAGGTTGTGTGAGTGTGTGTGTGTGTGTGTGTGTGTGTGTGTGTGTGTAGGTGTGAGTGAGGTTGTGTGTGTGTGTGTGTGCACCGGACCGCCTCTCTGGGGCATCCTGGCGACCTTCTCAAAGAAAAGGAAAGCTCGCCGGGCGTTCCGAGCGCACTTTCCGAACCAGTTACAACACCGGTAATTACTATAATGCTGGCCATGCTGGGCCATTTTCTGGGCTTTCCGTCTTTTTTTTTTAAACCCGAGAATTTATTCTTTTATTTATTTTGTTTTAGTTTCCCCTCTTCGGTCTCGGAGCAGCGAGTCGGTGTCCCGACCCCGCCGATGGGCTCCCGCGCACAGTGGGCCAGAAGACCGGCGCAGGCGGCCAACACTCAAGACGCGTGTTGAGCTCCAGAGTCGTTTAATAGGACTCGAACCGGACGTGTGACCCCACCGATGAATTCCTCGTTGGGAGAGGTGGGGCGTCACACGTTCGGTTCGAGTCCCATTTAGCGGCTCTAGGGTTCAGCGTCTGGAGTTTTGGCCGCCTGCGCCGGTCTTCTGGCCCACTGTGCCGCGGCCCCCACTTTGTCGGTGCACCCCACCCCGCCCGACCCCGCCCCGCCCCGCCCCGCCGAGATTCTGGCGCGGGCGGCTGGTGCAGCGGCCGGCCAGTGTGTGTGGTGTGTCATCGGCGAGCTGACATGAACGGCGCGCTGCTTCTGGTGCTCGCGGCGTGCGCGGTCGCCCTGGCCGCCCCGCCGCCCCCCGCCCCCGAGCCCGCCGCCTCCGGGACCATCGTGCAGGCCGCGCCGGCCTCGGCCATCGTCATCACCACGTGGGACTACCAGGACGCCGTCGCCAGAGGTGTGTACAAGCGCACGCTTAAAACCTTACGAAGTACTTTGAGCATATGTTTAGTACAAGCTAATAACAACGAAGAAATACTTTGTAAATTACCGAAATTACGAAGTATTTTCTTTGTAAGCTTATGTATGCTAAAAATATTTTGTTACAACAAGCTACTTTTCTTTGTAAGGACTGAAATAGTTTGTAAGGTTTTCTAAGCGCGTTTTGCAATCAAAGAGTCTTGATCAACACTAAAGTTTGGACGAGGTTTTATCACTCGCATTTGGGTGAGGATTACTTTATAAAAGTCTACACGCCTTAAACCTTACGAAGTATTTTGAGCCTATGTAAGGTACAAACTATTTAGTTTGTTATACGAAGAAATAGTTTGTAAATCACGAAGTATTTCCTTAGTAAGCATCTTTATGCTCAAAATACTTTCTTATAACAAGCTACCCTCTTTTTGTAAGATCTGAAATAGTTTGTAAGGTTTTCTTCGTGTCAATGAGACAGAGAGACAGAGCGACGCGAACGACTCAGGGAATCAGTCTGAAGGGAAGGGGTTGCGCGCTCTGCGGCGTGGCATGCTGGCAGACCTCCGCTGAATCCTCGCACCGTGGCGGGAAAACGAACGCGCGAACTACGAGGCATCCAACAAAACACGTCCGGGATTCTGACCGCCTCCAACCGTCTTCTGGCCCACTGTGCCTCGCGGGTCGAGTCAGCGAGTGGGCAGACGCCACCGCAAAGTACGCGGGAAATATCCCTGTCGCCAAAACTAGGAAAAGAGGGGGGGAGGGGAAGGAAATAATTATTCACTGCGTCGCTCGGTTTGTTGCAAAGCAGGGGTTCGGCGAGAAAAAAGGGGGAGGGGGGTGTTCCGTCTCATTATACGCCATGCAAATGAAGCCGACTGCAAGAAAATTGTGAGGGCTTGTAAGGGCCGCCGGCGCCGGCATGAGGGGGCGTCTACATCTTACGTTTTACTTACGCACTTCTGCTTCAGCGTTTTGGCTTCATTTTTTCGTCTCTCTCGTCAAATGCTGCCCCCCTCCTGCACAATGGGCCAGAAGACGGATGCAGGCGGCCTTAATACTAGACGCGTTTTTAGCTTCAGAGTCGTTAAAAGGGACTAAAACCGAGCGTGTGGTCCCACTGATGAATTCCTCGTCCGGAGCGCAATTCATTGGTGGGGTCACACGTTAGGTTCGAGTCCCATTTAGCGACTATATGGAGCTCAAAAAGCGTCCACAGTTTTGGCCGCCAGCGCCGGTCTTCTGGCCCACTGTGTCCTGCCCCCTCCTCTACTGCACCCTGAAACTTTACGCAAACGGGCGGAATGGCTGCAGCGCGCACTTTAGCTAGCGACGCTTAGGCCGCATGACAAGGGTGCGAGCGCGAAGATTTTTCAATACTGTACCCTGAATTGTTGATTGACAGCTGAGAGCAGACTTTTTTGTTGTTTCATAAACTTTTATCTTACCTACACACTAAATCTTATGTACAATTTTGTACAAGACATCACAGTTTTTAGTGCAAATGAACTTTTCGTACAATTTTAGTACGAAAATCTGCGAAAATTTCCCCGTTTTGTACAAAATTTCGTACAAAATTGTACGAAAGTTCATTTGCACAAAAAACTGTGATGTCTCGTACAAAATTTGTACAAAAACATTTAGGGTGTGTTTCTTGCCTTCAGGAATGAGTTTACACCAAGGGGGATCTGAATTTCGGTGCACAAATCAAACGAATTTCAATTGCATTTCGATGACTTTCGCGCCAAAACTACTGAATTTTGAGAAAAACTTTGACTTTTTTTCTGAGTTTTAGTTAATTTCAAAGTTGTTTTGAATTTCGGTGTACACACTGAATTCCTTTGTACAATTTTTGTACGTGCCCTCACACAATTATGCGCACACGTGCTTTATCGTACAAAATTGTACGAAAGGTCACACAAATTTGAGCGATTCTGCGTACAAATTTGTTCGAAAAGGTCGCATGTTGAGAATTGTGTGAAGACCACGTACAAAATTGTACAAATACATTTACCGTGTACAAATTTGGCTTGAGTTATTTCCCCTTCGGTTTACACATTTCTCTCGTTGTGCGATGCTTTATTTTCTCGTGCGTGAACTGGGCGGCAATGTCACACTGCCGCCAGCTCCTGGCCTTGCGTACAACTAAGCCGCTCACTCACTTCCTTCGCCCAGGCGAGAGCAGCGCGGCGCCCACACCGGCTGTAAATATAGTCCAACTTCAAGAGAAGGAGAAGAAAAATAAAAAAAAAAAAGATTCGCGGGAAGTCTAATCCAAACTCCCGGAAGTCCGAGAGGCCGTGTATAATTTAGCTCCAGGCAGAATAACAACTTGAAATAATGGGTGCATTTTCTCGGAGATACGTTCGAATAAGTGAGATATAATTATTGAAAATTAGTGTGAGAGTATAATGTGAATAAATTAGTCAAATTCAATAATTGCACGTCGATTTTTTTTCCTCAAAGATTCAAGAAACAACTTTATAGGGTACAGGACAGCGTATGTCACTTTGCGAACCCAGTAGCAAGACACGGAGATGCGGCGTTCTGCGCGGAGCGACCATGAAATAATGAATCAAGGCGTCGTCGTGCCGCCCTTCTTTTGTTTACGTTACGTATGGACGCCCCCCGGCGACGCAGACTCCCCCAGCGGCCCGATGAACAGAGAGAGAGAGAGAGAGAGAGAGAGAGAGAGAGAGAGAGAGAGACGGAGCCGCTGCTCGGCATTGCTGGCGGCCGCAACGCGGTGTGCGAATTTCGCGCGCAGCATCTGCCGCCTCGTTCCGGAGAATCGTCGCTCTGTCTCTCTCTCACTCATGGGGCGTGCCGTAAGGGTGCGAGAGAGACAGAGCGACGAAAGGAAAACGATCCTGCGGACTCAGCCGGCTGGGGAGCACTGCCCGGCCGCCGCGCTGATTTTCGCGGCAGCCGTCTTGGGGGTTGGGGTTGGGGTTTGAGGGGCGGGGCGGGGTGGGGTGGGGTGCGGTGGGGGTGGGGCGGGGTGGCTGGTCTAACGGAGGGGAGCGCGGTGGCGCTGGCGAAGCGGCGGGGAAGTCTTTAATTTCGGCGCTTGTGTTTCATTTCACTTGGAAAATTTCACCGAAAAAAAATAGTTTCGGTTTTGACGCGGCACACTCTAAAAACCTTACAAACTATTATGGGATTTACAAACAAAAGAAGCTTCTTATAACAAAGTATATTGAGCATGCATAAGCTAACAAAGAACTATTATTCGTCGTTTAACAAACTAAATAGTTTGTACCATATATATGCTCTAAATACTTCGTAAGGTTTCAAGCGTGCGCCCTCCGGTTTTCAGTCGGCCCCTACACTCAAAACCAGTGGCGGATCCAGAGGCAGCCTTGGGGGGGGGGGGGGGGCAAAGCAGCGTTTTTTGCCTACTTGCAGGGGCAAAGTAGCACTCTATGCCTACCTTTCAGGCGGCTATGTAGGTGCTATTGGGTGTGTGTGTGTGGGGGGGGGGGGAAACCACCACCACCCCCTCCCCCCGTATCCGCGCCTGCTCAAAACTCTTATAAAGACGCACAGTTCCGATTCTATCTTAAGATGTTTTGACGCATTGCAAGTCCTCTCTGTTCGACAGCGTGGAAGGTCCTCGACGCCGAGGGCCGGTCCGCCCTGGACGCGGTGGAGGAAGGCTGCTCGCTGTGCGAGGCCCTGCAGTGCCGCGGCACGGTGGGTTTCGGCGGCAGCCCCGACGAGGCCGGCGAGACCACCCTGGACGCCATGATCATGGACGGGTAAGACACAAACAGAGGGCGTATTTTTAGCTGATGACCGAGGGGTCAACCACTCAAGAAATCATGTGTCCCCTTCAGCGCCAGAAATCTCTGGAAATCGGAAATCTTCCACATTAAAGGCAAAAATAAAGTAAATTTTGGGCGTAAAATCGGTCGAAATCTTTAGAAATCCGACGAAATCTCTTCCCTAGAGAAATCTTGTGTCCCGAAACATAGTTAGTGGTTGCCCCCTCGCTGATGACACATAGATGTCCACAGCTAGACACAAAAGCAGAAAAGGAAATTATTTTGATCTTCGTAGACTTTTCAGTGCCTTTTAGATTTTTGTCGTGCCCACACTTCATGTTTATGAATGAAAAATTATGAACGTGTAACTTAACTTGCACGATTTTGTGCAGACATGGAATGTGCATAATATGCATACATTTATGCAACCTTGAGCACAATTTAATGCAAAACAGTACGCACGCTTAAAAAAATCATGCCTGACTACGGACAAAATTGTACATAAACATTTCACAGCAAAACGGTTTGTGATTTTCCCAGGCAGCATACAGAAAAGACATAGGCGATTGCCAGGGACTTCCTGGGAAAACCAGGATCCGTCTTTGCCGTGTTGGCGTGAATTTGAATAGGGTACTTCGGAGAAGAGTTGGACCGGAAGTTGAGAAGAAATTAAGAACGAAGTATGCGAAATTTGTGAGAATGAGCGTCTGCTTCGCCGTTCTGCCGCTTCCGCAGAGCTATATTCTCATACAAGTACGGCTTTTGTTCTTCTTGATTTCTTTTCAACTTCCGGTCCAGCTCTTCTCTGAAGTACCCTATTATGCAATGCTTTGTAGACTTTTTACCGCTTTTCACCGCTTTTCACTGTGTGCGCCCATGATTTTGAAACACAATTCAAAAGTTCAACCAGTTATTTTTTTATAATTTATTATTTTGGCTATTTCTAGAGTGACCATGGACGTGGGCGCGGTGGCGGCGCTGCGGCGCGTGCGCTCGGCCATCTCCGTGGCGCGGCGCGTCATGGAGCGCACCTCGCACACGCTGCTGGCTGGCTCGCAGGCCACCAAGTTCGCGCTGCAGATGGGCTTCCCCGAGCAGACGCTCACCACCAACCACTCGCAGTCCATGTGGCAGGACTGGCTGCTCAACAACTGCCAGCCCAACTTCTGGAAGGTCAGTGGCGGCGGAGCCAATAGGGTTGCCCACTTCTTATCTTGAGGTACACACGAAGGGTCCTCCGCTCAGTCCAGGAGCGTCCACAGGATTACTGATTACCGGTGATTACCTACAAGAATACTCAAAAAACTCTATAATTTTGGCCGGCTAAGAGCATTTTTGGCCTATTTTCATAAGGTAAAAACCCAAAAGCCTTTAAAAGCAGCGAAAATATCCAGTTTTGGCATGTGATTACCTATGATTACTGGAAGAAGTGTACACACGATTACCAGAGTGGTGGACCCCTCGGGTACACACGATTCCGGATTCCCACGATTCCTGAATAAATCCAATTGGAAAAGTGAGGATATTTAAAGAAATTGCTTTGTTTCTTAGTGTTTTAGGACACTTTTGCGAGATTACAACGTCATACCTTTGAAATTTCAAGGGTTTTATATAAAATTTCGAAAAAATTACGAATGATTCCCAGGTTGAGTGTACACATGATTCCCAGAGTGGGTAACCCCGGGCAGAGCCACAGCACAGTGGGCCACAAGCCAGAAGACCGGCGCAGGCGGTCAAATTATAGACGCGTTTAGAGCGCCAGAGTCGAAAAATGGGACTCGAACCGAACGTGTGACCCCACCGATAGAATCCTTTTCTGAGAGCAATCCATTGGTAGGGTCACGCGTTCGGGTCTGGTCCCATTTAGCGAACCTGGAGCTCAAATCACGGTGTGAGTTTTGGCCACCTGCGCTGGTCCTCTGGCCCACTGTCCAGGGAAGGCAGCACATTTTGCCTACTTAGAGGGGGCAAGGCATAACTTTTTGTCTATTTATCAGGCTGTTATCTTGGTGCCAGGGGCAGAAAGGGGGGTACCCCCTTTTCTCTGAATCCGCACCTGTGGAAGGCGAGCGTGGAGGGTCAGACACGCGGCGTCCTTGGCCTGTCGCCCGTAACTTAACGAATTTACACCGGAGGCCATAGCGTGAACGTAGCACTGTCTCAAAGTCGCTTTCGTGTTCCAGGGCGGCGTGGCGCCGAACCCGAGGAAGCAGTGCGGTCCCTACCGGCCCATCGTGTCCGACGTGAAGCTGGTCGTGGCGGAGCCCAGACCGGAGACCAGCCCGCGGCCGCCGCCCACCGAGGCCGCCACCACCACGGAGGCCGTGTCGGCCGAGGCCAAGATGGACGAGTCCGCCAAGTCTCCCAACGCGATACCTGAGGCCGAGCCGGCCGCCGACGCCAAGCCGACTGAGGTGCCGTCCGCGGCGAAGATGACCGAGGCTGCGTCCGAGGCCCAGCCTACTGCATCAGCTCCTGTTCCTGCGACCGAGGCCGTGTCCGAGGCCAAGCCAACTGAATCCGCGCCGAGTCCTGCGACCGAGGCCGTGTCCGAGGCCAAGCCAACTGAATCCGCGTCGGTTCCTGCGACCGAGGCCGTGTCCGAGGCCAAGCCAACTGAATCAGCCCCTGTTCCTGCGACCGAGGCCGTGTCCGAGGCCAAGCCAACTGAACCCGTCCCGGTTCCCGCGACTGAGACCATGTCCGAGGTCAAGCCGACTGAATCTGCCCCTCCTGCAACCGAGGCTGCGTCCGAGGTCAAGCCAACTGAATCCACGTCGGTTCCTGCGACCGAGGCTGTGTCCGAGGTCAAGCCAACTGAATCAGCTCCTGCTCCTGCGACTGAGGCCGAGGCCAAGCTTACTGAATCAGCCCCTGTTCCTGCGACCGAGGCCGTGGCCGAGGCCAAACCAACTGCATCCGCACCGGTGCCTGCAACAGAGGCTGCACCCGCAGTGCCGACGACCGAAGCGGCGTCCGAGGCCAAGCCCACTGAGGCCGTGCCTGAGGTCAAGCCCACCGAGGCCGCGTCCGAGGCCAAGCCCACCGAGGCCGCGTCCGAGGCCAAGCCCACCGAGGCCGCGTCTGAGGCCAAGCCCACTGAGGCCGTGCCTGAGGTCAAGCCCACCGAGGCCGCGTCCGAGGTCAAGCCCACCGAGGCCGCGTCTGAGGCCAAGCCCACTGAGGCCGTGCCTGAGGTCAAGCCCACCGAGGCCGCGTCCGAGGTCAAGCCCACCGAGGCCGCGTCTGAGGCCAAGCCCACTGAGGCCGTGCCTGAGGTCAAGCCCACCGAGGCCGCGTCCGAGGCCAAGCCCACCGAGGCCGCGTCCGAGGCCAAGCCCACTGAGGCCGTGCCTGAGGTCAAGCCCACCGAGGCCGCGTCCGACGCAGCGCACACTGAACCGCCGACCACTGACGTCTCCCCCGAGGCGAAGCCGGCTGAGGCCGCGTCCGAGGCCAAGGCTGCTGAATCTGCGTCCGAGGCCCAGACGACAGAGCCCGCCGCCGAGGCCAAGCCCACCGACGCCCCGCTCCAGTTCACGACCGAAGCCGAGGCGGCAACGACCGCGAGGCCGGAGGGGGCCGAGGTAATAATTAAGGATCCCAGTGGCTCAGTGAAAATCATTCCAAACGCACAGTGGGCCACAAGATCGGCGCAAGCAGCAAAAACTCTAAACGCATTTCGAGCTCCTGAGTCGCAAAATGGAACGTGTGACCACACCAATGGATTTCTCGTTCGGAGAGATCCATATGGGTCACACGTTCGGTCAGAGTCCCATTTAGCGACTCTGGAGCTCAAAACGCGTCTCGAGTTTGGCCGCCTGCGCCGGTCTTCTGGCCCACTGTGCACTCCAAAACGCAAAAAGAAAATAACGCAGCGATTCCTTCCGCAGCCGGTCGGGGTTTCCCGGAAGCGTCGGTCCCTGAGGCACTCCGAGCCGCGCGCCCTGGTGGACCCCTGGAACCACGACACCATCGGCATGGTGGCCATGGACGCGGAGGGCAGGCTGGCCGCCGGCACCTCCACCAACGGCGCGCGCCACAAGATTGCCGGGTGAGTGACCGAGACAGACAAACGCATTCTGGTTTTCGATAATGATTGGTTCCGCACGACGCGTGCATGGCTTCCGCCGCACAGTAGGCCGGAAGACCGGCGCGGGCGCCCAACTCTGGACGCGTTTTGAGCTCCAGGGTCGCTAAATGGGACTCGCACCGACCGTGTGCCTTGTTTGAAGAGTAATCCATTAGTGGGGGCCCACGTGCAGTTCGAGTCCCACTAAACGACTCCGGAGCTCAAAACGCGTCTCGAGTTTTGGCCCCCGCGCCGGTCTTCTGACCCACTGTGCGCTGCACCTGTATTGGATGCGTGATGCGGAAAAACTAAGGGTAAGGTAAGGTGAGGGTTCCGTTTCCGCGTTTTTGTAATTATTTGCCCAAATTTGTTTTCCAGTCGAGTTGGAGACTCTCCCATTCCCGGGTCCGGAGCGTTCGCCGACCAGGAGGTGGGCGCGGCCGCGGCCACGGGGGACGGCGACGTCATGATGCGATTCGTACCATCGTAAGTTGAATCGCTAGCTAGAGTCGCTGAATTAAACTCGAGAGACCCCACCAATGGATTCCTCGTTTGGAGAGCAATCCATTGGTGGGGTCACACGATCGATTCAAGTCCCATTTAGCGACTCTGGAGCTCAAAACGCGTCTAGAATTTTGGTCGCCTCAACGGTGTTCTGACCCTTTGCGTGGTGGTGTCACACATTCAGTTCGAGTCCCTAGAGACTCTGTAGCTCAAAACGCGTCTAGACTTGCCGCCTGCGACTGTCTTCTGGCCTAGGAGAATACAACTTGAATTTAAAATAACGTTGAATTAGCGTTAAAAATAGGTCGAGTTAACGTGATTTGACCTTAAATAACTTGATATAACGTTGAAATACCGCGAAATAACGTTGAAATAACATGAAATGACGTTTTAAGAACGTTGAAATAACGTGAAATAATTTGAATTTAAAAGAACGGTGTACAAAATTTTTCGAAGCTGTTTGCCCGCCGAGGGGTCCACCACTCAGCTCAGGAGTGTACCGATTACCAGTGATTACCTACAAAAAATCTGACAAAATTCCACAATTTTGGCCAGCAAGGTGCATTTTTTGCCTATTTTCTGAAGAAAAACTCCCAAAAGCCGAAAAAAAAAAACAGTAAAAATATCCAGTTTTGGCATGTTATTGCCAACGATTACTGGACGAAGCGAGGACGAAGTGTGCACAGGATTACTAGAATGGTGGACCCCTCGTTGCCCGCCCACTGTGCGCCGTCTCACCTCACGCCCACCCTGCCCCCCAGGTTCCTGGCCGTGGAGCTGATGCGGCAAGGCAGGTCGCCGGAGGCGGCGGCCGAGGAGTCCATCCGGCGGATCGCCGCGCGCTACCCGGACTTCTCCGGTGCGCTCATCGTGCTGCGCAAGGACGGCGCGTTCGGCGCTGCCTGTCACAACCTGCCCGTCCGGGTGTTCCCCAACGGCTTCCCGCTCACCATGCGCTCCGCCGACGTGTCCCAGGTCACCATCAAGTACTACCCGTGCGAGGGCGCCAGGAAGCACGACCGCCAGCTCCTGGACGGCGACTGGTGACGCGCCTATGCACTGTCATAAAATAATCACAGTAAATCCCGTTTTATTTTTTTTGTCAGGTTTTGCTGTGGTTTGGAATACAGGATTTACTGTGCATTGTTACAGGGTTCCAGGATATTCCGTACTTCCTTGTATAGCACGGTAAATCCCGTATGAAGTATACAGTGGATCCTGTCAAAAAGTACAGTAAATCCTGTGTTCTGTCACAGCTGTCTAAATCAAAACAGGATTTACTGTGGATTTATCGCAAAGTGTGGAACGCTGCAGTTGTACAGTGGACCGGAGGACCGGTGGAGGCGGTCGAAATCCCCGACGGGTTTTGATCTTTAAAGTAAGTTAATGTGACTCGAATCGAACATGTGACCCCACCAATGGATTGCTCTCCGAACGAGGAATCCGCTGGTGGGGGTCACGCGTTCGATTCGGGTCATGTTCAGCGACTCTGGAGCTCAAAACGCGTCTGGAGTTTTGGCCGCCTGCGCTGTTCTTCCGGCCGTCGAGATGTTTTCCGCCCCGCTACTGTAAAACATCACTGTGATATTTTTTTTTTCGTGGCCTTGTGTTGCATAGTAAAAGTAAGATTGTTGTCTGTTTTACGTTTCGTTGCCTGTAATTCAGAGCGCCGAGTGCGCACCCGCCCCCGCCACTGACGCGACACGCTAAAAGTTCCACGAAGAAAGGCAGGCGCCGAGCAAAATTCGAACCCAACATCATGATATCCTCCGCACATGTTACTAAGGTTTATGTTTGAACCACACAGTGAAAAGCATAATGAAAATATCGAGGGGTCCCCCACTCAGAATTTTGCTGCACACAGATTGTTTGATTGTGTCGGATTGTTTGGAATTTTGTCGCGCTTTTTGCCCACTTACAGGCGTTTCTGACGAAAGATTGTGAGATTGTCTCCTTCAAGCGTACACAGATTGTTTAAGTGGGGGACCCCTTAGAAAATTTTCGTACTATCGACACATGCTGATTCGTGACCGCGCTCCCGTCTCCCGCCCGCGCCTTGCACTGCAGACCGACTCCTGTGCGTCGTCGCTCTGTCTCTCTCGCACCTGTGCGGGACGCCCCTTGAGTGCGAGAGAGACGGAAGGAGTCGTCAGCATCCTGATGGTCATGGCGTCTTGCCTGCAGAATAGTCCCGACATTGCCGTGATCCAGCTGCAGCTGTTCGGAACTTGTCCGCTGAAATAGATGCAGGGAGTATCTCCACCGCTAGGTGGACCCCGGCGCACTGACAACAGAAACCGTCACAATTTATTCCCTTTCGGTTTTTGGTCTTCCCAGTTAAAAGCTGCTAAATCGCTCAGCTGGTTGTTTGCAATGAGACGCGCCAGCGGGCTGGTTCGGGAACACAGCTTCCGGCGCACTGTCTCTCTCGCACTCATGGCGCGCTGCGTGGGGGTGCAAGAGAGAGCGCTGTTCGCAACTGGCCCGCTGAAATAGACGCAGGGAGTATCTCCACCGCTGCGTGGACCACCCCTGCAGACTGATCCTGAAAGCGAGGCCTCTCTCTCTTTCTCTTGCCCGCATGGAGAGCCTCGTTAGAAAGAGAGAGAGAGAGAGAGAGAGAGAGAGAGAGAGAGAGAGAGAGAGAGAGAGAGAGAGAGAGAGAGAGAGAGAGAGAGAGAGAGAGAGAGAGAGACAAGTTTGGCTCCACTCGGAACCAGCCTGCACCTGCACCGCCTGCACAAAGCGGCCAGCGCGCCAGCGCCTTTCCAGTGGCGCCCCCCGCCGGCAAGGCAGGCAACCTAACCTGCACCGGCCGGCGGCACTACCCCACGCGCGGACCGGAGGGCGCGTGGCGCATGGGGTATTCACGACGGGGAAGCAACTTGTGGCGCTCGACTGAAGCACAGAACAGAATGGCCAGGACATGGGACTGGAGACCCTATCTAGACTCATGGCCAGGGCCACGCGATCAAGAACAAACACAGCCACCACTAATAGTGACAATAATGCTTCGGTGGCGTCGCGAAGCAGTGTGTGCGCAGCAACTTTGGTTTGGAGCACCAGGATCCAGTTCAAGGTCAACGTCAAGTCTCCGGTGCACTGTCATGGCGGCCGCGTCTCCAAGGACAGCAACAGCAGCAGCGGCAGGAGCAGCAACCCGCCGCACAGTGATCTAGAAGACCGGTGCACTGTCATGGCGGCCGCGTCTCCAAGGACAGCAACAGCAGCAGCGGCAGGAGCAGCAACCCGCCGCACAGTGATCTAGAAGACCGGTGCACTGTCATGGCGGCCGCCTCTCCAAGGACAGCAACAGCAGCAGCGGCAGGAGCAGCAACCCGCCGCACAGTGATCTAGAAGACCGGTGCACTGTCATGGCGGCCGCGTCTCCAAGGACAGCAACAGCAGCAGCGGCAGGAGCAGCAACCCGCCGCACAGTGATCTAGAAGACCGGTGCACTGTCATGGCGGCCGCGTCTCCAAGGACAGCAACAGCAGCAGCGGCAGGAGCAGCAACCCGCCACACAGTGAGCCAGAAGACCGGCGCAGGCGGCGAAAATACTGGACGTGCTTCGAGCTCCAGAGTCGCTAAATGGAACTCGAACCGAACGTGTGACCCCACCAATGGATTCCTCGTTCGGAGAGAAATCCATTAGTGGGGTCACAAGTTCGGTTCGAGTCCCATTTGGCGACTTTGGAGCTCAAAACGCGTCCAGAGTTTTGGCCGCCCGCGCCGGTCTTCTAGATCACTGCGCGCCGCCTCGGCATCGGGTGCGCCGCGGGGGTAGGCAGCACTTCGTGCACAGGGCCCCGCCTTTGCTCAGCAGTCGAAAGGTAGGTGGGCATTAGTTGGACGTCACAATGGGCCAGGAGACGGATGCAGGCGGCCAAAATTCTAAACGTTTTTTGAGCTCCAGAGTCTCTAAATGGTACTCGAACCAAACGTGTGACCTTACCAATGGATTGCTCTCCGAACGGGGTTTACGGTACATCTTTATTCAATGGACCACAACTTGTCTGAGCATAGCTGTTTATTTATTGGCAATCGTTTGCTGTCGTTTGACCGCTGTCGGCATGTCCTGAATGCATGCCCCCTGCCGCGCGCCCACACCCCAAAAACATGAGTAACTGTACAACGCGCCGCGTGGGTAGACTATACCCTTCGCACGAACCGACCACTCTTAGCATCTTACTGACTTGGATAGCTCAAGGCGAGGCAGGTCGAGCCCGTTGGGAGAGTATTTTGCGGACAAGTGAATATATGCGTGTTTGAACAGAGGATTGATGAGGGTGATAAATCGTACCATGTGTGTTCTGCAATTTGAAAATGAATGTTCATCAAGCTTAGCCTCCAAGTCATTTCATGACCACATAGTACACATAAAATTATTTTAAAAAAACATGATTGGTTTTCTCTATATTTTAGGAAAAAACAAACAGATCTTCTGTACACCTTTCTCTAAAAATACAGGATGTTCAAAATCACTCATTCCCCATACAGCCACACATTTTATGTCATACCATTTTAAGCCAAAGAGCATGACCATCACCCACACTTTGGTAAGTAACCAGCACTGCTGTCATTCTGTGATACTGAAATTGTTCCAGTTTGGTTGGCTGATGCCCACAAACCTGGGGTTTGTTCTATCTAATTAAGGAAAAAGAAAGAGAAAATTAGCTCTAGTGTAATATCATAAGCCCTAAGATTTAAAGCTCTTAAAGCCTTAGAGTGACTTAGTTCCAATCAGAAAGAAATAAAAAACTTTAAGATATATTATTTTTCTGGTTATACCTTTTGCACAAGTTTTTCAAATGCGTACTCAACGTTGTCACGAGTCTTTGCACTGGATTCGATGTACAGTGCTGCATGTCTTCTATCAAATTTGAATCCTTCCTCTTTAGTCACTTCTCTAGTATCCTGAAGAAAACAAACCAGATAAGTGAATTTTCAAAGTATTTTTTTAAAGCATGTATTCAGGACATCAAATTAATACTACACGTGAAATAAATAAAGTAATTAAAGAAATAGAAATAGACGCAGTTTATCAATCAAGTATTTGTTAAAAATAACAGAAAAGACATTGTGCCCATAAATAGGCTTCAGTGAACAATGAAATAGAGTCATAATCCAAAGCCTTATGTGTTTTTTTTTGCTCCGCGAGCTTGGCAGCATTGATGTTGGCGGACGACGATCCCGTAGGTCCCGCTGACGCCTGATTCATGGTCGAGCCTTACTTATAGGATATGTTTGAGTTCTGTTCTGATCTTATGGCTCGCCCAATTAAAGACCGCCTCCTGGCCGAAGCGCGCGAACTTCGTCGAACGTCAACGGGACTTAATCGTGAAAAATCCGAAATCAAGCAATCGACTGAACTTAATCGGGCAATGGACAGGACTTGATCAAGGAATGGACGGGACTTGGTGAAGCACAATCGACGTGACTTAATCGACAGAACTCAATGGAGCACTCGATGGGACTTGAACGAGCAATCGACAGGAATTCAATCGAACAGTCGACGGGACTTGATCGAGAAATCGACACGACTTCGCCAAATAATCCACGGGACTATTCGAGCTCTCGACGGCACTTAATCGAGCTCTCGACGGGACTTAATCGAGCTCTCGACGGAACTTAATCGACCTCTCGACGGCCACTTGAAGGCGACTCGAAGACGGTCGTGTCACGCGCAAGGCTAGGCACACGGCATCCACACATCCAGGCGGAATGCCCAATGATAGGGGTATTGGGGGCGGGAGTGGAGGGGGTGGGGGGATCGGGGCGGGGGTGGAGGGGGAGGGGTTGGGGGTGGGGGCGATCGGGGCGCATGCGCGCCGCCGAAGCCGGTCGGTCTGCCCCGCGCCGCCAAAACATTTCTGCTGGGCTGCGCCGCTCCGGGTGGATCGCTTCACTTCACTCGGTGCGGCCCGCCTGGCACGAGCGTGTCCATCGTAACGGAGCGTCACGGAACGTCACGCGCGCACGTCTCTTCGCGTAACAGTCAACCGTCGCGTGTCACTCCGCGGGTGAATCTCCCAAGTCGGGTCACGGCCGTGACGGCGGCGGCGCCCCGTGCTCGCCGTGGAGCCAGGTGAGTGCGGCACGGACGTGACGTGGCAGTCACGTGACATGACAGTCACGCCGTGACTGGCAGACATCGAGGGCGGGAACGTTCCGCCGGAACCCAGTGGGTACTCGCTAGAAATAGTAGCAGCCAATAACACGTCGTGGGACGGTTAACATGAAATTTTGTGTAGAGTGCACTTTGAAAATTCGTTCAACCTTTGACGGCGATTATGTCAGATTATCGAGCAACCACCTTCTATGTTTGAATCACACAAGATTTCTGATGAGGTGCAATTTCCTTGGATTTCGTAAAATTTCGCCGAGTTTTAAGCTAATCTTGGAAGGTTTTTTTTTTTTTTTGCGTTGGACATAATGAATTTTAAGGAATTCCAGTTGCTCAAGTGATTTTGTTGGTGGTTGGCCCCTCGCAGATTTCTTAGCTACAAAGTACAAAGGTAACCATAAAATGGGTGGATCAGACTGTCTTGCTTGAAGTGACTTAAACGTTTCTGGGTGTATTACGCCTACACCCCGGGGAACCTTCTCAATGGTACGTTCCTGGATGCATAGTTTGGTGAAACCCTTGGGGACGTGTGGAAAAAAATCACCCTGTGCGTGACACAATTTTATCGGAGTACACGGCGAAAACAGTTCCTGGTTTTCCCTA
Organism: Stenchaetothrips biformis; assembly: GCA_030522485.1. Lineage (NCBI taxonomy): Eukaryota > Metazoa > Arthropoda > Insecta > Thysanoptera > Thripidae > Stenchaetothrips > Stenchaetothrips biformis. The sequence goes on along the minus strand of CM060103.1, from coordinate 5,015,971 downwards.
GTGTCCTTGGTGATTTCTGGGGGAGGTCCTGGGAAAACCAGGAACTTTTTTTTCCGAGTGGTATCCCAGGGGGGCACATCAAACACATTCATTGCGGTCTGGCCCCGGGAAAAGAAAATTCGAGGTGAGAAGTCCCGCGCCCCTCGCTCACGGACCGCCGCACTCTGCGCCAGAAGTTGTCAAAGTTTTGGGGTCGGCGGCCGAAGGGGCGGGCCACTTATCCAACCGACAGGTTCGACCAATTTGTGCTAATTTTCCAAGTTTTGTTATTTTTTATTTTTTTTCGTTTTCTAATATACTCTGCTCTGCAAACTGAAGAGTGAACTTGGTTGACTTTTACAGGGGTCAACCTGATTGGTTGGCGCTAATTGTTGTCTTCTTGCGACAGGCGGGGGTTGTGTAAAAGCGTGTGCACTGGGACGCCTGTGTTCATGCATGGGGCAAAATGGCCGCAAATTAGGGCAAGGGGAAATAACTTTGAATTTCTGTGTACAAATTTTTGAATTCCACATGAATTTCGGATGAATTTCAATGAATTGCAGCCAAATATCTATGAATTTTGATATGAATTTCACTGGTTTTTGAAGAATTTCTTTGAATTTCGACTAATTTCATGAATTTGGAAGGAATTGGACTAAAATTCAAGATTGACCATGAATTTCGGTGTACAAATTTTTTTTGAGTTGTTTCCCCTTGAATTAGGGCGTACTTGCCACGTAAGGGTCAGAAGGGCAGTTCGTAACAAACGCCCTTATTTCCTCAATGGAGATCTGGAAGGGCTTGTCTTCCTTGTCTTCTATTTTGAGGAACCTTAACGATTTGCAATGGACACGGTCTTACGACTGGTGCAGTTTTAATGCCTTTTAGAAGCGAGTATGAGTAGTGAGTATTCCAAATTCTGTTACGAACTGGCCCAACCTCCCATGTATTCTGTTTTACAGCATGCCTGTCATTGTCATGAAGACGATAACACGCGCACAGAAGGCCAGAAGACCGGTCGGGGCGGTCAAAATCCCGGACAGGTTTTGAGCTCCAGAGTCAATAAAATGGATCCGAACCGAACGTGCGACCCCACCAATGGATTGCTGTACGAACGAGGAATCCATTTGGAGTCACTTGCACGGCTCGAGTCGTGCTTAGCGACTCTGGAGCTTAAAACGCGTCGACAGTTTTGACCACCGGCGCCGGTCTTCTGGCCCACTGTAAAGCGTCAACCTTCTCTTACAAGAGTCCACCCGATGCGTTCTTCAGTTTCCTGAGCAATTTAAAAATTAACGACACGATCGATACGGAAAGAAAGAACCCGGAGGGTTGCGTACCGTCCGGGCGGACTGCCGGCTCACGGCTGTTTACAGTGTGGGGGTCGTGGCCCGCTGAGGCCTGGGTCAATTTCTCTTCGGAGCGTTTAACCGTGCGGCTTTGTTTTTTCGTCGTCGTCGTCGTCGGCGGCGGCGGGTGGGCCCTCCCTATGAAGCCATGTTTCATGTTGTCAGGGATGCTATACCATTACGGTGGAACCACTCCGAAGGCTGTGGTGCTCATACGTGCGCGCGTGTGCGTGTATCTCTGTAGTAGTTTATGTGTGGGTGCGTGCGGCCGGCCTGGAGAGAGAGAGAGAGAGAGAGAGAGAGAGAGAGAGAGAGAGAGAGAGAGAGAGAGAGAGAGAGAGAGAGAGAGAGAGAGAGAGAGAGAGAGAGAGAGAGAAAGAGAGAGAGAGAGAGATAGAGAGAGAGAGAGAGAGAGAGTGAGAGAGAAAGAGAGAGAGAGAGAGGGGTGGGGGAAATGGAGGGAGAGAGAAGCCAAGACGTATGAATCTCAGCCGAACATGGTCCGCGGATTGGCGGGGCCGTGTTGCGGCCAATGCATAGTGGGCCAGAAGACCGGCGCAGGCGGCCAAAACTCCAGACTCATTTTGAGCTCCAGAGTCGATGAACAGGAGTCGAACCGAACGTGTGACCACACCGATCGATTCCTCGTTCGAAGAGCAATCCATCGGTCGGGTCACACGTTCAGTTCGAGTCCCATCTAGCGACTCTGGAGCTCGAAACGCGTCCCGCATTTTGTCCGCCTGAACGGTCTTCTGTCCCACTTTGCGCTGGGGCCGCCGCCCATTCTCGCCTCTCCTACGGCGCCATCTGCAGTAAGCTCCACAACAGCGTGGGGCCCAGCAAGAGGGTGGCTACCCCTCAGCGGGGGCTAGGCAACCCAAAATGCTGAGAGAGAGGGAGAGAGAGAGAGAGAGAGAGAGAGAGAGAGAGAGAGAGAGAGAGAGAGAGAGAGAGAGAGAGAGAGAGAGAGAGAGAGAGAGAGAGAGAGAGAGAGAGAGAGAGAGAGAGAGAGAGAGAGAGAGAGAGAGAGAAAGCGAGAGAGAGAGAGAGAGAGAGAGAGAGAGAGAGAGAGAGAGAGAGAGAGAGAGAGAGAGAGAGAGAGAGAGAGAGAGAGAGAGAGAGAGAGAGAGAGAGAGAGAGAGAGAGAGAGAGAGAGAGAGAGAGAGAGAGAGGGGGGGAGCCTCACAGAGGGTTAGCTTGGATAGAGAGGAGGTGCGGATTGCATGTGATACACCCACACTCTCAAGGGGTGAAACACAAACCCTTTTTTTCTGCCCCTTGCGGTAGTAAAAGAGGCCAGCGTCGAAATTTAGTCGGAAACTTCGGCGGAAATAAGCCCTTTTTCGCTGATTGGACCCTTAAGCCAACTGCTGGCAGAGGGTCGCAGAGGCACCTTCCTTCCCAGCCGGTGCGCACCTACCCCCTCCCCTTCCCGCTCCTCCTACCCGCCAAAAAATCTTTTCTCCTCCCTGCATCACCAGCATCACGGTGGCGCCACCATCTCCTTGCTCTCTTGGTTCTCACCTCGCCCTATTGGCCCTCACCTCGCCTTCTTGGCCCTTACCTCGCTCTCTTGGACCTCACCTCGCCTTCTTGAACCTCTCCTCCTTACCTTGCTCGCTTGGCCCTTACCTCGCTCCTGGACCTCACCTCGCCTTCTTGGCCCATACCTTGCTCTCTTGGCTCTTATACCTCGCCCTCTTGGCCCTCACCTCGCCCCCTTGGTCCGGACCTCGCCCTCCTAGCCCTCACCTCGCCCTCTTGGTCCTCGCCATTTCAGCTCTTTCCTGCCGTTTTGGCCTTTACCTCGGCATCTTAGCCCTTTCCTCGCCTTCTTGGCCCTCACCTCGCCCTCGTGGCCCTTACCTCGCCCTCATGGCCCTTACCTCACCCTCGTGGCCCTTACCTCGCCCTCGTGGCCCTTACCTCGCCCTCGTGGCCCTTACCTCGCCCTCTTGGCCCTTACCTCGCCCTCGTGGCCCTTACCTCGCCCTCTCGGCCCTTACCTCGGCCCCCTTGCTCGCAGCAGTCCCTCGGCCCTCTTGGGCGTCACCTCGCCCTGCGCCCCTGTTTCACCACAGACCGCAAAATTACGGACGGTCGTCGTTTCCAAACGCGATGTGACGCAAGGCGACACTCCTCCTCCCCCTTCCCCTCCCGCCCCGCCCCTCCCCCTCCCTCCCCTCCCCCTCCCGCCCCTCCCCTCCCCCTCCCGCCCCTCCCCTCCCCCTCCCGCCCCCCCCCCCTTTAAATTCTTGCACAGTAAATAGAGTTGCTAAAGCAGCGCCTCGTAAAGGAAGGCGCTGTAAAATTGACGTAGAAATCAAGCGAAAAAATAATTCGCACTATGAGGAAAAATCCATCGTAATACCTACGAAACATTGCTTCATGATACGAAGCAATCCCAAAATTCCTTCATTGTCTTCGTAGTATTAATGACATGATTCGCAGACTTTTTTCGAACGTGCCTTTTTTTATGGGGGTAGCTGCCTGACCTGGGACGACGGCGGCACGATGGACGCTTACTGCGACTACTCCGCCAACTCCAGACGACTTTAGCTGACCTTGTGATACACGAGTTGCTCCCCGGTGCTTTGGAATTCTTGGCAGGAATTTTCTGTCGGCATTCTGTTGGACCTCTCCCCTAACCCTGTCGCCGTGTCCTGTTACGTATTTATTTTGCCTCGGTTGCTTTGCTGCTGCGCTGACATAGGGCAGGGCACAGTGGGCCAGCAAAGACCGGCGCGGCGCAGGCGTCCAAAACTTTAGACGCATTATGAGCTCCATGGGCCTCGAACCGAAGGTATGACCCCAAGAATGGATTCCTCGTTGCAACGGTTCGCGGTTTGCAGGTTACGTTTCGTTGGCTGATTACTCGCCATCACGAGAGCCAATGACGCTGCGATGACGTCATATGCCCCCGATTCCGGAGGCAAACGATCCCGCAGGCGCTGACGAGGGCGGCAAGTTTTCGAAACTCAGTTTATAATACGGCTTTAATACTTCTCCCCGCCTTTTTCGACCCCATCACATTTTTTTTCTCCGTCCCTCTCTGGCCTTGGACCCCTCTCTCTCTCTCTCTCTCTCTCTCTCTCTCTCTCTCTCTCTCTCTCTCTCTCTCTCTCTCTCTCTCACCACTGCACTGAGAAAACCGTACAAACGATTTCAGGCCTTACAAAGAAAAGTAGCTTGTTGTAACAAAGTTTTTGAGCCTACATAAACTTACAAAGAAAATACTTCGTAATTTACAAACTATTTCTTCGTAAAATTAGTCTGTATTATGTATGCTTAAAATACTTCGTAAGGTTTTAAGCGTGTGTTTCCCCTTTCCACTCTCACCTGTCTCATGGTGCTGGGTCACTCTTGGTTCAGCTAGACATGGCTCATCGAAATCAGGGCCAAAGTTGCCCCAGTGGCGCCGCTAAGCCGGCCCGGGCGAGCGTTCCATTCCCCCTCCCCCCTTTTTTCCTCTGCCCTTCCCCCTGTCCCGTTGGTCCACCATCCCTCACCCTGGCCTCACTGTGGGCCAGGAGACCGGTTTATGTGGTCAAAACCCCGGACGCGTTTGCAGCTCTACACGGTGCGAAAGTACTACGGAAAAGCCAGTAAATTTTTTAGCCAGGATTCTCCGTAACCCTAAACCCAGTATTTTCTGTTTATGCCTCTTGTCAATATTCACTGTGCAACTCACAGTCTCCTCCGCATGCCCGTCGCAGACCTCTGAGGTGCACGGAGACGACTGTAAGTCCTACAGAGAACACTGTGAGTCGCACAGTGAATATTGTTGGCTGCGCGATTAGCGAAGCCAGTAACTCCAGTGGGGTTGAAAAGTTTGGTCTGTATGTCTGTATGTCCGCCGAACTGCTTGCGTGTGTGTGTGTGTGTGTGTGTGTGTGTGTGTGTGTGTGTCGTGCGTGTGTGTGTCAGCACTACCCCTCCTGAACGGCCCGGCCGATTTGGCTGAGATTTTGCAGGGTTCTTGGGTATATTCTTGGCTCGCAACACGCCAAATTTCACCATACTATCTTAATACATTCAGTCGTACCCACTAAAAAACACTGAAAAAACGGCAAAAAAAATGCAACTTTACAGTGACTTTACACATTATACGACGTTATGCATCACTTCGTGGGTTTTGGAAGGTGCTGATGACGAAAAAAAAAACATTTAGACCCTCGGTCAAGGTTTGAACCGCGGTAGGGGCTACCTCGTCCTGAAATTATATCCGTACTTTTACATAACGCTCTACGTTTACCAGGGGGCGAAGTTCATAGATGTCATGCTCTCTGACGCACCAAAGCCTCTGACTCCATTCAGGATCGGAGGGGTCGGGGAGGGGGGGGGGGGCTGCCGAAGGCAGGCAAGCACCGCAGGCCAAGGTAGGTGTATCGCCAGGCGTGGATTGTCAAAACTGGCGCAGCATCGCGAAGCCTGTTACGTCAAGACGCGATCTGGCGTACCCCTACCTTGTAAAGAGGCTACGGAAAGTACTGGGTTTAGGGAACGGAGAATTTGCACAAGTTGTTCACAGAATTCCCTGTAAATTTCTCCCACAGTGTAGAGTCTCTAAATGGGACTCGAACCGAACGTGTGACCCCACCAATGGATTCGACCAAGGGGCCGTCCATTAATGAGGTTACGCACTTGGGGGCGAGGGGGGGTCTGGGTCAGCGTAACGCTGCGTTACCTGGGGGCACGCGGGGGTCAGAGCCAGCGTAACGTTACGCTTACCACATTAATTTTGGAGCAGAAATACGCAATTTTTAATTGAAAATTGGGTAAAAACCGAGGTAAATGAATATTTTTAGCGTAACGTTACGCATGAAGGGGGGGGGGAGGGGTCCGGGCTAGCGTAACGCTGTGTTGGGGGAAGGGGGGGGGGGTCTAGAAATCGGCAAAAAGTGCGTAACGTAATTAATGGACGGCCTCCAATGGATTGCTCCTGGAACGACGAATCCATCCGTGGGGTCACACGTTTGGTTCGAATCCGGTGTAGAGACTCTAGAGGTCAAAACGAGTCTAGAATTTTGGGCGCCTGCGCTTGTCATCCGGCCCGCTGTGCGACTCTCCGCACAACAAGACCTACATTTTGGCGCCACCGATCCACGCATGACGGCTTCAGGTGCAAGCTTTCCATCCCCCACCTCCTCCCTCTTTCCTCTCCAATATTGACTGTTTTGTGTGTCCTCTCTGAATATGAATGATCACGTCGGCATTCTGCATGACACAGCCGGCAGCCCAGCTTCAGCAATAAAGGCTTGGAGAGACCAGGAGAGAGAGAGAGAGAGAGAGAGAGAGAGAGAGAGAGAGAGAGAGAGAGAGAGAGAGGAGGGGGGTATGTGTTTTGAGGAGGTTCTCGCGTGTGACGCCAATTAAGCCTCATTGTCAGTTGAGCCCATTTAAAAGCTTCGCATGACCATGAGAAAAAATGTTTCGTGTTTTATTTCGTTTCACTCAGGAACAGTACAAAGCAGTACAAAGGTAGTATTTTCCTAGAGTTTCAGTCGGTATCGACTTATACAATTCTGGGCAATTTGGACTGATGACTGACTGGCATGGTCCAGGTTCGGCCTCGGGCTCAGGCCTCAGGCTGGAACGCTGGAAGCCTATCCGTGTATTCATTCAACATTTAATGTCGAGCGCAATTCGGGTCAACTGATGTCGGCCATCCTGGCGCGCGCGGGGGCAGCCAGGACATAAAGGGCCAGAAGACTGGCGCTGGCGGCCAAAACTCTAGCTGCATCTTGAGCTGCAGAGTCGCTAAAGGGGACTCGAACTGAACGAGTGACCCCACCAATGGTTAGCTCTACGAACGAGGAATCCATTCGTGGGGTCACACGTTCGGTTTGAGTCCCATTTAGCGAGTGTTTAGTCGCTAAAAAACTAACCCAACCTTAAATAAAAATTATACCTGAAGGGTTTAACAAAATAAAATAAAAATGGGGTTAAATATTGAACAGTGCTCTGCGTACAATAAACGTTAAATAAAACGAAAGCGTACGTCACTCACCACTCCCCGGGGAGGGCTTTTCCTTTTTCTTGCCGGAGTTTAATGCGGGGGCGATTCCTCTTTCTGCGAAACGCCTCGAACCTTTCCCACTGCGACTTAGGTGTTTACTTTTTTGTGTCGTCGCCATCGTGTCTCCCTGTTTACATAGCCAAACTTTTTATCGCGACAAGTTGGTGTCCCGCAACGCTTCGCTCCAAAGCGCCTCGCGACGCACCGCGTCGCGCCAAAGACGCACGAACAGTGGGCCATAAGACCGGTGCGCAGGCGGCCAAAACTCCTGACGCGTTTTCAGCTCAAGAGTCGAAATGGGCCTGAAACGAACGTGTGACCCCACCAATGGATTGCTCTCCGTACGGGGAGTCCATTGGTGGGGTCACACGTTCGGTTCGAGTCCCATTTAGCGAGTCTGGAGGTCAAAACGCGTCCGGTGTGTTGTGGCCGCCTGCGCCGGTCTTTCGGCCCACTGTGCGACCCACCGTGTTGCGACAACGCCGCACGGCCTCCTCCCGGTGCCCTTTGAATAATGCCGCCAACCGGAAGCGTAACTCTATTAGAATTACGAGGATTTACGGCGCGCGTTTTCAAAATAACGGCGCGAAATTTATGCGCGGCGCCCAGCACGCCCCCTGGCGGCAGTGAGCGACCCCTTAATTGCGCGAGCGCACGACGCGGATTTGAAGCGGGGACTTTCAAAACTGCATTTCACGAAAACGCCCGCCTAAAAATTTGGTTTATTCGTCATCTTTTGTCTCAGAGAGAAACCAGCGAGTCCCAGAGGAAAAAATCCATTTTTTTTTTTTTTTTTTGGTGGTGGAGAGGAGAACTAAAGTATTTGTTTAAAATTTGACAAAAAAAAGTACTAAAAAAGTTCAATTTGAATCAATGTTTAGTTCTCTCAGAGTGAATTTCTTGGTGGTGGGCATTGTTGGAACGGAGTGAGAATGAACGGTCAGGTTCAAATAGGTTTTACCGGCAGAAACCTCCGCACTGCAAATCCAGTGGTAAGTTTCCTTGCCACAAATTTGGTAAGCCCTTTTGAATGCTAAAAATTGGCAAGCTTGGCCCAGAAATATTCCCAAGCTTGCCAAAATTTGGCAAGCTTATGAAGATTTCAGGTCAAAGGTTGCCAAATTTCAAAACGGCTTGCCAAATTTGTGGCAAGCAAACTTCACTGGCTTTGCAGTACGTGAGGCAATACAAAAACGCGTATCAGTGAGCTTTTCATCGCGTGCTAACCCTTCTTGAGATTATCATTTCGCTAAATCTCTGACGTGCGAGTTCCAGTACCACTCTCGCGAAGCACAGACCTAACTGCGCAGACAATTATGTCTTCCCTCTAAGCAAGCTTCCAAGACGTGCGCGGTTGCCTAGACTGTTCCCTGTCTTCCCTGCGGTTCTCTGCTGGGTTCTGTGTGCCTCCGGGACATGCAGTGATGGAGTGGTCGGCAGAAGTATGACGCACAGTGGGACATGGTGGGCCTGCCTACACTGCAATGCCTATCATCGGCAATTTTATCGTGCATCATACACTGCAAGAAAAGACCACAACAATAGTACAACAAATTCTGGCAAACTTTTTAGTCAGTTTCTGTTCTACTTTTAAAGTACAACAACTTTTGTACAAATAGTACAACGATTTTTTTACGAAGTACAATGCGGCCCATTGACGAAACGGTACCAGTCCAGGTGACATTGTACTTTCAACAATTCTGATTGTACTTTCCACAATCATCGTTGTACTTTTTCCTTGTCGTACTTTTGTTGTACTATCCATATCCACCCACATTGTTTCGTGCAACGCATGCCGCATTTGGCCTAAGCGCACATACGCTCTGAGAACTTTGGTCGTCTCCTAGTGACCATTTCAAGGCTCAGTTTAATCACAAGAATTCCATTTTTAAAAAATGATGATGTTGTCACGCTAACAAGTGACGGACGGTGACGGATGAAAATGTCATCAGTTTGTGATGACATTCTCTGCAATCTCAAGAGTGTACACTGTCCCAAAAGTAAATTCAAATCGACAAAATTTTCGTTGAATCGACCAAAAATTTTCGTCGTTTCAGGGGGTGACTAAATGTTTTAGTCGCTTCGTCTGAAAACTAGTCGAAATGACGAAAAAAAAGTTCTTTTGACTAAAAAAAATCAGTCGAGTTAACTAAATTTCGGTCTAAACAACCAAAATTTTGGTCTAAACAACCAAAATTTAGTGACCCCGGGAAACGAAATTACATTTCTCTCAGTGTATTCAGTACTGTTGAGATTGCAGAGTTGTCATCATTTGAAAGTGATGGAAATATCATTAATTATAAATGATGTCCACACTGTATACAACCATTTTTCTATTCTCGTAGAAAAATAAGGCAACGTAACTCAATTGATTAAATTTTTGATTCTGCACATGCTTACTTAAGTCGCAATAAATAAGATGACACACAAACATAAAAAACACTAAATTTAACTCCAGTGGCGACACACTCTTTTGGCGAAAAAAGGCCAAAGTTGAACTTCATTGCTAGAGGCAATTTTTCTTTGTTTTCAAGGTGTGAAGAACAAACGAACTGCGAGACAAACAGCTCCTGGAATTGACCTATGACTCGGAAACAGCGTTGTCGCTCGTAAGCAGAGCCCAGCGGTACGTTGCGTCGTTCCAAGTTTTACCGCGGCCGCTAGTAGCGTGTGAGGGCGAGGGTGGTCCTCCATAGTGGGCCAGAAGACCGGCGCAGGCAGCCAAAACTCTCGACGCGTTTAGAGCTCCAGAGTCACTGAATGGGACTCGAACCGAAGGTGTGACCCCACCAATGGATTGCTCTCCGTACGAGGAGTCCATTGATGGGGTCACACGTTCCGTTCGAGTCCCATCCAGCGACTCTAGAGCTCGAAACGCGTCGAGAGTTTTGACCGCCTGCGTCGGTCTTCTAGCCCCGGCTGGCCCACTGTTCCCTGGTCCTGGGCGGGGCGGTGAATGGTGGGGCAGCAGCGTTAAGGACGTTCATAACTCGGGTAATGAAAGTAGCAAACTGCCCTGCGGCCCTGCGGCCAGCGGCCCTGCGAGGGAGGCGGGCAGAGGACGGTCGAGGATGCTGGGGCAACTCCCATACCAACCTGATGCATTCCGCGTCCGGCCAAAGAGCACGGCGGCGCGGCGTCATGGCGGCGCACAGTGGGCCAGCAGAAGACCGGCAGAGGCAGGTGATCACCATAAATTATATTCTCTTCGTTTGAAGTCAAATTTCATGAAATTTTAAGCAACACGATTAGTGAAATGTTTCAGTGAAACATCGCACAACTGCTGCAGTGTGTGCCCCAAACGCAACCGGAGGAATATTTTTTGACTCTCCCCTCCACGGTAGAAACACGATCGACACACCGAGCGTCGCCCTGTGCAACGTATGCATGGCGTGGGGCGATGTAAGTGTGTCATATTCCTCAGTGAGTGTGTGTTCGTGAGTGCGTGTTCGAGAAAGAAATCTCATATGCTGTCGATTTCTGATATTTGCCCATATCACTAGTAGATGCACTGCCCCCCCTATGGTTGTGGCCGCTGTCATGTCTCCCCCTCCCCTCCCCACCACCACCCCTCCCCCTGTCTCCCCGTCTCTCAGAAAGCAATAATAATGTCGTCGATCGGTGCAGGCCTCGACGAGCCACTGCACTCTCTCCCCCTCACCCAAACGCTACCTCCCTCCCCCAACCCCCACGCCTCAACTCCGTGGCAAACGCAGCACGACAAACAGTGGAGAGGACGACCGTTTCGCTTTTAATCAAAAGGCCAAAAAAATAAAAAAAAAATAAAAAAAATATTAAAATCAAGGATAAGTCTCCATAAGTTTGCAACACTTTTCGTGTCTTTAAAATTATGGACTGCCGAATGCCGTCCAAAAGTCAGTTTCAAAAAATCTTTCAACATCGGAAAACAATTATTTTTCTTTTGTTGGAAAGACTCTACGCATTAAAAATTTATGTCGTGGAAATGATGGGAAATCTGAGGGGAACCGCTTGCTGCACTCTAAATGTCTTACAATGAAATTTGACCTTGGTTATTCGTATGTCACAGTGAATTCGGCGCTAGCATAATACGCAGCAATATTTCTTCGTAATACGAATATTTTTAGCTTTTTCATTTTAAGACACGACGAAAAACCGCCTTCGCTCTATTCTTGCGCCATTTCCTTCGTATTATGGGAAATTTCTTCGTAAGACATTTGGAGTGTGGGTGAAGCAGGCTGGGAGAGCTCAAACGCGGAGATTTGCCTCACGTCAGAGGAAGGGGTGGGGGCCCCTCTCCTGGTGAGAGGTGTGTGGTGAAGTGGGGGCGGGGCGAGGCGGGGCGATGCGGAGCGAGGCGGGGTGTGGTGGGGCGAAGCAAGGCGTGGCGGGTGGCGGCGAGAGTAGCACGCACCTAACTACGTTTGACACACCTAATAACCTACGCGGAATTAGATTGGCTGCCCGAGCAGCAAACTGTGTTCTCTTTCTCTCTCCCCCACACGTTTTCGCGCGCGCGCACACACACACACTATTGCACCGCTCGCACACACTCTCACACTACTCTCTCAAAACGTTGCGAAGAACATGTTAATGCTGCCCCTCCACTGTAAACCCCAGTGTGCGATGCGAGACTGTACTACTTGTGCAAATGCGTAGCTTTGCAGTAAACCACGGCGATACAAAAAAGTATCGCCAAAATCTGGCGATATTTCGGAGTATTGCCAAGATTTTGTATCAAACTTTAAACAATTTAAAGGGACTACTTAATAGTTTATTGCTAGATTTTGGCGATACTCCAAAGTATCGCCAAATTTTGGCGATACTTTTGTGTACCGCCGTTTTGAAGGCATGACATTTCGGTAAGGCCGTTTGTTGGCGATATTCGATTGTACCGCCAAAAAGAGGTACTAAAAGTACCACCTTTGGATTTGCAGTGCGTTTTCTCAGTGCGCACTGCTGTTGAGAGACAGCCTGCTGAGAGGTGCGCCAGGTGGCAGCGGAGCGCCTGCAGTCGGCGGGGTAGGCAGTCCCGCCGCGCAGCCGTGCATTGCGTTGCCTACCTGCCGGGCGGGCACCGCGACGCACCGCGACGCAGCACAGCAGAGGAGCCGCATTTTCGCTCCACATGAAACTATCTGATGGGAATTGCACTGTTCGCACAGGCTGCACTGGTAGAAAAAAGTACGGGAAAAGTACGGAACATGCCTGGTCAACGATTTGCCTGGACCGTCCGTACTTGCCAAGTACGGAACTTTCTGTACTTTTTTCCGGACCCGTTTACATGAGCTCATTTGGAGCAGGTACGGACGTCCTGTACTTTCTTCCGTACTTCCGTACTATATTCTTCTGTACATTTTCCGTACAAAAGTACAGAAATTTTCACAGTGTGGACTTTTTAGTCAGAACCGAATGCTGGATTGAACAGGGGTGTTTGTGCTGCAACACCTAAAAAAAGCCGTTTCTTGAAACAAGAAAAGTTACTTGCCATAAAGTGAATTTTTTTTAAACAGCCAAGTAAATTCACTTTTTGAAAGTATACTATCTTGGTTCAAGAAAAAAGATTTTTTGGGTGAGGTTACGGACGAAGACTTTGTGCAGTGGGGGTGTTGGGAACCCCAATAGGGAGACGGAACAGGCGCGTGGCTCCAAAACGAAATACCGTAGACCACTAAATTTAGTCTACATTTTAAGAGCATAAGTCTATTTACAACTTCTGACATTTTCTGAATTTTTAGACGTTTTCCTTTTTGACAGTGCACGGCTCGTCAGCCCCATCCGAGGGGGAAACACTCGCGTAATGCCCTGTACCAAATCCCTGTATTACGCGTAATACACGGAATTGTAATACAATTTTGGGGTTAAAAAGGACAAAATAGAAGCATTTAAATGCCGTAATACACGTGTAATACCGCCGTAATGCAGCGTAATACGGAGTGGTCTGTACACGAGGAGTGTTTAGCCCCTGGGCCCTATCTCGCTCTGGCTGGGCGATTAACCTGGCGATATAATGACGAAATGCCTCGGGGGGCTCCGCAGCGGCGCCTCACACGCCCCACTCCTCGGCCCGCCCCGCCACACTCTGGCCACTTCCGGTGGTTGGGACCCGTCGCCGCGTCTTCTCTCTCTCTCTCTCTCTCTCTCTCTCTCTCTCTCTCTCTCTCTCTCTCTCTCTCTCTCTCTCTCTCTCCCTCTCTCTCTCTCTTTTTCCCGCCACGCCGCGCCCATGCTCGACGAAGCTGACGGCGTTCAATGTGAAGCATGTGAAGGAGCTCTCCACGGAGCCCTGGCCGGGAAAGGGGGAACGGGGAAGACGAAGGAGGTGGGGCACAGTGGGCCAGAAGACCGGCACAGGCGGCCGAAAACTCTAGAACTCTAGACGCGTTTTGAGGTGTGGAGTCGCTAAAGGGGACTCGAAGCGAAAGTGTGACCCCACCAATGGATTGTTCTTTAAGCGAGGAATCCACTGGTGGAGTTACACGTTCCGTTCGAGAGCTGCTTAATGTCTCTGTCGCCCAAAACGATTCTAGTATTTCGGCCGCCCGCACCGGTCTTCTGGCCCACTGTGTGGGCGGACGGAGTGGGGGAAGGAGGATGGACCTCCCGACTCGATCAGACTGCAGGGATGCTCCGGGGATGCTGCCGCCATTCGCCGGTCGCGCTTTTTCCGAATTAGTTTCCTCTTTTCCCCCTCCCCTCTCTTCCTCCTCCCCTTTCCTCGCTCTCCTACTTACTGGATTCTGAGAAGGCGCGGCAGAAACGCGATACTCCAAACGGCACATTCCACGGCGGACTTCTCCGAAATACAAATTTGATCATTTGTAATTTTTCCGCATCGAGTATTTTCACAGCGGACCAGAGAAGATCAGTGCAGGCGACCCGAGGCGACCAAAAATCTAGACGCGTTTTGAGCTCCAGACTCGCTATATATATGTGATTTGAGACGAACGCGTGGCCTCGCCTATGGATTGCCTTCCGGACGAGGAATCCATTATTGGTGAATAGTCACACGTTCGGCTCACTGAAAATCTATCGGCGTGGTGCCGTTTTAGGGGCTTGAATAAAGTGTTACGCCAAAAAACGGCAGGACAAAAAACTTCACACTAAACTCTTGTGGACTTTTTAAATGCATAATTATGCACTTTTTATGCATAGTTACACTGAGAAAATAAACGTGGTCAATTCCGCACGAGGTGGTGCGGTCAATGTTCTGAAAGATTTGACCACGTTTAACGATGCGGTCATCGCACTTCGAAGCGCAAACGTGGTCAAGTCCTATCCTTTAACATGGCTCAAACGTGGCGGATTCCGCGTTTGGTGATGCGGAGGCGAGACCGCGTCACCAAACGTGGTCAAGTCCGCGGCCGCACCACACGTGCGGAATTGGCCGCGTTTGTTTTATCAGTGTATGCATGCACAGATACATACGTAAGGTGTGTATAATATTATGCATCATTGTGTACATTTTGTGCATCTTCTTGCATAAAATGTACACAGTGATGCATAATATTTACACACCTTACGTACGTTTCTGTGCATGCATAATTATGCATTAAAAACTCCACAAGATTTTAGTGTGTTCGGCGTGGTGACTCAGAAATTCACGCCAATTTTTGGCGTGAATTTCCTGTCATGCCGGTTTTTGGCATGACTTTTCTCATAGAGCGCATTGTTATTCACGCCAGATGACGGCTTGACTCACATGTCATGCCGTTTTTGCCCATAGCAGACAAAACCCATTTGCTGACCCATTTAAATGGGCACTTTTCATGCACCCATTCAATTGGGTCCAACCCATTCTTATGGGTCCAATCCATGTAATGGGTGTAAGAAAAGTACCCATTTAAATGGGTTGCACCCATAATGGGTCTGACCCATCGCAAAGTGTCCAAACTCAGACTGGACTCTATTTTAGAGATTCTCAAAGATTAGAAAACGTGGTGGGGTCGGGAGAATGTCGATGTCGGATGTCAGTATCGGTGTGCAAAGTGCGGAAAGAAACACTTATAAAAACAATAATTAAAACCTTTCGCGGCACCCGGTTTTGATTATCAAGAGCGACATGAATGTTTTTTTTTTGTTTTTTTTTGTGTGTGTGTGTGCGTGTGTTTTCCCCAAACGTGTGTCCGCGTTGCCTGATCCGTATCCGCCGCGCACACCAGCCGTTGGAACGCGTGGTTCGCACGTCTGTCCGTCTATCTTTCTATCTGTCTGACTGTCCGTCCGTCTGTCTGTCTACCACCTGTCTGTCAGTTTGCACAAATCTGTAATTGGCTGGCCTGTGGTTGCCGCACTGCTGGGTCATTCATCGTTTCTAATCAACCCACCCAACCACATTTCCTCCTCCCTCTGTCTTAATCTTTCTTTCCCGCCTATTCCTCATCCCCCACTCTTTTCCCTCACCCCCCCCCTTCCCCCCTTCCCCCCACCCCTACCCCCTTTCCCTCTCTGCCTTGCCCTCCTCTCCGTCCACCGCCTTCTCCTATTTTTCGGAGGCCGGACAAAAACAAAACCGTATCTTTATTAATTAGGAATTTTATTAAGGCTCCTTAAATTTTGGAAAACGGTCGGGTACGCACTCCCAATTTCCTACTGAGAAATGCCGTGCTGTTATAATACTAAGCTGATTCTCAGTACTCTGCGACACAAATGTATCATAATACAGAGAAATTTGTTTGTAATACGAAGAAATTAGTCATAACTTACAGAGAATCCTTTACCATAGGTTACTACCTTCGCTTTGCTGTGATAATACTACACACTAAATCCTTATGTACTTTTTTGTACATAGTTATGCACGATTTTGCACATGCTTTGTTATGCATAATATTATACGTTGTTATGCACAATTTATTCATAACTATGAATAAATTATTCGTTGTTATGCATAATATTATGCAGAAGCTTACGCATGTGCAAAATCGTTCATAACTATGTACAAAAAAGTGCATAAGGATTTAGTGTGTATGCTTTTTGTTTGTATTACACCCAGAGAAATGAATTCTAGATTCTTGATCCTTTCAAGAAATATTTCTTGATTCAAGACTTTTTTACTTGAGCCAAGAATTTTTTTCTTGAGCCAAGAATTTTTTTCTTGAATCAAGAAACATTTCTTGAAAGGATCAAGAATCTAGAATTCATTTCTCTGGGTGTACGAAAAAAAAAGCTCAGTAGAATCTTGAGAGTGCGCCGCATAGGACTTTAAACCAACGAGGAAGCGGTCTTTGAAATAAAAATAAAACGGTTGCTTCGTACACACTAAAATCTTGTGGAGTTTTTAATGCATAATTATGCATGCACAGAAACGTACGTAAGGTGTGTATAATATTATGCATCACTGTGTACATTTTATGCAAGAAGATGCACAAAATGTACACAATGATGCATAATATTATACACACCTTACGTATGTATCTGTGCATGCATAACTATGCATAAAAAGTGCATAATTATGCATTAAAAAAGTCCACAAGAGTTTAGTGTGTAGCCTACGCTCAGAGGTCTAGAGGCCCATCTGGCGACTCTGGAGCTAAGAAACGCGTCCGGAATTTTTACCACCTCCACCGTCTTCTAGCCCAGGACGTGGGCACACACTGATAAAACAAACGCGGCCAATTCCGCACGTGTGGTGCGGCCGCGGACTTGACCACGTTTGGTGACGCGGTCTCGCCTCCGCATCACCAAACGCGGAATCCGCCACGTTTGAGCCATGTTAAAGGATAGGGCTTGACCACGTTTGCGCTTCGAAGTGCGATGACCGCATCGTTAAACGTGGTCAAATCTTTCAGAACATTGACCGCACCACCTCGTGCGGAATTGACCACGTTTATTTTCTCAGTGCAGTCGCTAAAATGTGACTCGAGCCGAACGTGTGACCCCACCAATGTATTGCTCTCTGAACGAGGAATCCATAGGCGCGGGGTCACACGTTCGGTTGGAGCGAGTACTGATTAGCGACACTGGAACTTAAAACGCTTCTTAGTGTTTTGGCCGCACGCGCCGGTCTTCTGGCCCACTGTGCCACGTTCACATATTCCCGTTTGCCCTGAGTTCTTCTCCTTATCCATTCGCCCCTCCCTCCGCCCCCCCCCCACCCCACCCGCTGCGTCCACACTGGGAAAGTGATCGTTGTGTCTATTAGTCGCACGCCCCAGGTCGTGGCGCGGCTGAGCGCGGCCACCTGTCTGTCTGTCTGTCTGTCTGTCTGTCTGTCCGTCCGTCCGTCCGTCCGTCTGACGGCACCGCGGCTCGGGGCCCAGTGCGACAAGGATGGCAGGCGGATCAAAGAGGAGTAGGAGAGGGTGGGAGGGCGCTGGGATTTGCCTTCGAGCTTCTCATCTCTCAGTCAAGAAGCCCCCACCCTTGGCATGTCGGCGCGGCAGGTCAGTAGCTGCAGTAGTCTGGAGCGGAGCACGGTGGGCAAGAAGACCAGTGGAGGTGGCAAAACTTCTAGACGCGCTTTTAGCACCAGAGTCCCTAAATGGGACTCGAACCGAACGTGTGGCCTTGCCACCAATGGATTCCTCGTCCGGAGAGCAATCCGTTGGTGGGGTCACACGTTCGGTTCGGATCCCATTTAGCGACTTTAGAGCTCAAAACGCGTCTGAAGTTTTGGCCGCCTGCGTGGGTCTTCTGGCTCACTGTGCGGAGGGAGTTGCCGCCCGGACAGACAGGCAGACAGACAGACAGACAGACAGATGGAGAGACAGACAAAAAAACAGACAGACGGGCAGACAGTTTAGTTTATAAATTGTTTTTGTCGTGGGAATATGAAACTTCTAACAACAAAAAGTGTCGTGGACAGCGTTGACTTTCGTGGCAGACCCTGGCAGATGCAGGCTGACCAAAAGGTAGACAGTCGGACAGAAAGACAGACAGACAGACGGACCGAACGCAGTGGAATGGTGCCCGGTCCGTGGAGGTGTGAAGTCAAGTTCAGTCGGCTGACGGCTTGCAACAGCCTTGCATGCACTCTAAATGTCATACGACGAATGGCTGCACCAACATATTATGATGCAGATTTTCTCCATAATACAAGGAAAATTCCGCAAAATATCTATAACGTACAAAGAATATTCAAAGGTATGTTACAAAGGCATCTGCACCACCATATTATAGACAATTTTCTCCATAACATGGAGAATCTTCACACTGTAGGGTGTGCTGCCAACGATGCCTGGGTCCATTTTTGCAGTGTAGGCTGGCTTTGGAGATGGGCAGTCCGATAGAAAAAGGCTAAGTGCTGCCCCATGCTGCCCTCGTGAGCTTTATGACGCTCAGTGGGCCTCGCGCTTCTTTCTAGCCAGACTGACTGTCTGGCTGCCCGGCCGGCAGACAGGCTGCATAGTGGGCCAGAGGACCGGTGAAGGCGGCCAAAACTCACGCGTTTTGGCAAGAGTCGCTAAATGGAACTCGAACCTGACACACTAAATTCCTTTGTACAATTTCTGTGCGTGCCCTCACACAATTTTCTCCATACGTGCTTTTCGTACAAAATTGTACGAAATTTCGCACAAATTTGTCGAATTTTTGTGGGACAAGTTTGTACGTACAAGTTCGCCTGTTGAAAATTGTTTGAGACCACGTACAAAATTGCACAAATACATTTAGTGTGAACGTGTGACTCCAACAAAGGATTGCTCGCTGAACGAGGAATCCATTGGTCGGGTTCAAGTCCTGTTTAGCGACTCTCGAGCTCCAAACGCGGCCAGAGTTCACACTAAATCCTTATGCACTTTTTTGAACATAGTTATGAACGATTTTGCACATGCGTATGCTTCTGTGTAATATTATGCATAACAACGTATAATTTATACATAGTTATGAATAAATTATGCATATAACAACGTATAAAATTATGCATAACAAACGCATGTGCAAAATCGTGCATAACTATGTACAAAAAAGTACATAAGGATTTAGTGTGTTTTGTCCGCCTGCGCCGGTCCTCTGGCCCACTGTGCGGCGGGCGGCTGCGGGCGGCGCTGCCAGCCCGGCCGGTAGACCTCCGCGGTGCACTGATGTCCGAGCGTTGCCTACCTGCCAGGCGCCCCGCTGCTCCATAATGCAGGGAGGCGGCGGCGAAGGCAGTGTTAGGCCTTGCGGCCGCCCGCCGCCTTGCCGACACAACAGCGAGGGGTAGTTGATGTTCTCAGGGAGGGCCGGGCGCCGCCTCACACTGGGCCAGAAGACCGGCGCAGGCGACCAAAACTCGAGACGCGTTTTGAGCTCCAGGGTCGCTAAACAGGACTCGAACCGAACGTGTGACCCCCACCGACTGATTTCTCGTTCGGAGAGCAATCAATTGGTGGGGTCACACGTTTGGTTGAAGTCCCAACTAGCAACTCTGGAGCTCAAACGCCGTCCAGAATTTCAACCGCCTTCACTGGTCTTCTAGCCCACTGTGCGCTCTGCCTTGGCTCCGTCGCTTTCTGTGCCGTCGTTGAGTTGGAAAGGCGTGAAGACAGCGCCTGTCCGTTTTTACCCTCATCGCCTCTCTTGGTACACGTTTAAAATCTTTGCCAAGTATTTTAAGCATATTTCGACTCTCCAAAGCGTAGAAACCATTTCAAGCCGTCAAAAAGTAACAAAGTATATTGAGCATGCATAAACTTACGAAGAAATTACTTTCGTTATTTGCTAACTTTTTCTTTGTTTCACAAACTAAATAGTTTGGACCTAACACGTGCTCAGAATACTTCGTTAGGTTTTAAGCGTATGGGGTTTTAATCGCAAATTTGTTCAAAGTGTAAATTTGCACTATTTTTTTGGCCAAATCTCTTGTCTTCCTACCCCTTCACTGCCTTTTCTATCCTTCTTACAACCTTCGTCACTCCCCCCTCGCCCTCCTTTTTTTTTTTGCTCATTTTCTCACCAACTTGCCTCTCCGGTCATACCTCCTCATGCCCCTCCCCTCTCCCTGTTCCCTGCCCCGTTCATCACCCTCCCCCTTCCCCCCTCTTCCCGTGCGCTGTCGTCTCGCACTTCGGCTACTGGAGCTCATGTTCTGCGGGGAGCCTAATGGGAATCCTTTCCATTTTTCTGCGTCGACAGGGAACTCTCTCCAGGATCTCCCCACGCACTGGCCCCACTATCTCGACACATTCTCGCACTGCTCCCCCTATGCCCTCCCTATGCTTTGGCCGCGCGCCGGTCCCAGAAAAATTAATGAGATTTAATTATTTAAAAACAAAAAACGACCAGTCTATTTTTGTTTTCATAGAATAAATTACTTTTGATCGAAACTTTGTTTCTTTGTATCAAGATAAAATAACTTTACTTAGATCAAGGATCTTGACGAAAAGAAAAAAAAAAGAAAAGAAAATGAAAGAAATTTTTTTCTAGGTATGTCCACGCTCTCGGACTTATTCTCGGTCAGCTCTCCCCACGCTCTCACAACACCCAACAACTCTCCCGCCACGCTTCCGCGCGCCACTCTCTTGCCACGCTCTCCCATGCTGTGGTCCAGCCCCGCCCCGCTCGCTGGCCAGCACCGAGCACGGCCCGCCCCGCCCCGCCCCGCCCCGCCCCGCCCCGCTCGCTGGCCAGCACCGAGCACGGCTCGCCGTCGACCGACTTGTTAACAAGAGACCAAGCCCCTTTCCAGTCGTCCATGGCTCCATCCAGCCGCTGCTTTCCCCCTCCCCTCCACCCCCTCGCCCCTCACCGCCGCTGCTTTCCCCCTCCCCTCCACCCCCTCGCCCCTCGCCGCTGCTTTCCCCCTTTTTGGGCGCCAAAACTGCAGAGAGGCGCGCGTACGTTACCAAGCCTCCTCTGGTCGACTAAATGACCTCCCGTGGAATTGTGGCGCGTACTGCCGGAAATGTACCGACACCGTTGCGAAAAACAACAACGCGGAGAAAACACGGCTCGGTAACACAGCACTCCTCGTGCCGAACCATTAGTTTTAAATTTGAGTTTTTAAAACTGGAACGACAGAAACTTGAAACGTTTTCCTTGTTTGTTGCAAGTCCGTCATTGTCGTCCCGACTGCAGTCGATTACTGATTTTTTTAAATTAACACAGCAAATTTAAATTTCTTTTCTTCCCTATTTTGCTCTATTTTTCTTGGAGGCAGACTGTCCGGATGAACGTTCGTGCATTTCTCATTGTTTTTTCTCCCTCCCTCCCATTTGCTAGGCACCTTTGCTTATATCCCACAGGGCCGTCTCGTCGGTGACAGTTTCATCTCCGCTCGGACTGTACTTCAGCTTGCGCGCACTGCACACTGTTTGCACTAACGAGAGCGCTGGCAGTCGAAAAACCAGAGTCGGTCAAAATCCCGGACGCAAGGACTCGAACCGAACGTGTGAAACCCTCCAATAAATTTCTCGTTCGGAGAGCAATCCATTGGTGGGGTCACCAGTTCGGTTCTGCTTAGTCCTGCTAAGCGACTCTGAAGCTCAAAACGCGTCCGAGAATTTAAAACAAAAAAAAAAAAAAAAAAAAAAAAAAAACTCACTTAAATAGGAAAAAAAGTGTCTCATTTTACAAGTTGAGTACCCCTGTCTGGTGCGGCCGGCCGGCCCGGCTTTGACTGTGCCGTTTAGAAAATCACTTTGCGGCTGGACATCGCGGCGCGGCCGTCACCGCGTGGCGTCAGGCTGCGCGATTTATCGGCCAGGACCGGACACTCTCTCAGTGCTGACAATTTGTCATGATATCACCACCCTTTCACCGCCTCCCCTCGGAGCCCCGCCTGCCGCGCCTACCCTGTCACAATCTCCATAGCAGCCCACTGTTTCACAGGCTTACAGTTTTATCTCTGTTCGGACTGTACTACACTGGTAGAAAAGAGTACGGAAGAAGTACGGAACATGTCTGGTCAACAATTTGCCCGGACCGTCCATACTTGCCAAGTACGGAACTTTTTGTACTTTTTTCCGTACCCGTTTACATGAGCTCATATGGAACAGGTACGAACGATCCGTACTTTCGTCCGCACTTCTGTACTAAATTCTTCCGTACATTTTCCGTACAAAAGTACTGAAATTTCTGCAGTGTACGGGTTTCTTAGCGTCTCACAGTGACCGGCGAAGGCGGTCAAAGTACCGGACGCGTTTTTGAGTTCCAGAGTCGCTAAATGGGACTCGAACCGAACGTGTGACCGCATCTCCGAACGAGGAAACCACCATTGGTGGGGTCACAGGTTCGGTTCGAGTCCTCGCGACGCCGAAGCGTCTAAAGTTTTGGCCGCCTCCACCTGCCCATAATGGCCCACTGTGCCATAGAATAAGCGGTAGCCATATTCTGAGTGCGATTTATTAATTTTTATATTCTTTTTTTTTTGGGGGGGGGGGGGGGGTTATTGAACTGCTGCCGCAGTGAACTTAGCATAGCAGAAACAACAAACTTTAAAATTAAGGGTATACCAAAATATGCGCCTAAAAAATACATATGTGTTTTCAAAACAAAATCAAATGGAATTTCATAATGTTGGCACAATGTTGTTGCTAAAGAACAATCGCCGGAGAAACCGTGAAAAAGTTGTGTTTCTGGCAGAGTTGTTTAATTTTTATTTTCCAAAGAGCTTTCCTTTTGGTCCCTTCCCGTCCTTCTGTAGCAAAGCGAAGCCGTGGCATTATTTCCGACTGTGTGACTCGGAAAGGTCAAGAGGCGCGTGCGTTTGGGGCCCTTTGCGTGTGGCATGGAGCGTCCCACACGCTTCACCGATCACACTGTTGCGAAAAGGCTGCGTTCTTCGGCCGCGTGTGACATCCTCTCTGCCCCTGCCCAACCCTGCCACCGCACGTGGTCTATTTTTCCTCCGTTTTTCTATTTTCATACCCCATTTTCTCTTGATTGCAATGTCGCGATCGTTTTTCTCCCAGACGACACCTGACGAGGACGCTGCGACGTGGGTGTCACGTGGCACTATCGAGAGGCGTGACGCTCCTGTCACGACGACGTGGGCACAGTGGGCCAGAAGACCGGCGGAGGCGGTCAAAATACCGCTCCAGCGTCGCAAAGTTGGACTTGAACCGGTCGTGTGACCCCACCAATGGATTGCTCTCCGAACGAGGAATCCATCGGTAGGGTCACACGTTCGGTTCGGGTCATGTTTAGCGACTCTGGAGCTCAAAACGCGTCTAGAGATTTCACCGCCTGCGCCGGTCTTCTAGCCCTCTGGGTTGGGGGGGGGGGGGCTCCTTACCGTATCGGCGGGAAGGTCCAGGAAACAACTTCATCCTGGCCACTACTGTGTAGTGTGCATGTGTGTGTGTGTGTGTCTATCTTTTTATCTGTGTGTGTGTGTGTGTGTGTGTGGCAGAGGGGTTTGGGAATGGGGCAGTAAAGGGGATGTTCGCGGGTGGAGAGGGGGGCAGAGGGGAGGTGGGGGCGGAGGTGGGGGCGGAGGAGAGGGTGGCTAGACGCGTCGTGGAATGGGGAAGCGAGGACTTGAAGAGGGGACAACGCTCAATGCAATCTGAGGAAAAGATTGATGGATCCCCGGGAAGGAGAAGAAAGGCGGAAAAAAGGAAGAAAACTGCAATGCAAACAGAGGGCGGAGATGAAGGCGTGTTATGGATTCCGGAAAGACTATGGCCGGGCCTCGCTGCACGGGGGGACATCGAGGAGCGCGGCACCGCATTGAAAAAAAAGTCTAGACCCACTTAAATTGAACTCGAACTGAACGTGTGACCCCACCAATGGATTGCTCTCCGAACGAGGAATCCATCGGTGTGGTCACACGTCCGCTTTGAGTCTTGTTTAGCGACTCTGGAGCCCTTGACGCCTCCAGAGCTTCGGACGCCTGCGCCGTGATGATGATAATGCCGGGCCTCTGGCCCACTGTGCGCCTCTGCCGGGCTCTGCGCTCTGCGTGCCACGGGCCGATCTCGTTTTATTACGGGGATGGCTCGGAACTGCTTCCTTATAAGTGGAGTGGCCTTTGCTTTTTTCGGGGCGCACCTCTTCGCCTGCCGCTCCCCCCCCCCCGGTTTCCCCCCTCCCTTCCCCGTCTCCCCCCCCCCCGTCTCTCTCCCCCGTCTCTCTCCCCCCCCTGCCTCCCCCCCCCGGTCTCTCCCCCCATCTCCTTCCCCCTTCTCCCCTTTCACCACCACCCCGCCTACCCCATCGGCAGGGGGGGGGGGGTACAACCAGGGGGGCGTATAAGCCTTTGCAGCTGCCGGCGTCCCTACCACTTCCTTCCCGCCTGACCACTTGATGACACCCCACTTCACCCCACCTCACCCCACTTCACCCCATCTCACCCCCCTTTCCATTTTCCCCACTTAACATTACACCGCCGCGGCGGCAGGCAGGCCGCCCCGTCCGTCTGGATTCATAAACAGACGTCTAAATGTACGCTTCCACCCGTTTCGTCCTTGCGCCTCCCCTATCCACAGTGGACAAGAAGGCCGATGGTGACGGTATTAAAATCTCGGACGCGTTTTAAGCCCCCCAGAGTCGCTTCATGGGACTCGAACCGAACGTGTGACCCCACCAATGGATTGCTCTACGAACGAGGAATCCATTGTGCAGGTCACACATTCGGTTCGAATCCTGTTTGGCGACTCTGGAGCTCAAAACGCGTCTAGAATTTTGACCGCCTGCACGTGCCCTCTCCGCGCCTACGCCGGTTCGCCGCAGCGCCAAAGACAATCGGACATGCATACAGACAGAAAGACGTTCAGATGACCCGGTCAAACAGACAGACGGACGGTCAGGCGGCCAGCTTCAGAAATGAGCGAATAGGACGGTAGCAACGTGCTGTGGTGCAGCCGGACGGTAGAGACAACCTTTACAGGATTTAGCACCATGGTCAACATAGTCAATAACACTAGCTCTTGCGTAATGCATCAATCAGTCTAACATTACTCATCCTAAGCCGACCTACCTTAACCTACCTAACCTAACACTACCTTTCACGGAAATAAAGCGCCACCAGCTCTAGCGTAATGCATCGTTCGCCCTAACTGATCCTTATATCTATAAGCTAACCTACCCTAAGCTAACATACCCTAAGATAACCTACCCAAAGCTTACCTACCCTAACCGAAACTACCCTAGCCTACTTTAACCTAACCTTTCACGGAAATTAGCACCACCAGCTCTTGCGTAATGCATCGATCGGCCGGCTCGCTTTGAAAGGCTGCCTCGGGCGGGACGATGCGAGGCGGGGAGGGGCGGGGCGGGGTGGGGCAGGGCGAGGCGGGGTGGGGTGGGTGTCACGTGACGTGCCGGTGCGTGCGCGCGCGGTGATTCGTGACGTCACGCTAGTGCTGATCTGACATCCGACAAGGGAGTGCTCGGGAGAAAAAAAAGAAGGTGGGAGGTGATGTGTCGATAACTCTTGCTGACTGTATTCCGAGCGCGAGGCCATGTCTATGCTAAACAGTGGACACACCACAGTGTCGCGCACAGTGGGCCAGAAGACTAGTGCCGGCGGCCGAAACTCGCCACGCGTTTTGACCTCCAGAATCGCGAAACAGGAGAAGAATAGGACGTGTGAACCCACAAATGGATTCCTCGTTGGGAGAGCAACCCATTGGTGGGGTCACACGCTCGGTTCCAGCCCCATTCGGCGACTCTGAAGCTCAAAATGCGTGTAGAGTTTTGACCGCATGCACCGTTTTTCTGACGCACCGAGCTCTGCTTGACTCCAGTCCGCTCCGATGCCGGATCCCAGACTTTACGGAAGCCATCAAAAAGACAAGCGAGCTGCAGAAACAACCGATAGAGCAGCGGATTCGAACCCGCGCCGGCAGGATGCTCTTCCTTCAAAGTGTCTTTCTGTGACACGACGCTGTTGGGTTCGGTGCGGCCCCCTCTCCATATTGCTCTTGATCGGCCCAGCTTTGTGCGACTGACAGAGGATGTGGCACGCCACGCCACCCCCTTCCCTTTCCTCTTGCCAACCCCCACACAGGTCGGCAAGACCGGCCCCGCTACAGAAAGGCAAGGCTTCACTGGAGGCCACAAAATTGAGGGGTTTGCGGTGGGGAGGGGGGCACAGTGGGCCAGAAGACCAGCGCAGGTGGGCAAAACTCTGGACGCGTTTCGAGCTCCAGAGTCGCTAAACGGGACTCGAAGCGAACGTGTGACCCCATCAATGGATTCCTCGCGCGGAGAGCAATCCATTGGTGGGGTCACACGTTCAGTTCGAGTCCCATTTAGTGACTCTGGAGCTCAAAACGCGTCTAGAGTTTTGGCCGCCTGCGCCGGTCTCCTGGCCCACTGCGGGCCGGCTGTGTGTGGCACGGGGCCAGCGCGGAGACAGTGTGGCCTTCCCTCTTCTATGCGGCAGTCGATGGCGGACGGCTGGCGGCGCGCTCGTCGATCTGTCTCTCTCGCACCCACACGGAGCGCCGCAAGAGTGCGAGAGAGACAGAGCGACGAATCCGGCTACTTCCGCGCTTTTGGAGGCAACCGCGCTGGTTTTCCGGGGACGAATTTAATCGCCGCTCCGCGCGTTTTGTCCACCGAGAGAAAAGGGCCTGTTGTGGCTGCTGATGACGTATACCCCGAAAAAAGGACACTCTCAATGTCTTACAATTAAATTTGAGCGATATTACAGTGAATCCAGCGCAAGCATAATACGAGGCAATAATTCTTCGTATTACGAATCTTTTAAGTGTTTTAATTGTAAGATACAAAGAAACACTATCGTAATACGAAGAAAAATTAACTTCGTATTATGCTTGCGCCATTTTCTTCGTATAATGGGAAATTTCTTTGTAAGACATCAAGAGTGGACACAGTTTGGAAATGCACTTACGTTCGTTTGCTACACCCAGAGAAATGAATTCTAGATTCTTGATCCTTTCAAGAAATATTTCTTGATTCAAGACTTTTTTACTTGAGCCAAGAATTTTTTTCTTGAATCAAGAAACATTTCTTGAAAGGATCAAGAATCTAGAATTCATTTCTCTGGGTGTATTGTTTTATTTCGACTGCATTGCTTCCTTGCCCCAAGGCCGAAACCTCCTCGGCGGTACAGCAGGGTGCTTACATAACACCACTGTCTCCACAGGGCCCGCGCCGTCTGCTGGGTAGTGAAAACCAATAGGGCCGCCGCCTCCCCCCCCCCCTCCGCGCCCCGGCCTCGAACATCCCCACGCGCAGTGGGCCAGAAGACCGGCAGTCGGCCAAAATGCTACACGCGTATTGAGCTCCAGGGTCACTATATGGGAGTCCACCGACCAAACGTGCGACCCCACCAATGGATTGCTCTCCCAATGAGGAATCCATCGGTGACTCTGGAGCTCAAAACGCGTCTAGAGTGTCGGCCGTCGCGCCGGTCCTCCGGCCCACTGTGCCACGGCGCCTTTTACGGCCGACAGCGTCAAAAAGTGTCCCAGTGATTTCCTTGCGGTTAATTAACAACCCCCCCCCCCCTTGCTTCCCTTCTCGTCCCCCCTCCCCCTCTCTCCCCCTCCCCCTCTCTCCCCCTCCCCCTCTCTCCCCCTCCCCCTCTCTCCCCCTCCCCCTCTCTCCCCCTCCCCCTCTCTCCCCTCCCCCTCTCTCCCCCTCCCCCCTCCCCCTCTCTCCCCCTCCCCCCTCCCCCTCCCTCCCGGGGCCTCCACCCCAACCTGGCCCGGGGCCTCTCGAATTGAGAGTCAGACTTCTGGCGCGGCGCTGCACAGTGGGCCAGAAGACATGGTGGAGGTGTTCAACCTCTCGGGCGGGGTTTGAGCTCCAGGGTCGCGAAATTAGACCCGCACCAAACGTGTGACCCCACCAATGGATTGCTCTCTGAACGAGGAATCCATTGGTGGAGTAACTCGTCCGGTTCGAGTCTCATTTAGCGACTCTGGAGCTCAAAACGCGTCGAGAGTTTTGGCCGACTGCGACGGTCGTCAGGCCCACTGTGCGCCGGTGACGCGTAGCCGACCTCACATCAGGACGGTTTAATTAGACAGCCAGGGGGCAGGCGGCGGCTCCTGAACCGTGCTTTCGTCGCTCTGTCTCTGTCCCAGTCGGTGGGTTGTTCCGCAGGGGGTGTGAGTAGAGACAGGGCGGCGACAAGCACCACGCTGTATCGTCCCACTGGGTCTGGGCCACTCCAGGGGGGGGGGGGATCACTGAGGTCCAAAGTGTACAATGATTTTTTAATTTTTGATTTTTTTTTGATTTTTTGATTTTGTTTATTTGATTTTTTTCACCTTTTCTGAGTACAATTGCCTAACTTGCAGGGGTTTGTGAAGTCTGAAGTGTGATACACGAAAGGATGTGAGCTTTCGACTTACTATAAAACAAAATAATTGGTCATGAAGAAGAAATTACATAAAAACACACTGTAAACCAAAGAAATAGAAACACTTTTCTCTTTTGAAGTGGTTTTTTTTTTTTTCAACATTTGATTTTTGATTTATTTTCATTTTTTCTGATTTTAATTTTGATTTTTTTTTCTCGTGTACAATGATTTTTTCGAGTGATCCCCCCCTCGGGGCCACTCCAGACAGTGAGTGTGATGGTGCCGTTGTTTGTGACACTGTAGGGCACTGCAAAAAATTCCGTGTTTTGGTACGGAAAATGTACAGAAAATGGGGTACAGAAAAGGTACGGACCCTCCGTACTGGTTCTCTGTGGTCCCCATAAGGATCTCATGTAAACTGCTACAGAAAACATGTACAGAACCTCCGTGGTTGGCAAAGTACGGACGGTCCAGGTAAAAAATTGACCATACATTTTCCGTGTAATTTCTGTACTTTTTTCTATCAGTGGGTGTCGCCGCGTTTCCTTCTTGACTTCGCTTCCTAGTTAGAGGTTTTTGTGTGTGTCGAAAAATATTACAAACCCTGCGATTTGCCTGTATGTCGCACTCTTTTTTGGCTTAATTTTCTTTGTCAATATTCTAGATTTTTTTCTGACAGTGAACTGGCCTTTCGGCTTGGGTATCATCCCTGTCAGGAAACCGTGTTGAAAGAAGGTGAGTTTTTATTCTGTGACCTTCCCGCGACCTAATCGCGATTTAATGTCCAATTACTTCCACCTGCCCTGAATAAGAACTATTTTATGATGCAACTTTTGTTGATGCCAGGGAAGGGAGAGTGTTCCTCAAAAGACGTTCTCCATTCCACGAACGCCGCCAGCATTTTCCGCAGTGATGCTACAAATGCCACCCCTATTTCCTTCTCCCCCTTCCCCTGTCTCTGTCTCTCTCTCTCTCTCTCTCTCTCTCTCTCTCTCTCTCTCTCTCTCTCTCTCTCTCTCTCTCTCTCTCTCTCTCACTCTCTCCCTCTCTCTCTCTCTAACCCGGTGGCCTGCCATTGCGTGGCGAGGTGGGATGCGAGCTGCACGTCGCTGCCATCGATATGCATTCTTACTATTTGATGAAGAGAGGGGGAGGCGTTGAGGGAAAGGGAGGAGAAAGGAGGAAAGGGGGAAGTGGGAGGGAGGAGGGAGGCTAACTGGGGGGCGGTAAGGCAAAGCCGTGGCGTGCGGCAGCGAGTCGGCTGTCGCGGTTCGCACGGGAACGGCAGGTGGTGGCAGCATCCTACGCGCGCTCATCCTGCGGGCGCGGCGGGGCGGAGCACAGTGGGCCAGAAGACCGGCACAGGTGGGCCAAACCCTGGACTCGTTTTGAGCCGCGCACAGTCGCCAAATGGGACTCAAAGCGATACGTGTGACCCCACCAATGGATTGCTCTCCGAACGAGGAATCCATTGGTAGGGTCACACGTTCGGTTCGAGTCGCATTTAGCGACTCTGAGGCTCCAAACACGTCCGGGACTTTGATCGCCTCCACCGGTCTTCCGGCCCACTGTGGGGCGGGGCGTGGAGGCGGTGAGCGGCGCAGCCACATCGTGCTCAAGTACTTTGCGGCGCGCACAATCGCACACGCACTGTCATACACGTGCACACACGCGGCACGCGCGGACACCAACACAGAGAGAGAGAGGGTGAGAGAGAGAGAGAGAGAGAGAGAGAGAGAGAGAGAGAGAGAGAGAGAGAGAGAGAGAGAGAGAGAGAGAGAGAAAGAGTGCTTAGCCCTCAAAATGCTGCTTGATCAAAATGCGTATGCACACCAAAATGTCAAATTCGTGAGGGGGCAACTTCGAGTCTTTAAAAACAGGAGAAAAGGGGATTGTTGTGGAGAGTTGGGGCGGTTGGGAGGGCGGGGGGGGGGGGTCGCCTTCTCGACTTTCAGAGCAGCTGCAGCGATTTGTTTGCTAATGTTTTTACTATTTGGATCTCGTTACATTTACTAGGTCGGGGAGCCGTGCCCTGCGGTGCTGTGCTGTGCTGTGCCGTTCGGTGCCATGCTGTTGCAAGCCGTGTTGCTCCCTCACAGCAGCACGGAATAAACTCGTACAACGTTTACGATCGCCCGGTTAGGACCCTTTACGGTTATTATGTATGGTGGCGGCAGGGAAGGGCTTGGCACAGCTTGGCAGGGATCGGCAGGGCGTCGCACGGTGAGGGAGTTTCCGGTTACAGCGCACAGTGGGCCGGAAGACCGGCGCACGCGGCAAAAACCTCTCGACGCGTTTTCAGCCCCAGAGTCGCTAAATGGGACTGGAACCGAACGTGTGAACCCTCCAATGGATTGGTCTCCGATGGAGGAATCCACTGGTGAGGTCACACGTTTGGTTCGAGTCCCATTCAGCGCCTCTGGCACTCAAAACGCGTTTAGTACTTTGTCCGCCTGCGCCGGTCTTCTAGCCCGCTGAGCGGCCTCGTCTCGGGCGGGACAGTTGCGTGCGGGGGTCCTGCGAACACCTGACGTCGTGGAAGCCTGTTTGATGTCACAACAGGCGAGATTCGGGCGCGCCTGCGCGCTGCCTGCACGCTGGACCAACATGTTGCCAGGGCCGGCCTGATTAGCAAAACAGAGACGCGCCGTTTCGCTTCATTTGACGTCCGCTGGAAGCGTTAAAAAAAGACTTTATAAAACCATGAATTTTGGGATGAGTCCTTTGTTTAAGCCCCTTTTTTATGACTGTGGATAAATTTCGGAAGGAGATGATTCTATTTTTCAACAACACCTGCGTCGATACCCCTCCACTTTTCTGGCACGTAGACAAAAATGTGTGTAATTAACACTCAGCATAATTTCGGCTGCGACCGAGGGGGTAAACACTTTCGTAATGCCCTGTACAAAAAAAAGCCCTGTATTACGCGTAATACACGTATTTGTAATACAATTTTAGGGTCAAATGTGGCAAAATTTAGCATTTTAATGCCGAAATACACGTGTAATACCACCCTAATACAACGTAATACCGAGTAGTCTGTACACGATTTTTAGAAGTGTTTACCCCCTTGGCTGCGACACAGGTATTATTTCACTTCTAGTGAGCCGTCGTTTTACCGTGGAGAGTACTACAACGCAGCGAAGCTTCCGGCGCGCTGTTTTTAGAGTCGCGTTTTGACTATGAATGACTGCCTGTACACGTTGTTTCCCTCTGGTCGGCGGTGGTCGCTAAATTGACGGTGCGTCCAGCTCCCTCTCTTACACGTGCGGGCTCACTCAAAACACACGAACGCGCGCACACAGACACACACACACACACACACACACACACACACACACACACAAACACACACACCTGGCCCTCGCATGAGATACTTGGGATGCCTGTGCCTACATGCCGTTGCTGTTTCGTTTCCCTTCCTGGCGGAAAGGCACACATGTATGTACTCTCACGGAAACGTCACTTACTCACTTACTTTGGAAATATTTACCCGTCCACTCTGTCAAAATACATTTTCGGAATTAGTTGTCGAAAGCACCTGTGCAAATCAACGTCGATTCCTTGAAAAAATTTCGAAGATTCTCGGTAAATTACGAAGGTTTTTTTTTTTTCGTACATCTCGGTACATCCGCAAGAACATTGATAGTCAATTCATGAAGAGTCTACCCAGTTTACAAAGAACCTTCGTAAATTTACCCAGGAAGCTCTAGGGCAACATATTGTTGCCAGAGACACAGATGTTGGTTCCCGATTTGTTTATTACAGTGCACCCTCTCAAAATTGCCAACAGTCACAACAGATATGCCTTCGTCGGCAGCGGGCGCCTGAAACTGGGAAGCCGCCGCCGGCGTCTCGATCCCTGCTCTCACTTCGTCTCACTCATTACAAAAGACACTCAGCTGAGCTGCCTCGCTCCACTATTGTCCCCCCCCCCTCCCTTTCCGTTGCCCCCCTTCCCTCATCATTACAATAACACGCTGCACCTGGGCGTCACCGTCATTGCAGAAAAACGAGAGAGAGAGAGAGAGAGAGAGAGAGAGAGAGAGAGAGAGAGAGAGAGAGAAAGAGAGAGAGGAGAGAGGAGAGAGAGGAGAGAGAGGAGAGAGAGAGAGAGAGAGAGAGAGAGAGAGAGAGAGAGAGAGAGAGAGAGAGAGAGAGAGAGAGAGAGAGAAAGAGAAAGAGGAAAAGAAGGGTGGACTTGGAGGAAGGGGGCAGCTTGTCGAGCTGCCAACTGTCGTCGATGCACTTCACGACAAACTCCCACAAACTTGCTGTGACTTTCCTCGGAAAACTTGGCACCGCCTGCTCGATAATCGCGATAACAAGCTCACTTGAATTATAAATTCCGTTCAAACAAATGAAACAAAAACAAAAACGTGGTATGTATGACCGGATGAGTGAGACAATGCACCTTCACATCCGCGCCTGTGAGCCAGAGTTTGATTTAGTAGCGGGTGAATGGCTCACATTGCCGTAGAAAAAAATCGATCCCAGAAAAACGGCAGCATTTTTCTCTCTCTCTCTCTCTCTCTCTCTCTCTCTCTCTCTCTCTCTCTCTCTCTCTCTCTCTCTCTCTCTCTCTCTCTGAGCTGCGCACTTATTTGTCCAAAAATCGCGCGCGAAGGGACGCGGGACCGGTGAGGTGGAATTGACTTTCTGGCCGCCCCCACCTCTTGGAGTCCGGTTACAACACTCTCCCTGCCGCTCAATATCACTAAATGGTGGTCATCGGACTAGAGAGAGAGGGGGAGAGAGAGAGAGAGAGAGAGAGAGAGAGAGAGAGAGAGAGAGAGAGAGGGAGGGAGAGAGGGAGAGAGAGGGAGAGAGAGAGAGAGAGAAAGAGAGAGAGAGAGAGAGAGAGAGAGAGAGAGAGAGAGAGAGAGAGAGAGAGAGAGAGACAGACAGACAGACAACAAGGCCCCGCCCGGCTTCCTCCGCCCCGCCTTTTTGGCCAGCCCCACGCAAATCAATGGCTCGGCCGTGAAGACCGGAAGGTACTATTTGTCACGCTCTGCCGGAACGCGTCGGGACAGCGCGTCGCCGACAGCAGGGAACCGATGCTTCAAAGGATCCCGCCAAAGGATCTTCTGACTCGACCAATTCGTGGAGCAACACACTGTTATTCGACGAATGTGACGTTATATTCGTTAGAATGTAAATTTAGTGACGTCGTTTTGAATATGATGTGTCATTTGTTTGAATGCTCATCCACGTTCATACGAATATCTGACATCGATGTAGTGCTCAAACGTACTGAATCGAACGTGACAAAATTAACATTTTAACAAACATCGCATCACACAGTGAAGCTAGTTAGACATTGTTACGCCAAACATTACAGCTGTCTCGAACATTAGTAAAATGCACCTCTTTCTGTATTTCTTTCGTAGCGTGCGTTCTGACTGAAGACATGACGACACACCCAGTGAGATATCGTGGTCTCTTTGCAATATAATCTTATTTAACTTTTCATCACTTTCAAATGTGTATTTCAGCACAGGTTGACAGCTGTTTAAGTCAGAAACGAGATCTTTGGCATGCAAGTTGTAAGGAAGATCGGCCTAGACATTGTCACCCAGTGCTCACCAATTTTAGCATTGTAGTCTCATGAGGCCTAGATGGAATGCCACCTATCATAAGCGACGTTTCATCGATTCCAGGTGACCCTTTTAGTCTCCAATAAACCGTACGAACCCTTCTGTTGACAAAGCCGAAGGTAAAAGAGGAAGGCCCATGATTAATTGACGTATTCCCTCGCGGCTAGTGTCGAGTCCCGGCCACCACCTGTCTTGGCAGAGTCAAACGAAACAGAGTGACGGGCTGGGCAGATGCAATGCCATCCACGGCGTGCCTTATCAAGTTTCCGATTCGAAGGGCACAGTGACACACCGCATGACTAACCCTTTCTTTTATCCTCGTCCCTCCTTTTCCCCCTCCCCGTCCCTTCTCTCCCTTTTCTTGCTCGACCCTCATGCAACTTACAAAAGTAAAGAAACGTGCATCATTGCTGCCGTTTGCGCACTGGTAAAACTAAAGCGTAACTCTATGCTTGAGTCAAGCATAGAGTTACGCTTGAAGACGTTACGCTTGAAATGAAGCATACTCTGGAAATTGCCACATGCATTTAGATAGGGGAAATCTTGGCTTATCAGCATGTTACGCTTGATTTCAAGCGTAAACTGAAAACAGAGGGTAATACTAAGCTTCTTTTTTACCAGTGCGCCTCCCACGCTTCAGTGCACTGCGGGAATCGAAGAAGTGAAATCAGGTTAAGAAACGTCTCAAAATGTCACGTGACTTCGAGCATTGGAGTTAAAGCTCCGAGGGGTTTTCCACTTGCGTAATAGTCGGGTCACTTGAACTGTGGAGCGCGTTGTGTTTGGAATAAAAGTAGCGTTATAACAAAACTTTTCAGGATTTTGCCTATTTTTTGGTTTTTCTGTGCTGTTTTGGGATTGTTTTCGGCCATTTTCAGC
Organism: Stenchaetothrips biformis; assembly: GCA_030522485.1. Taxonomy (NCBI): domain Eukaryota; kingdom Metazoa; phylum Arthropoda; class Insecta; order Thysanoptera; family Thripidae; genus Stenchaetothrips; species Stenchaetothrips biformis. The sequence continues at coordinate 4,981,027 of CM060103.1, read as the reverse complement.
TAAATCTCAGTAATTTGAAGGCGTAATAGTCGGGTCACTGGTTCTGTGAGTGCACACCCCCACGTAAAATTCGTTTGAATGTGAACCAGCCATACATTCAGCCAAGTCGCATTCAAACAAATGTATATATCTGCTCTCAAATTAATTTTTTTGTGACCTGGTATTGCATGGTCGCGATATAACACAGCACGTCCCGAGGGCGCTGCACGCCGGCCATAACCTGTTGTAGCAGCCTGATCGACCACCGAACCGCCAGTGGCTAGTGGAATGAGCCGACGTGCTAATGCACTTCTTCTTCTTCTTCTTCTTCTTCTTCTTCTTCTTCTTCTTCTTCTTCTTCTTCTTCTTCTTCTTTTCCCTTTTTTAAATACTCGTTTTTGGTGTGGTGAAATGTGCTTCTAAGTTGAAAGTGATGTACGGTGTTTGCACTCTCCGTACGAAGGAGAGACCGCAAGAAAGAGCCGATCTGTACAAGTCCCACATAGAAGGGCCGAGCTGTTATAGATTCCTCAAGAACTACTGGCGGAGCCCCCCAGCGCAAAGCGTAAAACCGGATGCTGTTTCGATTTCTGATCACGCAGATTTGTAAAAAGGTGTCCAGCAAGGAAGCAAAGCAAGCCCCGCTGGCCGAGATAGGCTTATACGCTAGAAACTGCCGCAGCATCGCGGAGCCTGTTACGACAAAACACGGTCTGGCGTACACCTACCGTGTTTAATGGCTGAAAACTACAAATGGCATCATCATAAGTTGTGCTTAAAAACGTTTTTGCGTTGTTTTTTTAGGTTATGAGAATGCTTAAAGTGGCTCGTCCCGGACGAACGAAAAACACACGCCCATTCCAGCCACAAAGTGACCCTCTCTGTCTCTCTCTCTCTCTCTCTCTCTCTCTCTCTCTCTCTCTCTCTCTCTCTCTCTCTCTCTCTCTCTCTCTCTCTCTCTTCCCCCCTCGAAGAATCCCGGAAGGGACTCTAATTTCGCTGGGCGAGATCCCTCTTCTGCGGCTTGCCTTTGGTGAAGGTGAGACGCAGCGCGACTGAAAGTGAGAAACATTGTTCCCTCCGGCGAGCAGTCATGCACAGAATCCGGGAATGAAGTTAGGCACAAAATTGGAAAATAACCTTTTTCGCCGTCTCCTCAGCGTAATAGGGCAGAGGGGGCCTCTTTAATAATGCAGCCTCGCCATTCGCCAGTTCAGGGAGGCGCTCCCGGCTTGCCTGAGGCAGGCCAAGCAGGGTGGCCATATCAGCGGTACTGAGGGGAGCGGTGAGGGGCACAGTGGGCCAGAAGACCCGCGCAGACGGCCGAAAGTCTAGGACACTTGTTTCGAGCTCCAGTAGCGTTGCTGAACAGGACACGAACAGAACGTGTGGTGTGGCCCCACTAATGGGTTCCTCGTTGGGGGGGGCAATCCATTGGTAGGGTCACACGTTCGGTTCCAGTCCCAATCGGTGACTCTTCAGCTCAAAACCCATCCGGGATTTTTGACGCCTCCACCGGTCTTCTGGCCCACTGTGCGGTGGGGGAGGCCCCGTCCACCCGACGCCTTTGGGGATTCCTGCAGATCTCGATAGGTGGTGGCCCTGCGCAGAAAACGCAGGCCGGTGTCGTGCGGCGGTGCCCTGCCAAAGCCGGCCTTGTTGGGGCCGAAAGTGCCCGGTGACATGGCCTGTTTGGTAAGCTAGTTTTCTAAGTTGGATTTTCTCGAGTCGGCAGGGTGCGTGGACCCTCACGTGACCCCCATTACCTTCAGCGGGGTGCGGCCTTGGCTGGCTGGCGTGCTGGCTGGCGAACCTGGCCGCTGACGAGCCTGTTGAACTTCGGGTCGGGTGCCAAGCCGAGGGGTTATCCACTCCGGGAATCATGTGTACGGGAATCATTCGAATTTTTTCGAAATTTTATTGAAAATCCTTATAATTTCAATGGTATGTCGTCGTAATCTTGCAATAGTGTCCAAACAAACGAATTTCTTTAAAAATCCTCACTTTTCCGTGGGATTTATTCATGAATCGTGGGAATCCGGAATCGTGTATACACCAAAATAAGCTGTGGGTAACCCCTCGTGCCAAGCCCTGGGCTCAGTGAGCCAGAAGACCGGTGAAGGTATAGCAAAAAGGCGAGACGCGTTTTGATCTCCAAAGTAGCTAAATTGGGCGCTAACCGAACGGGTGGCCCCACCAATGGATTGCTCTCCGAACGAGGAATCCATTGGTAGGGTCACACGTTATGTTCGAGTCCTGTTCAGCGGCTCTGGAGTTCGAAACGCGTTGAGAGTTGTGGCCACCTGCGCCGGTCTTGTGGCCCACTGTGGGGTTGGTGAACCTGGCCGCTGACGAGCCTGTTGAACTTCGGGTGCCAAGCTCGGGGCTTGGCGGGGCCTTGGGGGACTTGGGCGGGCTGGGTCACGTGGCTTTTTACATCTGCTCATAACAGCGGACTCAGCTGGTCCTCGCCGCAATTATACTCAGAGGCCCGTTTTAATTAAGGTGCTCTTGCAGGATGCGGGGAAACGTTCAGGGTGGCCCGTGATGGCTCTGCACGCGTTCGCGCGTATAATGTAATGACAATTATTTCAAGTAAAAACAGTCATCTTTGATAATAATTGTATTTTTATTTTTATTTTTTGGTTTCCAAACTTAGGTTATTGATGCATTGAAGGTTTTATATTAATACTCTGTACCGTCGCTCGCAAAGATTTTTTTTTTGCGCTTTTGTAATATTTACTAATTTGTTTATAATTTCCAAGTTTTTCGGTTCGAGTCATCCACTTCCCAGTTACTTCCGCCACTACAGCCACAATCATCTTACGAGTGAAACCCCTACGGGTGGACAGAAAGCCACCCGCCTCATAGCAGATCCCGGTGACGGCTGCCTTCTCGCTATTTGGCATAATTTTCCCCCGTCGCTAACTTTGCTACCGCCATCCCATTTGCCTAGAGAGCGCGCCAAGCAACCGCATTCAGGCGGCCAACTTACACTGTCGGAATCGACATTGACTTTTAGTACATGGTATTTACATTTTGCTTAGCGAACCGGGTGCCCTCAGGGATCTTTGGGTTGATCCACGTCACCAGTTGTTGCGCAGGACTATAGGCCAGAAGACCGGCGGAGGCGGTCGAAATCTCGGTCGTGTTCGGACCTCCAGAGTCGCTATACTGGACTTGAACCGAACGTATGACCCCGCCGATGGATTGCTCTCCGAACGAGGAATCCATTGATGGGGTCACACGTTCGGTTCGAGTCTCATTTAGCGACTCTGGAGCTTAAAACGCGTATTGGCCGTCTGCGCCGGTTTTATAGCCCTCTCTGCGCTGACGATTCAACACACACACAAATCACGAAGCCGCACAACCAGCCGCACTACGTATCCATTTTTAATTGTTTTTTCTTTTTTGTTTTAGTTCTTTGTTATTTTGCCTGTAGTATTTTGCCGGTCGGCTCTTTTACTCTTGATCCGCACTATTCGCGATGGATCGAATCCTTGCGCTGTAGGCCAGCAGGCAGACGAGGGGTTGATTCCATTGAAACAGCGCGCACCTGGGTCTGTTCTTTTTATGTCTGTGTTTGATTTTGGTCTGTGTCTCTGTGTATGTGTGCTGAAAGCGTTAATCAGTGAGCGAGTAATGCTATCAAAATGCCGCGTTTTTTGTTGCTGTTTTATTTTTTCGGATTTGCGCTCATTTTTGTGTGGCACCAACGTTGGCCTGGTCGTCTATGTGATGAGTGGATGAAATTTGCGAATACCCACGGGCGGGGTGGTTGGTTGATAAATAAGTGATATATTCCGCTGCGTTAATAGCTAACATGATTTTGCCTTTGTGAAATAAAAACAGGTTTTCGTGTTGACGCATGCCTTTTTTTTTCTTTTCAATGGATCAGGTAATTAAGGTTTCTGTTTTGAAATGTGAAATTTTTTGAATGGAGGCATCTGGAATCTTTGTGGGCATTTGGCCACATTTCGCCACTCCAGTCGTCTTAACCTTGGAATTTGTCCAATCCTGTATAACACCGATCTCCACAGAGCTGATGCATGGATGACTTCTCGTCAGGAGCTCAAAACGAGTCTAGAGCTTTAGCCGCATGCGCCGCTCTTGTGGCCCACTGTGTGACGTGTGGGGAAGAGGTGGCGTTGCGAACGCCTCAGTGGGCGGACAGCCCCACACTCCCACACGCCAGGCTTGAGGTGGCGGTTGGAGCGCCCCACTCCCACTTCCGAATAAGTAGTTGCTGCTACCTGCAGACGGGACAAGGAGGGGGGGGGGGGTTCTGATGGAAACTAGCTTAGCTAAACCACGAACACGCTCTATCAACACTTGGTCCAACAGGACAAGAAACAATGATCAAACTCCAAACGCATTTGAAGTTTGCGCTAAAGGCTGTCGACTTGAAATTGGCCAGGTAGGCCTATGTCACTGTTTTGGACATGGGGTACACGCTAAATGTTTTTGTACAAATTTTGTACGAGACGTCACAGTTTTTCGTGCACACGAACTTTTCGTACAAATCTGTACGCAATTTCGTACAAAAAGTGGTAAATTTGTGCAATTTTTCGTAGGAAAATTGTACGAAAAGTTCATCTGCACAAAAAACTGTGATGTCTCGTACAAAATTGTACATAACATTTAGTGTGTAACACATGTTCTCTTGGTGTGTTAACATCCTAAATATAACGTCATTAGATTTTGAATTAGAACCGTGCCCGCTCAAGTACACAAGCTGTTAAATAGCGCAAAGTATATTCTATGGACCCAAACTTTCGTTGCAGCCGAAACAGCTTCTTTGAAAGTTAATTTGCCCAATTAGACGGAGGACTTTTCATTAAAGTCCAGTTGTCCAACGTAGTGGGTCAGAAGAGCGGCGCAGGCGGCCAAAACCCTAGACGCGTTTTGAGCTCCCGAGGAGCTAAATGGGACTCAAACCGAACGTGTGACCCCACCAATGGATTGCTCTCGGAACGAAGAATCCACTGGTGAGGGTCGACGTTCGGTTCGAGTCCCCTTTAGCGACTCTGGAGCTCGAAACGCGTCCAGAGTTTTGGCACTTGCACTAGTCGTCGGGCCCACTGTGCAACGTGTCCCCTCCGGTGCTGGCTTCATTATCCCAACCCAAGCAGACACCAGACGCGTGCTCGGCCAAAACCGCCGCTTTATTTCGTTCCCCGCCTCACCGTCTGCCTCCCTCCCTTCCCCTCGCCGTACGATGGGCCAGAAGACCGTTTAGCGGCCAAAACTCTTGACACGTTTTGAGCTCCAGAGTCGCTAAATGATACTCGAATCGAACGTGTGACCCCACCAATGGATTAATCTATCAACAGGAGGAATCTATTGGTGGCGTCACACGTTCGATTCGAGTCTCATTTAGCGACTTGAAAGCTCCAAACCTGTCCTGGATTTTGGCCGCCTCAGCGGTCTTCTGACCCACTGTACGCCTGCTCTCGAGTCACATCAGCAGGTAAGACTCTCAGACCACGTCCCAAAACGCCTCCTGAGTCTGAGTAAATTAATTAAATGTGCGCTGTCACACGGGGCTAACTGATTTACATTTGTGTGGTGTGCGTGTGTGTGCGTGCGTGTTGTCCTTGCGGGGTCGTGCGTCAGTGTGTTTTTGTGTGAGTGTGTGTGTGCGTGCGTGTGTGTGTGTGTGTGTGTGTGTGTATTTGTGTAGGTGTGTGTCTTAATGTGCGGGATGCGTTTGCGAGTGCCACCTGAGTGTGTTCTAACCTCTCGGCTCCCACACCCACACACTCTCTCCCTCCCTCTCCCTCTCTCTCTCTCCCTCTCCCTCTCTCTCCCTCCCTCTCCCTCTCTCTCTCTCTCTCTCTCTCTCTCTCTCTCTCTCTCTCTCTCTCTCTCTCTCTCTCTCTCTCTACCTCTTACACACACACAGGTTGGTGTGGTCGTGGTTACATTGATCCCGGACACAAGCCTGTGGTTTCACCGTGCTTTGGTGTTCCGATATGCTGGGCTAAGTGGATGGCAGCTGGGGATCCAAGGGCGCGCACGGTGGCGTTGGATGGAGGCCTTTTGCTTTCAGATATCGCCAATATCGCACAACAAAAAAAACCGTTAAAATGATGTTCACGTGCACTGCCTTGAAAAGTGTGAGCAAATGGAAAAATTGGAAAGCTCTTCCTTTTGTCTTCTTGCTGACGTTAAAACTCTCAGAAGAAAAAAAAACGACTTCCGTTCGTTGCAGCGCCGCGCCAAGACAGGAAAATAGGTCGTATGCGTAAGATTGCTTTTCTTCGAACCTGTTGAACCCTCTTGTAGTGAGGGTAGGCGGCAGCGTCTGGGGCACTTCCTGTGAGGCATATAGCCTTTTACGAGGACGCAGGCTGCACCGAATAATGTTCTCTTGCTCTCTCTCCCTTCCATCTCCTTCGTCTTTCATCTCTTTTGCCTGTTTTTGCCTTCCATCTCTTTCGCCTTTCACCCCCACCCCTTTCCTGTGGGATGTTTCCTGCCGCAAGCGGTTATCATTGGCGCTGCGTGAAGCTGCTAGGTGGGACTCGCGCACAGTGGGCCAGAGGACCGGCGCAGGCGGCCAAAACTCTAGAGGTGTTTTGAGCTCCTGAGTCGCTAAACGGGACTCGAACCGAACGTAGGACCTCACCAATGGCCTGCTCTCCAAACGAGGAATTCATTGGTGGGCTCGCACATTCGGTTCGAGTCCAATTTAGCGACTCTGGAGCTTAAAACCCGTCCGAGATTTCGCCCGCTTCCACCGGTCTTCGGGCCCACTGTGTGTGGGGGGAACACTTTCGCCAGCTCGCTCAGTGGTCTTGTTGTGGTCCACGCGGCATTGCGCTCCACGAATTTTCTTATCAGTCAGAAAATGATGTGGCTTTCTGCATGAAACCAAGTGCCTGTGTGCTCGCCGACACCGTTGTCCCCCCTCGTGCTTATGTTCGCTGGTTCCCATTTAAAGCCATTTCGCCGTCAGTTGCACGGGACTGCCTCCACTTCTAGATTGCCATAAAATCGTAGTACCACTCACAGAATATGTTAAAATTACGTACGTACACAAAGACAGAACGAAATCCTGTAAACGTTTTCCGCAGTGTCCATCCCATCCCACTACCACTAAAGAAAGGCATTTAGAACAAGCACAGAAATGCCATACAATCCAAATGCGGGTGGTTTAGGCAGATATGAACCAAACCTGTGCCGTTTCTTTTCTTTCGTTCCTTCCTTTGTCTTTTATATGTAAACACTACGAATCGAAAGGCCAGACTTCTCGCCACTCTAGAGGCGAGACATAAAGTCGCGCCAAGTTTCGGTCAGACGTGAAAGTCTCGCTATTTTGTGGCGAGACATTTTTGTCTTTGTCTGACCAAAATTTGGCGAGACTTTCAGGTCTGGCCACGACTTGGCGAGACTTTATGTCGGGCCATATTTTGGCGCGAAGTCTTTCCATGTAGTTTGCAGTGCGGGAGCTCTAGATTATATTTCTGTTCGCTGTTCAGAATATTTTTTGAGTCCTTCACTTTTGCTGGCTTCATAAAAGTCGGTTTGGGTACAATCTTAAGTATCTGCCTGGCTTTTAGCGGGATTTAAGATGAGAGCGTGCAACAGGCCAGCGTGGTACCAATGACCTTGCAACAGGTCAGCTCCACGTGGCATGATGGTTGATGGATGGTCGCGATGGTTCCCGTCACTTTGACTTTCTACAGAGTTGATGGCTGTTGACAGCCTTATACCATGACCATGACCGATATTCATGTCAAAGCCCGTGCTGACACTGCAAATCCGGTGTCAAGTTTGCTTGCCACGAAATTGGCAAGCCGTTTTGGATGCCAAAACCTAGCAAGCTTTGACCTGAAATAGCTTCATCACCAGTTTGCCAACATTTGGCGCTTCGGCCGCCTGCAATGCCAAATTTTGACAAGCTATGGAGTATTTCAGGACCAGGCTTGCCATGGCATTCATACCGCACTGCCGATTTTCTGACAAGCAAACTTCTAATCGGCTTTGCAGAGGAAGGTTTCCTTTACAATATTTACAGAGGATCTGCAGTCATCCTGGAAAGGCATGGACCAAACTTTTCGTTCCTATGCAGTGTACCTCGCCAAACCTAAGTCTGCGCGGCGCCACTGGAGGAAAGAGCAAAACGTAAAATGTTGGGAAAAAATGCAACCGCGCCACTTTGATAATAAAGAGGAAATCTCTTAGAATCTAGGCCCTTAATTCGAAAGCCTTTCGCCTGGCACTTCGAACCTCCCACAGTGGGCTAGAAGACCAGCGAAGGTGGTCTACAAACTGGACGGATTTTGAGCTCCAGAGTCACTAAATGGGACTCGAACCGGACGTGTGCTCCACCAATGGATTGCTCTCCGAACGAGGAATCCATTGTGGGGTCAGATATTCGGCTGGAGTCCTGTTTGGCGACTCTGGAGCTCCAAACGCGTCTGAGTTTTCACTGTCTGCGCAGATCTTGTGGTCCACTGAGCCTCTCTTCCCTCAGAAGTGTAGAACGCGACAAAATCTTATTTTGTTTTTTTTTTCTTTTCTTGTTCCAGGTGAGAGCGCAACAACGGCAGCTCACCAATCCCTTGTCTGCGGCATCGTAAGTCGTAGATCGTAGTGCTGTGAGGACTGTAAGAATAAATCGACGGCATTAAGGATGTTACCTCCGGTAAAACTGTTGAACCAAAACCAAGTGAACCAAAATTTCACATAATTTATTGGTAATTTACGGAGATCCAACAATGGTAAAACTTAAGTTTAACTCAATGCTTGAGTGAAGCATGAAGTTACGCTTAAAGACGTTACCTTTAAAGTGAACCAGACACTAGAAATTTTCCCATGCATTTAGATAAGGAAAATCTCGCCGGATAAGTCTGTTACGCTCGTTTCAAGGGTAAATTGAAAACGCTTGAAAACGGTGGGTAATATTACGCTTAAGTTTCACCATTGTACTTAAATTTACGAACATGTGCCGTGACTTGTAGAAGATTCTTCGTAAATTCTCGAAAATTCTTCGTAAATTCTCGAAGATTCTTCGTTATTCGATAACTATTCACGGATCTTCCTGAATTAACGAAGGTTACCTTTAGCAAGATTTTCTAGAGGTACCCTTGTAAATTCCTAATTTATTTCTCACAGTGTACTGAGTACTGAGTGCGACTAGATGGAAAGCGTCAACAGGGAGTCTCTTGAGCCTTGATCCAGATGCGTGATAATCCCATTTGTTTTACGAACGCGCCGACAAACGGTATCGCAGTGGCGAGCATCGCGTTCGAGGCTGCTGAAGTAGGGCTGGGCGGTTAACCGGTTAACCGGTTAATTTTCCGGTGAATTTCACTAACCGGTTTTTCGGTTAGAAATTTTTACATTAACCGGTTAAAGGTGTAACCGGTTAATATCAATTAACCTCCTCCGAAATAACAGTACTGTAAAACTGCCATTCCTGTGAAAGGACGAAGTTATGATTTTGATGCGGTGGAAAGTCTACCAGGCCAAGTTCTTTGGCAAAATTGGCGTCCTCAGCTGAATTAAAAGGCTTTTTGGTCAAGCCCGACGGTCAGAGACTATTAGTGAACCGGCATCAGACATACACAGCTACAATTTTCCGTTTCTTTCGCAACTTTATCAAAAATAAAAATGAACTTGTGGTATTTTAAAGTAAGCGGTTATTTGAAAATAACCGGTTATTTTAAAATAACCGGCTATTTCAAAATAACCGTTAACCGGCAAAAGACCGGTTAATATCAATAACCGTTAACCGGTTTCAAAATCCAGTAACCGCCCACCCCTATGCTGAAGCTTTGGGCGCAATGGCTTGTCGCGTGAATGCTCGGGATTTGGGATGACGGCTCAAATAGTTTACAGGCCGCAGCGCCAAAGAGCGACAGAGAGGCACTCGGAGAGAAGACACACAGAGAGGGGGAGAGAGAGAGAGAGAGAGTGAGAGAGAGAGGGGGGGGGGCACAGCAGGCGGCCAAAACTGTCTAGACGCGTTATCAACTCCAGAGCCGCTAGGCAAGACTCAAACCGAACGTGTGACCCCAGTAATGGATTTCCGCATTCGGAGAGCAATCCGTTGGTGGGGGTCACACGTCGGGATCGAGTCTCACTTAGCGATACAGGAGCTCAAAACCCGACTCGTCTGCTGGCCCACTGTGGGGTGTAGGTGTCACGGGGGCTCACGCTCGCGTCTCGAGAGCCCTGTCTTTGCTGTAAAGGTTTTTTTTTTTGTTGATCTGCCTTCTCTCTCCAATCTGTGATAGGCAGTACCGTGGAACCGATTCGTCTTTCCCTGCCTCCGGGGAATTCCGGGCTTACGGTCGTGTTTGCGCACATTGAATAGGTCGGCGGCAGTGGACTGAGAATAAGGCCTTCGTTTGAATTCGGCGCGAAAAGAAACGACCACAAGAATGGCGTCGAGAAAAGACACACAAAAAAAATTATAAGATGGTCAAGTCGCTGTGTTTCAAATACACTTCACTAAAAAAAGAAAAAAAAATGAGGAAAGAAAACAGTTTTGCCAGGTCATGGTGAGGCTCGCTAAGACTTGTGCAAGCCATCTTGTGTTGTTTGCCCTCCTGTATGAAATATAAAACACGGGGCCCTCACGGCTAGGCCTTCCTTTTCACACTCACCCCTTCCTCACCTTCCCTAACCACCCTGCTCCCTTACTGCTAGAAAAAGTGTGCATAGTACAACATAAGTACAACAAAAACTGTTCAATAAAAGTACAACAGGGATTGTAGAAAGTACAACGAGAATTGTACGAACCACAAGGACTTGACTGCACGGCACTCGTCATGCCGGTTCAATTGTACTGTGTACAACAATTGTTGTACTTTGAAAGTACAATAAATTCCTGATAAAATATTAGCTAGTACTTTGTGTACTTTCGTTGTGATTTTTTCTTGCAGTGCTCCCCTCAGGTGGTAAGAAAACCGGACTGTGACTCCATCAATGGAGTCCTCGGTCCGAGAGCAATCCGATGCGG